>JAJJWW010012600.1:0-64636 GCA_023531295.1 Papaver armeniacum
GGGAAACGCAAAATCCCCCAAGAAAAAAACTCGCGAAGACAACTGGTTGCTGACTTGCTGTAGCTTAGTATTATGTCGTTAGAATAGGCTGAACAGCCATTAGCAAACAGCAAAAGCCATTTTCAAGCAACTTCCTACTTTCAACATTGTCACGCCAGAAGTAAAAAAACCAACATTTTTTAGAGCCAATTCCAACATTTTATATCATTTCACAGGGTTTTGAATGAACCCGTTTACACACAGACTTCAAGTTTTCATGTCTTTACAATTCATCAAACATAATCGTAAAAAAAATAAAAGAATTTGAATCCAAATAGATAATACACAAAACACCCTCGTTAGACCTTAGACCCATATGACACTGGGTATCCTACGGCAATTCCACCAAGATACTGTTGTGGTGGTTCAATTACTCGAACCGAAAGATTAACAATACCATTAGGATCGCCGTTACGATCCCTCAGCCTATAACTTAAGAAATGCAAATATAAAGGAGGGAAATAACTACCCAAGAAATCAGAAATTGGGATCTTTGCTTCTCCTATCATTTTTGCACCGGAACTGGTTTTATACTGAGCCTCTACTCTGATAAATCGGACATTGTGATATAAAGGCATCTCTATCTTCTCATTCCATGAAGGGTAGCTACCACCCTCGGCATCGATACTCGTTGAACGATGATTGGTGGAATAATCTGTTTGTACAACTACAAGTGTATTTTTAACCCAACGACCATTACGACGCAAATCCTCAGCTGAAACAACAGTTACTTCTAAAATCTTTTGTGCTTGCCTATCCATCTATCAAGTTTTGCTTATCAACTGAATTGGAACAGAATGGCTGGATACTTGTTATATATATGTGCAGCAAATAACTTTTCATGAAGCTAGTGGGCAATTTTAGTTGTTCTTTTTGAAAGTTGCAGGAAAATGGAGGGAAATAGATACGTTGGTTCTTTATTCAAACACACGTTAATTGAAATTTTGCTATTATTTTCAGGGACGGAGAATACTAGACTTACTTTTAAGTTATCTGTCAAGTTAGGTGTTCCAACCTCCATTATCTAAAAAAGACCCAGTCAACCACGGAATCAAGTTGACTCTGTATTAAAATATTGATATACAGGATTCCTCATAAGATGAGATAAACTGATTACCTCAAGTCCCTGATTAACATAACGTGTAAATAATATAAGCAGCAAACTAATGGCGTATCAAATTATTCGACTGTAAAATCCCTAGTATTCCATTGGGACGACTATCTTAATTTTTCAGCAAGGAACTAAAGTGTTTGCTGGCATGCTCTGATTCCTCGAGTCCTGGGCTAGGTACAAAATCATGATTCTGTGATCAAATGGAGAGCTAGTATTTTCTACAACATATTTAATGAACCTAACAACCATCACAATCAGTTATCCTAGCAGGCTAATACCAAGATTTAGAGTGACCACACACAAAATAAAACAAGGAAGCAAAACCATTGAGATGTTTCAAAGTCTAAAACAAGCAACAAGCACACAAAAGAAACAAAGACTTTGAAAAACAATGATGATGTTAGTTAATGACTTCATCAACTGTGACATCATTAACATATATCATCAAGAAAAGTAGGGGACAAGTTGTTCAAACAGAACACCAACCAGCTCCGGTATAACATTACAATATATATGTGCACATGGTTCTGCCATTTCAAGTTTACATACAACGAATCTAAGCAGAAAGATATAAAACATACCACACACATGAAGGAGGACATATTCACACCTGATGAAAATGATCCATGGTGCCCACTGCCCATGAATAACATGCAAAACCGCAGGCTGACGGTGAAAGGGTTTGGGGAGAAAAAGAACGAGGATGTTCTACTCGCACTAACTAGGTGGAAATTTGAAAGACAGGTGTTTACAACAACTAATGAATATCTGAAGCATATACTAGACAGGCAAGATTTCAGCAGTTTAGACACTCTATACTTGCTCTCTTCCATTGCTGCCACTCTTTAAGATGTTATACTTACAGAGAGGACAGGTGGCATTTATAAATAACCACTTATCAATGCAAGCACAGTGAAAATGGTGTCGGCAAGGAAGCTCGCGCAGCTCGGCTCCATCATCATAGGCAGAAAGACAGATGCAACATTCCTGCAAGAATCATCATCCACGTCAGAATGGAGGTAACCCTTCTTTTCTCTTGTTATGTAACACTGTTTTATCTTGGCTAAGACTGAGGAATGAGTTTTAACTTTTAACAATATATAAAAAGTTGTCTGACTATCAAAATTCAAGGTCATATAAATATGATCAGATCAACTTACTGCATTTTCCAAAGAAAGAACGTGCTCTACAGGTGCATCAGTGTTGCACTCAGTCATGATTCCTCCGAATGGCCCCTGTACCTCACCGCTCTGTTTCTCAAAATCACCAATTTTTCGGAATTTGAACTTTGGTAGTTGATCAATGTCATCCTTGGATGCACCTTCCTGCTTGCATTAGGGAGAGAATCAAAATTTGATGAAAGAATCTAAGGATGAGTGTACTGATTGAAGGAAGATCATGCTAGTTCAGGCAAAAGAAAGAAGGAAAATATGACAGAGCCAAAAGCCTTTCAAACTCTAAGTAATATTTCAGAGAGGTCTCAGCTTAACACCAACACCACAAAGAGACCCAATTTTTACAGAGTTAGTGTCATATATTAATTCAATCGGATGGAAATTGTACCCTGTGGATGTTGCTCTTCGGGCGTAGTATTGCCAAGGTGAACAAAGAATGCACAAAAAAACAAAAAAAAATGTAACTACCTTAAACCCTTCAGTATATGTAAATAGGCCTTCACCTACAAATAGTTACTACATAACAAAAATTGCTGCTTCATGAAAAACCACCTATTAGTCGAAAACACAAACAAGGGTACATTTAGGGATATGTCAGTGGTGGAGCCAACCCATTACAAGGGTAGGCAGTTGCCTACCCTGCGTGGATGGCTCCCAAGCCTAAGTTTACCCATTCCATGCCTTTTTTTATTCTCTATCCCAAGCCTAATTTTTGCCTTTTGCCTACCCTAAAACAATTTTGTCTCCCCATAGGAGATTTCCTGGCTCCGCCCCCTGGGATATGTCATATGGACATCTCCACGTATTGATATGTCTTCTAATAGTTGTGAATGTATTTTCATCTCTAACGTCAATAATTAAGAAACTAAAACACGTATCTTCTAGTAACCATTTTTTATCGCCTCTATCATTTCTAGTAGATAACTGTATTTGATGTTTTCTTTGTGACAAAAGCCAAATATCCTGAGAAATTTACAAAAAAAAAAATGGTCTAGAATTGATTTTCCCAGACTACTTGAATGCCTAACTGAGGTTTTCCAATTTCCTACCATCCTACTTGGATCAAGCTGCATAGGGATACTCTAGCTTCTTAACAATTGCCTTCAGCATGCATACCCAACATGACAATACATCTGAATCTGATTGTAGACTGGTATCGCAAAGTGGAATTTTCATGTTGATGAAAGCATTTTTACAAGATGAAAGTAACATGCAATATGACAAGATGAAAGTAACATGCAATATGACCAAAAAGCAAGGAAACCAAGAAGATACCTGATCTGCCACGGCATATAAGATAGCAATTATACATGGAAGGCAGCAGCAAACAGCAATGCCAATAACACATGCCAGGGCAACACAGAATACCACAAAGAAAACATCAAACGCCAAAAATACAATACATAACCTGCATAATGAAATAGTCTCAGTCAGAAACAAGACCAAACTAACATTCAAATTCAACTAAAATCAAAATAAATAAATAGCTCATACGAACCAGTAAAGCTGAGGAGCATCAGTTGTCAATGTCTGGCCACCAGCAGAAACCCAATAGAATCCAATAATCCACCATATGAACGAAAACATCGTATTAGCAGACTCCAAATGCTTCGCAGCACTGTCAACAACAAACCCAAATCCCAAAATTCATCAAAACAGCTATAGAACTCACCAAATTACATCCAAATAGCTCAAACTCAAAATCCTAAATTCAACCAATAATTTCAAACAACTAAATTATTACCCAATTCGCATTCAAAACATCATATAAATTCAAACAACAAAAACTCTTTAGCTAAATTATATACCTGGCAGTGGAAGAACTGACACCCCCATCTTGTTGCTGTTGCTGTTGCTGTTGTTCAACAAGATATTCATGAGAATCACTAGATCCCTCCTGAGAACTAGTACTCAAACTCCCACTACTCTGATTCCCACCAGTCCCAACAATCGGAGCCGCCCGCTGCGGTGGATTTCTTCGTTTATACTCAACACAAACGAAAACCATATGAAGTATACACTGAAGAGCATAACCACAAATCCATAATCTTAATGGCAAAGCTGGTTTTTCATTTCTACCCAAAATCAAGAAAACAATAGCAATAATAACAAAAGCGAAATTCCATAATATGTCTAAAACAACAACAGGTCTTGAATATGCCCAATCACTTTGTCTTTCTTCTAATTGTTCTGCTGCTGTTTCTCTTACTAACATTGATGGTTCTCTCATCATTCTTCTACTACTTGCTCTTCGTAAAAACCTTGCTGCTCCACGTAAACCCGATGATGAAGAACTTCGATTAATTCTGTTTCCATTGTTACTACCATCTTCTCCACCTCCTCGATTTGAATTGCCTAATAGTGGTTCTATGATATCCGCTGTTGGTGAATTTGATGTTCTTGTTGTTGTCTCCATTTTCTTTAAATTTTTGTTGAGAGAAAGGAAACGAAACCCTAATTTTTAATAACCCTAATTTTGAGTTCTGAGAAATTGATACAGAAATTAACCCATTCCGAAAACCCTAGATTGAGAAACGAAGAGTTCTAATTTTGTGATGATCGATAAAAAAATCGGTTGGTTTTTTTGTGATTTTTTTTCTGGTTTGACTTCGCGTTAAGATATGGGAGGTAGTGATATCGTGTAACGCAAATATTTTATGCTGTAGTTGTTTGATCAAAGTCATGTAATCACAAGTCATAGTTCTATCATCCAATGGTTAATGTTGAGTTGAAAACCTATCATCTTATCTTATTTAGAGAAGGCGGGTGGACTACCGTATCAATAAACGGCGATGAATATTAACCGTGGTACGTTGGTAAACTCGAATGCATGTGGTCGACGAAGATGGTGATCTACTATATCTGCAAATTTTGGATATTCGAGGTACAGTAATTTGTTGGTGTTGTTGATTGAGAAAACTCCATGCTAAATACGCTAGTTTATTAATAAAAACTCTTTATATTAATGATATTGGATAATGTATATACATATATTGAATAATGGATCATTTTTACAAAATTATTAATATATGGAGTTTATTAATATAGGAAGGTATACAAAAAAAAATGATTTTTTTTTACCATGTCAAAGTATGTAAATGATATTGGATAATGTATATACATATATTGAATAATGTATCATTTATGTGAAGGATATATATCCTTTATGAATAATATATTGAAAATATATTATATTGAATAATATATCCTTTATTATATATTGAATATTCTTTAATATATTGAATAATATATCTTATTAAGAATTTTTAAAGTTTTCTCTACACTATAAATAAATAGTACTAGATATATTAGAAGATAATTCATTATTTTTAATATTCTCTTCTTCTCAACCAAATCAAAATGTCATCCAATGTTAGGAAAAGAACTCATATGAGTGATAAAATTCGTATAGAATTGTGTGAAAAGAAAAAATCACATCCAAATTGGACGCAAAAAAGATCTTGCGAAATGGTTAAAAGATACTTATGAGTAATCAAATTGAACAGTTGCACTACACTAATCGAATGAATATGGACGTCTTCCTTAATCATCCCAATGAGCAACAAGTCGTATATGCTTCAACCGAAGAAGAAATAATCGATGGAATTAGACAAGAAGCGGAGGGAGATAATCCCGATGACGATAGTACGGAGATACCAAAAGTTTCATGCCAAGAAGCTTTAAACATGCTCGACAAGTTGGAAATGTTTTGGCTTCAACAAGATGGTGCACATAGAAACGAGGTCTTACGCATACGCAAATCAAAAGATGCTATAACAATCCAAAAAATTACATCATTTTCTCAAACAACTGTAGATAAATATTTTCCTCATCTTAAATTTTGATATAACAAGATCTATAATTTTCCTATTATGTTGATTTTATTAATATATGGAGGTAAATTCATTAAGGTGGGACTAGAAAAATCAATTAATATTAAAATGTGGAGATTATTACTATTTCTAACTGGCCCAAGTTGGGACCATTATTAATTATTAATATATAGAGTTTATTAATATATGGAGTATCAATATATGGAGTTTTTACTGTACATTGTGCTATTTCAGGACTCGCAGCATAATTTTGTGCACAACTTGTCTCACTACCATTTGTTAGCACAAGTAACATTAATTCTCTTGTGATTTGTTTTTTGAAGCATAAATATTAATAATACTCAAAGGCCTAATACACGCGGGTATATAATACCCAAAGTTCATCAGTTACAATTAGAATGGTATGCCATGAACCTGGAATAGAAAAACAATGGAGCAAAGCGTGAGCAGTGATCTTCAAATCAAAGTTGCATCGAGGGGATATGTTGGTGTCGAAGGTCGGAAGGCCTTCGTCCAATACTTTCCACAAGAAAAGTTGTGCGGTTGATGGACACGGCTTAGTCCAGAAGAACATAGATGATGGTAGGAGTGCTCGATGCGCTTGATTCAAGCTGTTGGTCAGGAAATTGCTTTAATATGCTTATATGTATTGCCCGATCTTTAACTGTCTTTCTCCTTTTTTCACGTCTTGATCCATCATGTGGTTTTTACTAGTGAAGACACAAACTACTACTGCTAATAATGTTACTAAATACATATGAAAGACAAAAAACAGATGCAACATGAATTACAAACTTAAACTAGATTACTCTAAAAAGTGAAAACATACTACCACTGATTTAAGTTGGGGAAAAAAAGTGCTGAGAATAGAGGCTAGAGTTAAAAGAAATGGAGAAGCGTCTACCGGCCCAAAAGCACATCGATTAAACTTCCTATGTTATATATTGTTGTAGAGATCTAATCCATGGGATCTGAATACAGTGTTGTTGCTGATTGTGTTGTTAATAGTTTTGATGTGGCTATTGCATTTTTGTTGACGAACAATTTTTAAGTTGTATTGCTTCATCTCTTAAGCGCAGTGAAAACCAGATGAAAGCCAAGAGAATGAACAACTGTTGCTAAGGTTGAAGCATGCTTGAAAAGTAATCACTATTATTGTCTTGCACAAGTCCACATAGATCTCATATCTCTCCCCTGCCTTGCCTTTCCTATTCGAACATGAGGAAGGAAAAAGGTAGGGTAGCCCATGCAATCCCCGCTAAAACTAAATGAAGTTCTCATTTTCATTGTCTGTGTGCGTTCCAAAGGTGTAACTGTGGAAGAAAACCCTTCAGAATACGAACTTTAATGAATACCATTCCACAAGACGCTTGAAGGAACATCAAAATGGTGATCAAATTTTTTTTGTCTTGATTCCCATAACTTTATCAAGAAGTCTCTCCAAACATACATCTAGAATCGCAGAACACAAACCTTAAAATAAATAGCCTCAACTCGTTTGATAATAAAACCAAACTTTCTAACAACAAGGCACTTCTACACAATGTATGCCTTTCAGAATTCAAACTCGTGAACATCAAGGATTTAAGAAAAACAAACAATACCACCATCCAAAAATGCAAATGGTGCGCAAGAAAATAAAAGGACATAACCAAACACAAAGACTTCAAGGATCAGGAAGCAAACTCATAAAACAATAAAGCCACCGAAAGAGTTTGGAAATTGATGTGTTTATATCTATGAGTTTAGGATTTTTGGGTTGAAAGGCACCAGATTTAACTGAAATGGTATGATAATTAAAGGGCTATGAGAAAATAGTACTACCAAAGGACATAAAAAGATACAAATCGGCACCACAATGGAAGAGGATTTGAACTGATGGGGGTTTAGTCGTGGAGGTATAAAATCATGGTAATGGTAATAGAAAACTTCAAGTAACACACGGCAATCCGGAAACGTACTGAATATGAATCGAAAATGATTTCAGGACCATCAAACATAAGCCAGAAAGGTTGAAGAAAATTCAGCATCTTGGTTACCTTTTGAAATGGATTTAAATCTGAAAAGTAGCAGTACCCAGGTAAAGGAGGCAACATATCGACGAGGAAGCCGCCATGTCGGCCAAGATTTTGGACTTTCAAATCTATCTTCAGACCATATTACAACAGCAAAATTAATGAAGAAATCCCATGTAAAGGTGGACAGATTTATCAATAAAATCATTAATCAAGTGAAAATAGGCCGACAAACAAGGAGATTAGCCTAGAATCGGCGAATCAAGCATGATGAAATTTAGGTTTTGGGATGAAATAGGTTGAAACTTCAATACTGTTTATGTAATCTACTGAATCCTAAATTAACTAATATTGATCTGCTCAGATTTATTTAGATCCTTAAAGATCCAATTAGATCTGAACAGTTCGGAGCTTGCCGGATAATGAAAAAATTGCATGCCTGAATCTCACTAGAGAGGAGAAAGAGTTTTTCATATCTCGGTCGTTTTCTTTCTCTTGTGATTACTTAGTAATTATCAATTTACATTAAAGAAAAAACTAGCAGAGTAAATGAAAAAAAAAAGAGAAATTGGGTCAATTGTCCAAATATTTTTAAAACATGGTTCTAATGGACAAGTAAAAATTAGTATGGGTGAAATGGACACAAAAAAAAAAAGGAAGAATGAACTGGATTCATCCTGGCTTAAACTTAAAAAATAACGAAGGTGAAACTGGATGCATCCTGATGTAAATTAAAAATAAGAAAAAGTATTTGAAAATTGGTATGATGAAACTGTTTACATCCTGACTATTTTTACATTCTCGTCCATTTAAACAGTATCAAATTTTGCATATCTTTTTCGCCCAGGAATTGTCGTTTTTTTGTTAATTGGCCAATTTTAGACCAAATGGATCCTTACAATAAAATTAACTTTTGAAATGGTAAAAGAGCTCGTAATTTAGACCAGAGGAGATACCCAACGATCATATAAACGGGAAGGAGACTGTATCTAGTTTTTGCATTGTATTCAAAAGGGCCACGAAAATGTTTGTAATAAAATAGGCCACTAAATGATTGAGACTTGAGAGTGATTGCCTGATTTTATACATATGGTCAATCTTACATATCCAAGATACTATTGGAGATCACGTAGTTACCAAGAAAATGATCTCCAAACTGCGTTGGAAGAGATCATGCTCCATAAACCATAATTCATATATTTGTTGAATTCTGCCGGCCCATTAGGCAGGAAACGGCGAGAGGTCCGTCTGACCGTTCCGGTTTGAAATGTTTTCTTAAGAAAATTCGACCCATGCGCACCAGTGGCATATCTCAGTTCATACCCTATGGCTCCATATATACATTTATTTGTTTTCGAGGCGTATTTATGTTTTGATGTGAGTTGTAGCCTGTAGGATAGATACGTATGGTCTGACCAATTAAATGTATGATTTTAGGCATACATAAAACTTTCCGGGCATACAAAATGATAGTCCCATCTTGGGTGACCTTATAAGGGGTAACCTATGGGTAGCTCAATTACTTATATACCCTTAATACAAAAATTTAAAATCAGTTTTCTAAAAAATCAAAATCAGCTTCCCTTAACATCTCTTCTTCTTCCTCCTCTAGCCGAACTCTTCCCCTCCCGCGAAAAAAAAAAAATTCATCACCGTGATTAATTGTCGATTCGTAAAAATTTGATTGTCGATTAAACTGAACTACATAATGACTCGTACAAAGAAAAGCAGGGACTAGGCAAACCAAATCGTCTTCTAATCCATCAATTGAAGAAGAAGAACCAATTGAAGATGAAGGTGTAGAAACTGAAAATCAACCACCAATTGAACCAGAAATTGAACCAACTGCATCTCCAACTCCGGAAACGAGGATAAGAAAGTAAGTTTTACAAACCCAATCTCCTATTTGTTGTTTTCATCGATTAAATGACGGTTACGGTGTTGGGTTCGGCTCAAAATTGAGTTGCGTTTTTAGCTGAACTGTTCTTCACAAAAGCTTCCTGTAAGTGTATATGAACAGTTCGGCTTGAAATTTCATGAAATTTCAAGCCGAACCTAGTCACATAAAGAGATCCACAGGGGTTCGGCGTATTCGATAATCATAATATGTGTAGAACCTAGCACATTTACGAGGTTCGGCTATTACGATATTCACAATATGTTAGAACCAATACAAAATTATTAACCCGTAAATGTACATGATCGAGTTGGCTTATATTCTACTTATTCAAATAGCCGAACAATGTGTTTCCAACAGGTTCGGCGCTACGAATTTATAAATATAAGCCGAACCCTAAACATTTTTTCTTCCAGACAGTTCAGTGTAGGGTTCGGCTTGTTAGGACAATTCGAACCAAGCCGAACTCTGTTCTACAAGGTAGGTTCGGCTCTTAATCAACACTTTCAGCTAGCCGAACTGTTCATCCAAACTCGCCGAACCTTAGTGAAAAAACACAGATTTTTGATGATTTTAACCTACAAAAGTGAGATTAAACATAAGATATGTTGGAAAATTTTCCCGCGAGACGCTGTCTCGCACTCTGCAGGGGGGCCCTTGCCCCCTAGACCCCCAATGACTGACCAAGGCGGAGTCGAACCTATGAATGACCTAAATGACTACAATTCAAGGGTAACTAAAAAATCTACACAAAAAACCTAACTTTTTTTTTTCTTACTCAAATTTTTTTATTAATCCTAAAACTAATCACTAATTAGAATTATTTTAACTAATCATTAGTATTAACACTAATCCTAAAAGGGCAGATTTGCCATTACCAAAAATATTTGGTTAAGGGGCTTTTGATTTTGCTATTTACACTCCTTTTGTGTCTTTACTTGGTATGCCCTAAAAGATTTCCGTATGCCTAAAATCATAGTTTCAATCAATTTGATAAGATTTTCTACTTCAATTATTAAGCACAATCATATGTGATATGTCGTTTATTAGGGCCCATATGTATGTTTAATGCAACCCATTTCTTTACAACAAATCTCAAAGATTGCTGTTTTTCTCACTTTTTTGATCCAAAATGACCGTGATTAATGAAGATTCATTACAGTGTAAATTCGGATTAGAGATATCTAAAAGGGCGATACTGAGTGGATTATTTGAAAATAGGATCCTAAAGATTATGACCTAACATGGAGTCTGAATTAAAAAAAAAGTACTACATATCAATATCAATGTTCCAAAATTGAGTACGAACATGCATATAATACAGAACCTGATTTAGACCCAGCTAGTTATTTTTTATGCAAGTACAAGAGATATTTGCAACTCACTCAACCAAAATGTAAATCTATATTTGCTTCTTCATCCTACCATTTTTATTAGGGGCCACTCAAAAGGAATTAGGGGCCACTAATAAGACAAAATAGGGTCATTCAAACCTAAATTGAAGCTAGCCCTTATCACGCGTATTTCACAATGGCAAAATTACTCTTCCACAATCGGTAGTTAATACTACAATCGTTAGTAAATTGTGTTACTTTAACCTCCGAATATATTCAATTTTCGAATTTTAGTGCTACCATAATCATAATCGGTAGTAAACTTACTTCCGAATGTATATTGGCCCCAAAATGAGATTTTGTCAAAATCCTATAATTTTTGAACTTTGGTACTACCATAATCGGTAGTAAATTGTGTTATTTTAACCTCCGAATATATTCAGTTTTTGAATTTTAGTACTACCATGATCATAATCTTTAGTAAACTTACATTCGAATGTATGTTGGCCCCAAAATGAGATTTTGCCAAAATCCTATAATTTTTGAACTTTGGTACTACCATAAGCCGTAGTAAATTGTGTTCATTTAACTTCCGAATATATAATGGCCCCAACATGAGTTTTTGCCAAAATCCTTCAATTTTTGAATTTTGGTACTACTATAATCGGTAGTAAATTATGTTCATTATCTACCGATTGTGTTTAATTAGAAAATTTGAAGCATAGTAGGAACATAATCGGTAGATAAAAATCAATTTACCTACCGATTATGGTTGATGTTCTTCATTTCTACAGTAGCAGAAACATAATCGGTAGATAACAATCAATTTACCTACCGATTATGGTTGATGTTCTTCATTTCTAAAGAATATAAACAATAATCGGAAGGTAAAATAAATTGTTATCTACCGATTATGTTCTTGCTACTCACTACGCCAAAATGGGATATATTTGACGGGGGCCTTCTCCGGAATTTGACAGCAAATCCTCGTCGTGTCATTTTTGATAGGCCATTGCTATCAACTTCCTGAAATGTAGACGGGTTCTATTTTTGACGGGCATAGTATTTTGGTAATATTTACAAACTTAGAAGGTAATTTAGTAGTAAGAGATTTCTTTTATCGAGCTTAGGCAGTATCTTCCCCAAAACCATTCTCTTCCTCCGTTGAAACCAACAACTCTCTTCCTCCATTGACAGATCTAACTCTCATCCTCCATTGAAACTATCATTTCATTTTTGTGTGTACCAATTACTGTAATATATAGAAATTGAAGTTAAGAAATCTAATTTCAGAAATTGTTAGGGTTTCGATTCTAGTGACAAGTTAAATTTCAATTTCAGTTTTCCGAAATTATTAGATCACGATTATAGAATTTGATGGAAATTATTTTGGGTAATAGGTATCCACTAATGAAAGTGGTAGAAGAAGATGAGATTGTTGTTTATGTTCCATTGAACTTTGTCAAGGTAAATCGAAAATCCTAAATTTGTTTTTCGTCTTTACTTGTTTGATTTCAATTCTGTAGATCTATTTATAGGGAGAAATTATTATTGGATATCACATTATAAATGAATTCTTATCAACCTAATATTGATCAGTTTGATCTCTGTTTTTGAAGAAGAAATGATCGTCAAAGATGAATCAGAGACTTAATCTCGACAATTTCATTATTGAATCAATCAAAACAAGATAAGTTTCCTTTTAATTTTATATATTTATACTCGAAACTTTATTAGATTTCTGATTCAATTGAGTCTAGATTGTTATCATCTCTGTTAATCTTCATTTTGAAAAGAAATTTTTTTTTAGATTGACAGATGATGCATTAAATGCTTTTAGTTCGGTGTAGGAGCCTTTTTCTAACAAATCAAAAGCTCAAATTGGATATGAATTAGCTTTTGTTGATGATTGTTTCTTTTTTTAGAAGGAAGCTTTGTTGTGGTTGATGAAAGAGGGATAGAGGAAGCTATTGAGGCTGGTAGTAGTCAGGTAGCTTTATTTCTACGAACAAGTTCTTCTACTACAGAAATTTAAAGAATGGTAGTTATTTGCTTAACATATTAAGAACTAGTTAGATAATTTTAACTAGTTCAGTGTACTTTCATCTGTGTTTGCCACCTGCAGGAGAAGAAGATATAGTACCTGAAGAAAGGAACTGTTTGGAGAGGTAGGAAATATAAATTGCTTTTTATCAATCTATCATGTTGGTCGTGAGAGTCAGGTCAGGCTTGTTATTTCTAAGACGGCACAGATGTGGAGGCCATGAAGAAGGAAACCAGCTCGCAGCGTAAGAGTCTTCTTAGGGAGATTTTTTCTTCAAAAGCACTTGCCCATAGTTTCACAAAGTTTGCAATAAACCATACCAGTGCCACTGTTGTTTTTGTATTCTAATACTCAAACTTAGGCTAGTAGCCTTTTTCTGTTTTATTTTTCTTTCTTGATGTCGTCTTCTTGGATGTTGTTTGGACAAAGAATTCATATGTGATTGAACTTTTACAATATATGTCAATTTATTTTGAAGTTAAAAGTATTCTCAGTTCTTCATGTTACTTTATTTGCAATTTAAGCAATAAGAAAATACTATTTATATTGGAAATTCAATTTTGAAGTGATCGACAAGTGATGCCTGTCAATAATCCAGTAATTGACAAGTGATGCCCGTCAATAATTCAATAATTATTGACAGGCAAAGATCGTAGTTTATTTCTGATAATTTTTGACAGTAGGTCACCATCAATTTGTTTTTTCGACACCTTAAAAAACGACAGGCTATCCGACAGGCAGGGTCCGTCAATAATCTCTATTAACTACAGACCTGGCCTGTCGAAAAAGGTTATTTCTGGCGTAGTGACTGCAAATCTTAGAAAAATTTCCGATCAACTTTTTGATTTCAAGCAATCCAATCCTAATTTTGGATCACAACTACTATCATCTATCTGTTTTGTTTGTTTAACTCGAATTTTATTTTTTGATGTTCTAAGTTTCAACTTTAAGGTTAATGAATTTTGGGTTTTAATTTTAAACCATCAATCATAAAATTGGTTTGATCGGCCATCTTTGGTTTCAATCAAAATTAAAACGATGAAAAAAAATTTGGATGGGTAGAAAAGAGAAGAAGAAGAGGAATGATATGAAAATAAATGATATAGGTTTAGATTTAGTATAAAGGTGAAGGACAATATAGACAATTTCTATTTTTAAGATACCACTTAACTCCCTTCAATGGATGGGGATAAAAAAATGTCTCATAATTCCTTTTGAGTGGCCCCTAAAAATGCTAGGTTCTTTATTTTCAAATTAAATAAACAATTTTCATTTGAAAAATGCTAGAGCTAGATTGGTCGAGATTTTTTCCAAGAAATATCCTTTATTGGGGACCACTAATACCCATCACCTTTACTAAATGAAAGAATAGTTAACCAAGTCATCGCTTGATCTTCTTATGAGATTTTCCCAGGATTTGTTGCGATCAGTCTAGATTGTTCTTTTAATTTTCATTTGTACGAATATTTTCTCGAGCAAAGAATACAAATACAATAAAAGTATATATATCAATCAATATATATCAAATAGAGTAAAGAGTCAATTATATCCAAAAGGGATGGTATTTTGAGTACGCTCGCATCACTTCATAAAATTTTTATGAGGAACAATAACTCTCGCTGGAAGAATATGTATACATGTAGTCTTGATAAATTCGAAGAACATTGTTTCTTTATTGAAGAAGAATTCCACGGATTATGAGTGTAGTTCAAAGTAATTCTTCACCACCCGTTAACCAAGAAAAAGGAGATCGTGAAGTGTTTTTTTTTTTGGAAAAGAGGCAAGCCTCGGCTATTCATTAATACCTCCGATATAAAATCAGATTGTTACAGTACTCATTACAGATCACATCATTTAGTAAAGCTTCACAAATAAATACATCAACAATATCACAAGATTTGCTCCTCAAACACTGACCATAGGATACGACTTTTACTTCCATTCCTACCATTTCATAACTCAAGGTAACAGGTAACAAGACTAGGTTAAATGTCCATATATGTTTTGTTTGAAACAAAAAAAATCTACAAGGAATTGTAAAATGCAGAATTGTAGGGATCATTAAATAATCCAACTATTTCTCAGAGTTTTTTAACCAAATTTTATCTACTCAACTAACTGAAATAAAGTAACAGGGAATTACTGGATCAATTGGAATTGGAGTGAAAAAGCATGGATCGGTCTGAATCTGCATCTGCATTTGAATCGTAGTCTTGGTGTCTGATATTGTTATCTTGGTTACTGAAATTGATGTTTTTAGAGTCTTAGCTAGTGTCTGTTGTTGGATCCATTGTTGTTGATGTGTTCTTCGTTTTTGCTAGAGTTTTTGCTTTTTCTTTTGTTGTTGATGATGATATTACTAAAGATGAACTTCTTTTCGTGAGAATCGGACTCCAACTCTTGAGCTTCATCACAAGGGTTAAAACCCACAAAAAAATAGAGAAGAAACCCCAAAAATAAAACCCAAAAACAACAATAGGAGATATAATGACAGATCTAGTAACAAAGGATTGAAACTAAGCTGCCAAAAGTAAATCTAGTAACAAGATTAAAAAAATAAGAAGAGATAATACAGATAACAGGAGAAAAAAGAGTATTGAAAGGAAAAACCAGTAAAACAACTAACAGAGAATAAAGATAGTAAATAGGGAGAATATTTAGAGAATATTGTGAGTAGATCTGCTCCGATGTGCTCTCAAGAGACCCGATCGGAGCAGCAACGACTTTAAGGTTTTGAGGTCTCTGTTTTTTTTAGGAGAGAAAGAGAAGATCTTCTTATCATACAAGTGAACCTTTGGAGATTGTAAAGGTTAAAAGATATATGTTATTGAAAAATTAAAGACATACGGAGGATTGAAAAATCAAAAGATAAAGGTTAAATAAATGAAGGATTTATTACGGTATCAGAGATACGGAGGATTGATTACTTTGATTGTTATAATTATATAGGTTGGGAAGGTGAGCATTGAATGGTTAGTTGTGGAGAAGACTTGGGAAGTTATCCACCTAAAAAGAAAGGTTCGACACGTTAGCATAATCTTTCTCATTATATAAAGAATAATTGATTAAATTACGGAGACCGTATTTTCTAGCTGCAACAGGCACATGGACATCTACGAAGATCATGCTTTACACTGTGCCAAAGATGTAGGCCTTAAATTTCGGCATGACCTCGCGCGAGATGTGCTAATTGATATGTGTTATAAAGCCAATGTTCCTGCAACGAAAGAAGCCTCCTTGGGTTTTCTGTCAAACTCCAACGAGGAATTAAAGCCAGCAGATATACTTGTGCATCACTGGGAGGATGGGAAGGATGTTTGCTTCGATGTGACAGGGGTTTCTCCATTCACAAGTGCTAGGACACGCAACTTTACACCGGGACATGCCATCTCAGCCGCAATCACCCGCAAGCGCCACAAATACCTAGACAAATGCACTGCACATGGATACGGTTTCGATGTGCTAGCCTTTTCTACACTAGGTGAGCTAGGTGAAGAAACAATTGCATTTCTGAGAAGACTTAGGAACTGCCTCATAAGCTACGACGCAAACTATAAGATAGGTGGTTTTCTCTTTCATCTCAGCCGCAATCACCTTTAGGGTTTTGAGGTCTCTGTTATTTTTAGGAGAGAAAGAGACGATCTTCTTATCATGCAAGTGAACCTTTGGAGATCGTAAAGGTTAAAAGATATATGTTATTTAAAAATTAAAGACATACGGAGGATTGAAAAATCAAAAGATAAAGGTTAAATAAATGAAGGATTTATTACCGTATCAGATATACGGAGGATTGATTACTTTGATTGTTATAATTATATAGGCTGGGAAGGTGAGCATTGAATGGTTAGTTGTGGAGAAGACTTGGGAAGTTATCCACCAAAATAGAAAGGTTTGACACGTCAGCATAATCTTTCTCATTTATATAAAGAAGAATTGATTAAATTACGGAGACCGTATGTTCTAGCTGCAATAGGCACATGGACATCTACGAAGACCATGCTTTACAATGTGCCAAAGATGTAGGCCTTAAATTTCGGCATGACCTCGCGCGAGATGTGCTAATTGATATGTGTTATAAAGCCAATGTTCCCGCAACGAAAGAAGCCTCCTTGGGTTTTTTGTCAAACTCCAACAAGGAATTAAAGCTAGCAGATATACTTGTGCATCACTGGGAGGATGGGAAGGATGTTTGCTTCGATGTGACAGGGGTTTCTCCATTCACAAGTGCTAGGACACGCAACTTTACACCGGGACATGCCATTTCAGCCTCAATCACCCGCAAGCGCCACAAATACCTAGACAAATGCACTGCACATGGATATGGTTTCGGTGTGCTAGCCTTTTATACACTAGGTGAGCTAGGTGAAGAAACAATTGTATTTCTGAGAAGACTGAGGAACTGCCTCATAAGCCACGACGCAAACTCCAAGATATGTGGTTTTCTCTTTCATCGACTTGGTGTTGTTATTCAAAAAGGTGTAGGCACTCAGCTTGTCGCTCGATTGCCTACCACCGACGTTGTTGATGATATGTAAGGATCCTTGTTTTAATAAAAATATATTAAATTACTAATTATTATTGTTATTGTTAAAAATCATTATTTTCTTAACCACTTTTAATTATAAATACTAGTAAGGCCACATGTGCGATGCACATGCTTGAATTGGATTCTTTTAACAACACCAAATTTGATAATAATGGAAAAAAAAAATCTTAATTTTTTTTTTAATATCCTTGTTTGTACTCATTACGTAGATAATTTAAAGAGCTTTCCAAATATATTAATTTTGCAAAAATCCGATGTGTATTTTTAAAGATATCTAAGTTTTAATTTTTTTGATCTATTTTTAAAACAATGGCATTCCTGTAAATATACAAATATTAACTAAAAACTTAGTTAATGGGGGTATTATTGTCATGTGAAAAGGCTTCACCAAACAATTACCTCTTTTCTTGATATTAGTATAAGATAATTTTTAAACAAAAACTCAATTTAAAATTGAGTAATTTTTTTAATATTTGTTCTTATTTTTATTATGGATAAATTTTAAAAAAAAATAATCATTCAAATGGTATATGAGATATGGTTTCAAATGAAACATAATAACCTTTAGCGAATAAAATATAGAGAATAAAAAATTGTCGGTATATATATGTAAGGGTAATATTTGTAATTTATAAAATAAACAAGGATAGAAAAGGAAAATAAGATATGAAAACATCACTTTGCATAAAAAGGTAAAAACAAACATTAATCAGTAAATATGTTTTAAAAATGCTTTTGAAAAAAAAAAGACATTACCAAACTCGGTCTAAAACCATGAAAGTTAATAGTCATAAACACACTCCAAAGGAAACCTAATGCAGAAGTTTGGATTTATCCATCATATTCTCAACTGAGCGAACATAGCAATCTATTGTTTTTTATTCCTACCAATCATAGACCAACTAATTTGGTAGGCATGAAGAACTTGTCAATAGATTCATAGTGTCTTCATCTTTGGTGGGGAGGGAAGCAACTGCATGGAAAAACAATAATAAATTTGATCAAACGGAATGAGTAAACCTACTATGTTTGCACTTAAATAGTTGTGAACAATGGATTAGCTAGGATTATGTAATCTTGTGTAAATGTTAATGAGCAATGATATAAACCCCAGTAGCATAAGCGCCGCAACAACCACACAAAAAATTATGTTATTCTGATTATTCTTCCATAGATTTTGTAACTGTTAAATGAATAAGAACATAACAACATGAGACGAGAGAGCTGAAAAATTCAATGCCTCCAACTACTTGGGGAGTGAGTTTATTAGGTGCCAGTTGAAATAAACTAGCAACAACCCATAAATCCATAACTGCCTTTACCGAAGCCACTGACATATCATTTGCTTTATTTAGCTTTAGAAGCTATTCTTCATTCTGCATTCATTGACACCATAAAGAATGGTGTCTGTAGAAGGTGAGAGGTAGAGAGAAAACAATTACCTGATATTTATCAGTGTTTCTTAGTATATCTTGTGTCTTTTCCTCTTGAAGCCGACAGTCTTCCAAGTTCTACAAGCTTGAGCAAATAATTTCATAAAGGAAAGAAAGAAGCATGTAAAGCATTATGAATTGTAGCAAACTTTCTCTATGCTCATACGTATTCCAGTAATAATAGAGAAGGAATAGACCTCTCCTTACCAGAAGTGGGGAGATCCCTTGACCTTGTGGTGGTTTCAGTTATGTTCTGGGTAGTAATTGTCGTTGTAATTGCACATTCTGCTTCATCGTAAACTTGAACGTAATTAGTCTCCATAGTCTTTTAAGGTTGAATTTTTTTCTACGGGCAGGTAATAAGCATCAAGGATTTTTCGATGCATGGAACAATAATTTAGTAAAAAAAGGCCCTAGTTTTTGTCCACTCTAGGTCTTGTATATGTTAAGGATGGTTTTGCATGGAAAATCTAGATAATCATATTCATATCAACTACCAAATCACTATGAAAATCTTCAACAACAACAAAATTAGAAATATTACAAAACTCACAAACATCACAAAAATCACTAAATCATACACCAATCACTATGCTAATTCCTTCAACAACTACTTAAACCAGGGATCTCAAAAATCCCAAACCAGCTTCACCATCAAAAAGCTTTGTTCAGGGAAAAAAACTCCCCAAATATCCAACCCCGAATCCCCAATTGGAATTCCCTGAAGCATCAACACTAAAAGACTAACTCTCATCATTCTTGTAAAAAGAAACCCTCGGATAGCTCTCATAACAAACAAGATAACATTCACAAGGAAATCCAGGAAGAGTGTATTCAAGTTTGTTAGAGCATTGCTCGGTCGAACTCGCAAGTTTTGCTATCTCAAGTTTGTTGTCAATGTTAGATGCACAAAACTATATATTGATTTCTAGTCTACTAAAGTCAAGTCTCGGACTAGGATTAGAGCAAGGTAGTTGGATATCATAAATCACCGAATACCCTTGAAGATTGAAGACCGAAGGACAACGAAGACATCAATGAGACTTCATCAATAAAGGTATGTGGAGACTGATTTCATTTGGGACTCTTGTTTAATTCTACCTTTCTAATATATCAAAATAATTGCAAACTCTATGGAATAATTCCTATGACACTAAATATATATTTAAGTGTACCCTCGAGGATATTTGAGCCTAAGACTTCAGTAAGGATGGCCTTTATCCCTGGAAAGGCCCTCATATTATCGTGAATGAAAATACGAATTCAACGAGCTAAGAATCGATCAATTCCGAGAAATAAGGAAGAAGTTATGAGTGATTTATTAAAGCAACACTCATGATGTGTGGCTAAAGGTAGTCCGTGGATATGAAACGGTCCACGAACTTCATAGTTGATCCAGCGACTTCCCAAAACCAATCTCGGTTGGATCAATAATGGAGTTTATCCATTTCGGTTTCAACAATGGATGTTTATCCATTAGTTGGAGGATGGGGACTAAACCACAAAAATGTGACTAGATGCCTATTTCAGTCAAGTTTTTAATATTTCCTTGGCAAGATGGCTACATTTGCTTCTTTATATTTAAATTAAATAAACGATTTTCATTTGGAAAATGCCAGATCTATGTTTGTCGAGATTTGTCCCAAAAGATATGCTTAAGGAAAAGTGCTGGGATCACTAATACCCATCACCTATACCAATAATAGCATAGTTAACTAAACCATCACTCGATCTTCTTATGAGATTTTTCACAGGATTTGTTGTGATTAGTTTAGAATTGTTCTTTTAATTTTCATTTGTAAAAATATTTCCTTGAGCAAAGAATAAAAATACACGAAAAGTATATATATATATATATATATATATATATATATATATATATATATATCAGATAGATTAAAGACTCGATCAATGTAGCCAATCTCGGATCTCAGTTTGTCTTGGCCAGGAGCAAGACACTGGTACAACGAGATTTCGTGGAGATTCGACGAGGTTCTCGGAGAAAATTCGTAGTAACTCCCTAAACCTAATGTTCGAATTTTATATGTATATCAACCATTATATACGTTAAGTATGAATAAATATACTAAAAAAAAACAATTTTAAAAATAAAAACAAGTAATTGTTCAAAATAGAGGAAAAAAATTTGAATCTAAGATGGAATCTTTGTCTCTTATACATTATAGACTATACTCCGCGGCTCGCACTAATACATTATGCACTATACCCTGCACTAGACGGTGACAGCCACCACAACAAGGTGTTAGATTTATTGGGAGCGGAAGATATTTTCCGTACGCTCGCATCACGTCATAAAAAAATTACTGAAAATAAAATAACTCTCACTGAAAGAAAATTTATACATATAGTCTTGATAAATCTGAAGAACACCATTTCTTTATTGAAGACGAATTCTAAGGGTTGTCAGTGTAGTTTAAAGTAGTTTTTCACCATTAATTGACCAAGAAAAAGGAGGTCGAAAAGGTTAAAGAGATATGTTATTGAAAAAATTTATTGAAAAATTGAAGATCACACGAATACATCGATTTGAAGGATTTCACCAAGATTAGTAACGAAGAATGGCTTTTCCTTTCAGACTTTTTTCTCTTGTATCTATCTTTTTATAATATCAGAGTCGAGGACTTTAATAAATGATCATATACAAGGAAGGATTACATCAGACACAAGCCATTAGTGAATATCTAGTGATGTTTCGATTTTGAATCTCGGCTTGAGAGATTTTTCAAAATAACGAACCTTGTGAGTAAGTTCATAAGAACTCTGTGCATTTGAGTTCATGAACCTAATTTATGTTGTATGTTCATGAACTCCAAAACTCATTTGAGTTCGTGACTCAAGAGTTAAAAAGTTCCTGAACTCCAAACTCGTTTGAGTTCGTGAACCTACTTAGGTAAATTCGTGAACCCAAGAATTTCAAAAGTTCCTGAACTCCAAACTCATTTTGATTTGCGAATATATCTAGGTGTATTCCTAAACCCAATAGTTTTAAATGCCATTAACATAATTTACATATCTTGATCTATGCACTTTCCTTATTTGATTTTCAATGCAAACTTTTCACACCCTTACGAATTGATACTACTTTACCCAATTATTTTGCTTGGAAATCCTAGTTCTTTTCTCTTGATAGTATGAAGTTATCTTTGGTAGCAATTATTTTCATAGAATTTTACTCGAGTTAACAATTGTCTACTACATCAAAGTATGAAAAGAACCCGAATGAAAGTCTAGTTTTAACTAAAAAAGCAAAAAAATTGTATCTAAGGAAACAACTTAGATTACTAGGTTTGCAAGAAATTGATTAGTTACATCTTAAGCAATCCAACATTGATCGAAAACTATTCCCTCTGTTTCTACAAAATATGCTTGTTTCCTTATTTGGGTATGTCAAAAAAATAGGTTTTTTTCCATACATAGAAAGTCAAATGTTATGATTTTACTAGTCTACCCATGAGGGGACCACTTTTCTCTCTCTTCTTTTTTCTCTTAATATGAAAAAGGGACCATTTCCTCTCTATCTTTTCTCTAATATCAAATGAGTGGGTCCAAGGATAGGTTAGGAAAAAACATGAAAAAGTGGCTACACTGATTACTTTTCTTAATTTTTGTGCAAACCAAACAAGCCTATTTTTTAGAAACGGAGAGAGTATAAATTTGAGATATCATCAGATTTGAGAAACTAAATCCCTACACGCTTTTGTATTTTGTGGCAAAGTTTGTCCTCCAAACACCTTAGGATCTTCGAGATCTAAGTTAAGACTTTGAAAGACTTCACCTGGGATTCGTGAAACATAAGTTCACGTATATTCTTAGAAATATTGCAATACCCGCATTTTACGGATGGCACATGCTCAAGGATGTGTCATTGAATGAGATAAAGATTCATCTCAAGCTTGTGTGTTGCATACATGGCATGTTGGCTAAAAACTAAAATTGCATCATTATAGTGCATCATACAAGTGGGATGCTGGCCAAGAGCTACAATGCATCACAATAATGTATTTCGCAAGTTGAGTATTGGAATAGAACTGGAAATGCATTACCATGATGCATCTTCTCGAAATTCATTGACACAGAAGCAGGAGGACTTGGTATATGGCCATCTACTTCCCAAAACTTATTCGTAAAAGTCAATAAGACATATATATGGATGTTGAAGGTGCATTAAGCATCCTTAAACTATAATTGTTGACCGATGAGGCATATATAAGTGAAAGCATCATTATGCCATGATGCTTACTCGAGAGATCTCATGATGTGTAGGCATCATCGTTGCTGTCGTACTAAATAAAAAATGAATCTGAATGATGTAAAACAAAAGGTGAATATTGAAATAATTTGTATGGCCCGAGCTAGAGAACCAGACTTGCAAACTAAGTGTCCCCAATGATGCATACTTTTATGCATAACTTGCAAAAGTCCCTTGGCCAATACATATTAGGCTTTGCTTGACTTTTGGCCTTTTAACACGAGTTGGCTTTAGTTCCTAATCCCTACGTTGATGAGCTAAGATATGTTCTAGATATCTCAAGGTACAAGGTAGGTATGTGGGCTTCCGTAATACAACATGAAAAAGTTGGGGTACAACAACCTCACCCAATAATCCGCTTATCAATCTGTATGGACTAACTCCAATATACTTTTAAGAGAATCAACTAGACAATCAGACTCAATCTTGATAAAAAGTATATCAAAGAGTTATATCTCAATTTCTCGATTCAATACTTACTCAAGCAAATAGAAATATGCGAGTTTAATTGAATACAAGAGAAATTAACTTGAACGATACCAAAGACCAATGTTTAAGTATCAATCAATTACAATCAACAACCAAAGGTCGGATTTCTCAATTGATTGATTCAACGCCCAACCTGTGATATTTCAATTATATAACAAAATATAATGCGGAAAAGAAATAACATAGACACCAGAATTTTCGTTAACGAGGAAATTGCAAATGCAGAAAAACCCCGGGACCTAGTCCAGATTGAACACACACTGTATTAAGACGCTACAGACACTAGCCTACTACAAACTAACTTCGGTATGGACTTTAGTTGAACCCCAATCAATCTCACACTGATCCAAGGTACAATTGAGCTCCTTACGTCTCTGATCCCAGCAGGATATTGTGCTTGAATGCTTTATATTATTTCTATGTATGTTTATGGGATGTTTGATTTCGGTTTTCTAACCTTGATATTCGATCTCATATCTTGTGAACCCTTATGGTTTGGGTGACTTTTTGATTTAGCAGGATTAAGTTCTAGCCCATGTTGGTAGGCTTTATCAAAGGATCATGAGGATTTCTGATAGAAACAATATGTGAAAAAGTTACAATATGTTGAATCGGTTTTGGTTTAGCATAAAAGCATATGTGTTTCGTGGTTTTCAACTTTTGCTTGCAATAGTTAAAAACGGGTTTTCAACCTTTCTCTGGTAAAAGTTGGTTGTTGTTATTCTTTTGTTTTGCATAAGGATGACAACATAATGATATTTCGATATCAATTCTCCCTGGAAGAAGATGCAAACATATTGGAGAAGAGGATGCAAAATTTGAGGTAACGAGTTTGTTAGTTAATCGTTTTCCTGTTTAAGAAAAGCTCGATTTTATTGCGTATATTTATTTCTTTCGCTTAAACAAAATTTCGGTACAATTGATGTTTTATTCCATTATTTGTGTATGGATGTGTGTGTGATTTAATTGTTTCCGGTTAAGAAACAAATATTATTATCTTGCTTTATTGTGTGGTATCAATCGTTTAGGCATACAAAATTTCGGTGCAATTGCGGTGCTTTAATGTCTATGTTGTTTCAATTGCTTCCGGTTGAGGTGAATAATTATGCAAGTTGATTTATTTGGTTTGTATGAATTGTTTATGGCTTAACGAAAGAAAATGTTTACGGGATGAATTGTTTAGTCCAATTCGATTCCGGATAAGAGAAACTAAGTTAATTCTGATCTTAGTTAGACTTATCAAAGTGGAGGTTTCGGTTATTCAAGTCTAATCGAATTCCTTAACAAGAAATGCTAGTTAACTAACCTAGTACTTGTCTTGTTTAAAAGTTAAAGGTCTAAGTTATATGGATAATTAGAACCTGATGAGAAAAATAGAGTTATCTTTATTTTGGTCTTATCGAACAAGCGATTGTATTTGTACAATCCGTTTAGCAAAGGAACTAAGGTGCTTAGTTTATTTTCGGTTTGCTAAACTATTAGGGAAAATTTTCTTCTGGCAATTGTTTCCTTGGTAACATATCAAAACAAAATTACTTTGTAGTTTCGGTTTTGATATTGGTTATCAAAAATGGTGTGTGGAACCCTCGTGCTTAACTCTATAGGTTGCAAGTCTATTTTGAGATTTGTAAGATCCTTTCGGTTTGTCCTTTATTTTTTCGTTTCTTTGTCATTTTGTGACAAAAAGGGGGAGAAATATATGGAGTAAACAAGTGATACTGGTATTGATTTATATTGATTGTATCACTAAGGGAAAGGACAATGGTGCTTAAATATTTATCTAACGAAAGAGTAAAAGCATAGACTAAGGGGGAGTAACATATCATATGATACTTGTAGTTATATGGACTACAAGTGAATAACAAAGACGTGCGGATTGAAAATCTACCTATCTCACCTTTAGGGGGAGTATTAGCTTTGTTATTATAATGTTAACAACGACATTTATGGATTGAATGTATACAGGTTATTGTGTGTTGTTGAATTCGGGAATCAAGCGTATGTGTAATGAATTCTTGTAATTTTTTTATCCATATGATGTAAGAGTTTTGTCACTAAAATTGACAAAGGGGGAGATTGTTAGAGCATAGCTCGGTTGAACCCACCAAGCGTTGGTATGTCAAGTTTGGTTGTCATATTTTAGTGAGCCAAAACTCATTTTAAGAGTCTCTTGATTATGTACTAGAATCAACTTCATATAGGTTAGCTTGAAAGTATTAGGATATGAGACATTACAAGTATTGCGAAGACTTGAAGAAGTGAAGAAGTAAGGAGCTACAACGACAACATCCTCCTTCCACTTGAGGTTAGTGATATTTGACTTGAACTGTTTCATTCCCTAACGTATCTTTCAAGTCGTGCATATTGAAAACAAAACTGCGAAGCATGAATGATTATACTCTAGTTAGACGTGGTATTAAGGAATACAATACGAAGTTTATTGCTTAACCATTAAACTTTGTAGATAAGACAGCGACATAATCGTTTGAATGCTATTGTGATTATGTATGGGTATAAGGTGAAAATTTCATCCTAGGAAACAATGTTTTACATTTGCTTTAAGGAATTAAATTCATGAACTTGTTTCGTGAATCGAAAGAGAAATCACCAGGAATTATTGGTATTGTTATTCATTGCATATCTTTTGAACTACCAATATGTGTGATTAGTATAACCGCTCATGACTTGTTTATGTTCTTGGTAAAACTATTCACAAAGGCCCGACTTTTGTATTGGTATGACTTTTATTAGTGAAACCGATCTTAAGTAATCACCTGAGATGGTATGATCGATTTTGTGTTATTGGTATGACCGACTCTGGGTAAAGGGGAACTGATCCTAGTAAGAGGTGCAACCTATCACAAAGGGGAATCTATCCTTGTATGAGGTGCATCAAGTTTTTAGAAGAAAGGGGAACCGATCCTATTGACATGTGCAACACGTTTTTAGGCAAAGGGGAACCGATCCTATGGACATGTGCAGCAAGTACAGGTAAGATACCATATATATGTGGGGAACCGATCATAGTACCTAGTCAACCGAATTTTGGTAACTAGCGTGACTATGCAAAGTACTCACATGGAGGTAGAACCGAAACTTGTTTTGGTAGAACCGTGAAACCCATGATTTGTGATTGAGTGTTCTTGATCAATCACATAGTTCTTGAAAATCGGATGAACCAATTCTAAACTTGTTTGGAAGTGTGGAAAATCGGTTTCAAGATTGTAAGTATGAAAGAGGACTTACAAAGTAAGGATGTTGACAAACTTTGAACATGTGCAGTAACACTAATCTTTAATTTTTCAAAGTTATTTCTTAATAGCTAAAGGAAGAAAATCCCGGATCGAATAAAATAAATTGAGAATCTTTTATTTAAGGTTTTTAATTTTATTTTTGGAAAATGAAAATTAGTAATGTGCATTTGCTAGTTGGAGATTTTCTAAGAGATTTTCGGTCATTATTTGGACAAAGCATTTCCAGGAATTATGGAAACAGAATCTGGAATATATTGCATATCTTGAGAATATTTTCGATTTTGGAAATTCCTTGGTGTCCAAACTTCATTGGTCTATAAACATGAAAGTTTGCATTTCGAGCAAACTAATCCTCGTACACCAAACTATCTCAGTTGTGTTGCTACTGGTGAAGCCGCCCATTTGGAGAGGAGAGTAACCTAATTAGGCGAAATCTCTTACGGCCGCTCAGTTTAAAGACTTCTTTGGGATTGAGAAGCTCTATTAGTACCGTTGGTGGGAAACTAGATAATTGCGGTTTATCTTTTGTTTTCGATTGATTTGATTGACTAACGATGGTTGAACTTTGATTGCACCTAGTTTGTTTATGCTTGAGAATCTTCTCTTCTGATATAAGATTCACTCAAACTAGATCGAAGTTTCGACGGGGATCTTTAGACTATTTGTAGATCTAAAGACGTCTTGTGATAATCCATTGTTAACGGACTCCGTTCTGTGCGTGATTGATCACAAGAGATTCATGTTGATTGTGTGCAGGTGTTTATTGAAGATCTAAGAAGATTTGAAGATCTAAGAAGATTTGAAGACAAAGAAGACTTTGAAGATTTCTGATTTGGGTTCATAATCTTTGGTGTGCATAATACTTGTTTCGGTAAAAGAGGAACCAACTATAATCGGTTTATCCTTGTGGTAGATTAGATTGATTAGTTGTGCAGATCGGCATCAATACAATTCTTTGTGATTAAAAGTATTGATTGCAAAATCTTAACAATTACTTTGGTAGTTGATAATAAGATGGATCTAAGAACCTGACAAAGGAGTTTATTGAGATAAACAGAAGAGCCTTTTGTCGAACTGACATCACTTGGTTGAAAAGAGTTGCTACCAAACAGATTTGTTGTTCCTTTATAGTTTGGAATACGAACTAAAGGAATTGTTCCAAGTACGTGACTTATTCATAAGTTGGAGGTGTGGGAATACAGACGGAACTAGGTGGACTATAGGTTTAGTTGCTTGGTCTCAACTATACGAAGTTGGTTTGATTTTGTATAACGGCTTAATCCTGAGAGTATTCAATTCTGGACAAGGTCCCGGGGTTTTTCTGCATTTGCGGTTTTCTCGTTAACAAAATCTTGTTGTGTCATTTACTTTTATTTTCCGCAATTATAATTTTTGTTATTATAATTTAAAGTAAATTACACAAAAGTTAATTCCTATTTACTTAATAAGTAATCCTATTGTGTTTGGTTAAGTCCGAACCTTTTATCAAGTAAACATACTTCGTTGTTGTATTGTCTGGATCTTGTATCCATAGATGATCACACGAAGTGTGAACCGATTTGTTGTATTGTCTCGACTCAGTGCATAGACAATCACTTTCGGAGAAAGGACTTATAGGTGGAAAAGTTTTAGATTGAGGTATATTTGGGTACCCTCGTCTTTTCACAAGGTTATATATTCTAAACTCTCATTTCAATCATTGAAACATTCTTAGAGGATGTAAAATAGAGGTTACTCACACACTATTCTTCATCAAAGCGATTTTCAAGATATTGAAATAATCAACATGACTTTCGTAACTTGTAAAGATGAACTTGGCCAAAGCGAAAGCTTACCAACACATATTTCGAGAAATAGATAAGCGAGATAAACTCGGCTCGAATAGCAAATATGTATAATCGAAGTCTATGTAGCAATATGACTTTTGTCTCAAGATAGGAGATAGAGTAGATATACTTTTGAGTGATAGATAAGTTCAAGTCTCCACATACCTTTTATTCGATGAAGTTTCACCAGTTCCTTGAGTAGTTCTTCGTCCTTGTATGATGATCGCCGTGGAGTCTAGTGGTAGGCTTCTAAAGTGGTTTGATTTTATGCCTACATGTTAAACCGCAAGTGCACGGTGTCTACTATGCAGAACTGGGCAAATACGGGTCGATCCACAGAGACTTGTGGTGCTTATGTTGATCAAAGGCTTAGCTTACTGATTTCTAGAAGTGACAAAAATATTTGGTGTTTGTCGATGCGACTGAGTTGTAGTGACAATGAACTAAGGTAACAACTAAATTATAACAATTTGGGAAATACCAGGGTGATCAATCCACCTCTAATCTCATGCCCAGGCCATATATCTTAAGCTATGTTCTTGTGCCTTCTTATGAAGGTCTACAATGGAAGTTCATTAATCAAATTTTCCAACTAACCCCTAGTATGAGCTGTCTTCTTATAGTACAGCTCATCACAGGCTCATCAGCTTCATCAACTAATTAGTAATCCTAATCATATTATAATTTAGCAAAAACACAACCAAAAATATATATGCTTGACATGAAATTCAGGGGTTTCATTAACACCCTGGATAATTAAATTAGAACATTTAAAAGAAGTAATTCAAACAAACAAAGCTAAGATGGTGCTCTGGCTAGCCCAGTCATAAGTTTCTACACACCCACACACAACTCTATTTATACATGCCAAATTCATAACCCTAAATCTCTTCAAAACATAAAATAAATGCAAACCCATTCTCCAATCGCCCCGAATTGTCTGTCGTCTCGTCTCGACCTCCGAATCGACCATGCATGGGGTTTGGTGAAACCCTAACCCTAATTATCTCTAACCTAGCTTCTAGGGTGATGAGAAGCTATATGAAAGAGATAATTTGAGAGAGAGTAGCGGAGCAGGAGGTAGTGGTGAAGGCGAAAGGAGAAAGAGATGGTGGTGATGATCTCTGCACGGGTATGGGAGGAGGAGAAGAAGTATGGGTTTTTCTCTGTGGAGTTGTGGGAGAAGAAAGAGAAGATGGAAGAAGAAATGGGTTTGCTCGACTGGGTATAGGTATAGGGCGATTCGGTGTTGAGCGGGTGCAGCGAGAAGACGATGCGAAAGCTGAAGCGAGCGTTGGATCTAGCTGAGGGAGATCTGAACGGCTCAGGGAGAATCGTGGTGATTTGGTGTTGAGCGGGAGAGCGTGAGAACTGATGTGAGTGAAGGAGCGACCGTAGGATGTAGCTAGGCGAGATCTCAACGGCTCGGGGTGGATGGGCTCGGATCCGGGTCATGGCTAGCTCAAGCCCATGTCTTTAAGTTAGGTTGCAACTGATGCGTGCGCGGGCTTTGGCTTTATGCTCCATAGACGCTTGTCTCCAATTCTTCGCTCTTTTGGCTCCTCAATTTCTCAGAACTTTATTTATTACCTAAAACACAAAATTAATTAGTACAAATATTTATTCTTGAAAACAAGGAAAATACAGAATCTGGGATAATATCTGATTTCTGAGCACAAAAGATGAGTTAAATGCCAATAAAAAGGTGTATAAATATGCAATATTTGGCACTCATCATCTAGAGCTCAACTACAATTTCTATCCTAGTCCGAGACTTAGCTATAAGTAGACTAGAAATCAAGACTTATAGTTTTGGCAACTAAACTTGACAAACAAGCTTGAGATAGCAACGCTTGCGAGTTCGACCGAGCAGTGCTCTAACACAACATTTTTGTGGCCCAACACTTTGTCTCTAATATCATATAATTTGGATATGATTGCGATATCTTGGCGCTTGTACCATCTAACTGTGAGATGATTATGACGTACACTTGATGAGGTAGTTTCAGTTCATTCCTTGGAGGCTCATACTTTTTATCAAGACATTCTATGTGGGCTTGCTCCATTCGAATTGGGCATGGCCAAGAATGGAAGCTAACCGACATGCAAGTTAGGGGATTGCATAAATCGCTTGCATCACAAGAACAATGCACGGTAAGATTAGCGAGCCTGTTTGATGCACCCTTAACATGAGAAATACCAGTGCATGCATCTAACTCAATGTCAAAGCAAAACAAGGACGCGAAAATAGGTTTGCAATGGACTATATGCAAGTCCAAGGCGTGTTATATACTTGGAAAGTACTCGGGAGTCAGTAATACATGCAAAATGAGTCAACATTAACTTTTATGGTCTTACACCCTTCGTAGAACAAGGGCAATTTGGAACTATGTGGATGATATGTTTGAAGCATTCATGCTTGGAAATCATGTTTAGAAAGACAAATTGACGTGTATTTGCTTGGTGAAAAGTGAAGATTTATGTTCCGGTCACTGCGTCAAAAGTCGTGCATCAGTGAGTTTCGCCCTGCGCAGTGTGGCGCTGGGAGTGAAAGTTCTCGGTCCGTCACATTTTGTATCAGAGCAAGTTCCTAGATAACACTAGGGGACGTATGTGTTGAAATCATCAGTGTTTTTTTGTAATAAGACTACAAAAATTTCCCTCGAAGGTAAAGGAATCAGTTGGAAGGGTAGTAAAATTGTTGTTGCATGAAGAAAATTCATAACTGCTATGAATTATGTTGAACTTAGACGAGTACTATGAGTTTTCCATGCCTTAATTTGCGACCACCCGATAATTGGTAGCCTGGAAGACTGTTTGGGATAGGGGCTTACTTCCGATTGCCCTGGCATTAAAGTTTGGTCTTCATAGTACTGCGTTAAGAATTGCTTGTCATATTCGACGACCCTTACCAAAATGTGAACTTTGGAGATTCTTGAGTGTTATGGTATGAGACGTGCACTTAGAATTTTGTGTTAAGAAATCCGTCGGAATTTCCTAAGTATCGGGTATGAGACATATGCTTAGGAGATCGAAATCAATTTTCTCTGTATATTTTTAAATTCTTTTGGGATTCCTGAGTATTGCGGTCTGACACATGCTTAGAATGTCATAATTGATGTTCATGACAGAACTTGTGAAGTCTTATAGGATTTCTGAGCATTATAGTATGGGAAATATGCTCCAAAAATCCAAATCGATAAAGCTTGTCCATGATAGTTTTTATTTTCAACTTCGGGATAAAGTTATTTAAAGGGTATATGATAGTGTAACACCCGCATATATCTGAATGAGATTAAGCTTTATCTCAAGCTTGTGCATTTCATGATAGGAACGCTGGTTAAAAACTAAAATTGTGTCACTATGGTGCATCACGCAAGTAGAATGCTTCCCAAGAACTAAAATGCATAACAATGATGCATTTCGCAAGTAGAGCATTATATGAGAACTAGAAATGCATCCCCATGATGCATGTGCTCAAAATTCGTTGCCGCTGAAGTAGGTAAACTTGGTATATGGCCATCTACTCACAAAAAATTATCTGTAAAAATGTTAATAAGGCACATATAGGGAAGGGGTGTTGGTTGAAAGTGTATTAAGCAGATAAACATCCTTAAGCTATAAAGCTTGACCGATAAAGTATATATGATGAGAAAGAATCATTATGCTGCTTTACTTACTCGAAAGAGCTTCACGATGCGTATGAATTACCATTGTTATGTTATTAAACCAAGAATGATGCAAAATGAAGGAAAGGTGAATGTTATAATAATTTACATGCATGGACCGAGATCGAGAATGGACACTCGCGCACTAAGTAGCACAATTATGCACACTCTTGTGCATCACTTTTGAAAGACCCTTGGCCTATGCATACAAGGCTTTGTTTGGATTTTCCCTTGCAACAAGTTGGATTTAGTTTCTAGTCCCGGCGTTGATGAACTACGTTTGTGCTTGATCCCTTCAAGATACAGGCTGGGTATATAAGAAGACACAATGTGGCGCATTTGTGGTCCACCAATTTGTCGCTCATACCATCTAATCGGGAGATAATTTCGATAACTTTTCGCTCATACCATCTAATTGTGAGATGATTGTGACACAATTGATAAGGTAGTTGTAGTAAATTCCTTGGATGATCATACTTCATATCAAATCATTTGATGTTAGCTTAAACCAGTTATGAATTGGGCATGGCTAGGAACTGAAGCTAACCAATATGAAAGTTTGGGGGTCTTGCATAATCTGCTTGCATTACAAGAATAATGCACGGAAATAATGGCATGAACCTAGATGATACACCCTTGGCATGAGCAAGACCAGTGCACGCACCCAACTCAATGTCGAAGCAAAACAAAGAAGTGGAAATAGGTCTAATGGACTATGTACAAATCCAAAGTAATGTTATATGTCTGGACAATACTCGAAAAGCAGTGATGTGCACAAAATGCATCACCATTAGCCTTTATGGTCTTGCACCCTTATCATAACAAGGGTAAGTTGAAATGGAGTACGGTTGAAGTATTCTGAAAAAGCATGTTTAAAAAGGAAAATCGACGCACATTTTCCTGGTGAGAAGTGAAGCTTTACGGTCGATCACTGCGTTACCAGTGGCACATCAGTGAGTTTCAGCTTGTGCGGTGCTAGTGGCGAAATTTTTCGGCCCGTCATAACGATAGTCTTGTAACTTGTATTTGTATCTATTTTGTTTGTAATTCTTTTTTATTCCAAGGTCATTCTCTTCTGCTATAAGATAATTCAAGAATTACTGATCATATACAGATTCGATAAAAAATTTCAAACACGATTAAGTAAAACGCTTGTTGATTGAAATCATGTTTGTAAGTTTTCCACAAGTTTACATCTTAGATTAAGTTATGGTTTGTTATTTCTTTGAAGATAGTTGAGTGGATATCTTTGTTAGAGCACTGCTCGGTTGATCCCATAAGTGTTGGTTGGTATGTCAAGTTTGTCAAATTTTGATGAACGAAACTGTATCTTGGTTTATAGTCTAGGAATAGTTTTAGGTAGTTTTGCATCAGAATTCACCGAATACTCCCTGAAGATTGAAGACTCAAAATTACGAAGTCATTTGCGAAGACTTCATCAACAAAGGAATGTGAAGACTGACTATCCTATTTACTCATTATTTATACCATTCTTTCTATTGAGAAATGCCATATGACTTTAGTATTACGATGAATTGCAAATAAGAAGTTTCGAGTTTAAGCTAGAACTTGATAAATCTCGAGACATAAATTAAAGCAATAGATGTTTAATAGGAATTGTCGCATATAAGTGTGAGGATAATTCGTTATTTAAAAAACTATGATTGCTTAAGAAGATTCTAAAGACATTAAGTTATATTCACGTTTACAAACTGATTTTGTCAGTTCACGAACTTTGATTTTCTCCTAATGTTAAATATCTTATCTAGTCGCGTACACAAAATGATTCCACTAGTTCGTGAACTAGGCCATTTTGAGATATTCTTATACACTTTTAATTATTCACGTACACAAATTGATTTGACCAGTTTACTAATTGTGCAATTATGAGAGGATCACAGACACTTTTTTTTTGGTCATGTAGACGAACTCTTTTGGCCAGTTCATGAATTGTGCTACTTTTTAATGTTCTCGTATGCCAAAGACTTATTTTATCACGAACTGATCTAGTTTCTGGGAATAACTAAAATATCTATATTGCTTGATAGTTCATGGGTAACTTAAGCATTGTTATCGAGCTGACTCTTTATGCACAAGGCTTATATCAATAAATACGCGGGTGCACATTCTTCTTTGTAACTCAAAAGCAAACTTCTCACATGCTTAAATGCTTTCACTCTTGGAACAATTTTATCTAGAGAAGTTTAGTTTTCTTTGGTTCCAAGATAGCTACTTGCACGAATTCTAAGAAACGAGGCCTTGTTCATCATTATAAATATAGAGAACTTTATGCGACTCAGAATTTAATCTCGGCACAATATATACTAGTTGCTACTAGAGTCTTCCTCTAAGGATCCATGTTTCCTAGAGAAAGTATTGTATTAGCTTACGATATTTTGAAGTCTTGAGTAAGGGATTCGTGAAGACCGGTCAGACTATCTTTTACCTGATAGTTCTTAATACCTAAAATCTTACTTTGATTATCGTAGTTGTTATCTATTTTAAAATTCAATTCTTCTGTTATACGACAATTTAAGAACTATCGATTGAGGAATAAGATTTATAGAAATGACAAAGTACTCTTCGTCTCAAATTTTGTAATTCCACAAGATTTATATATGTTCTCAGATTAATCTTGTGAGGTAGAATCGATTAGGAATCTCTATAACTTTTGAAGAGAGTAAGCTATCCTAATTATTGAGGTTTGCTTGATATCGTCTTTACCCGTGAAGATCCTTCATAAGCAAACAAATATCCATTACCTTGATTGATTATATTTCTGAAGAAAATCAATAGGCTATCTGTTAGAAGTAGATTAATTAAAGTCTTCACTTCGGCTGAAGCAACTATTACGCCTATAAAGATCGCCATCTTGGGGAATAAAGTGCATAGGATCTTGCAAGATACAAAAGGACGTAAGAAAAAGACTAAAGATAAATTACTCGGAGGGTCGTCGATCTTAAATGTATTCCAATACGAAGTCTGATAGTTGGATGGAGTTTATAGCAGTTTTATACAATGCGGTGTTTAAGTTGGACTAATCCCAGATTTTTGTCGCATATCGCAGTTTTCCTCGTTATCAAAATTTATGGTGTCTTGTGTAATTATTTTATGCATTATATCTTTTATCTTTATAATTGGAATATATTAAGTACGTTAATCAACATAGATAGTCTTAACTCAATCGTAGAAAACATACAAAACTTGTTTTTGTGAACTCGTATCTTGAAAAATAGATTACAAGACTTGTTCTCATTGGAATTCGGTTCTTGTACAATTCTCATACATACTAGGCTGACCTTTGAAAATGCGGGGGTCTAACAACCACACCCAAAAATTCATTTGGTAATCTGAGAGGACTTACTCCAATACACTTTCTAGAGAATCAACTAGACAGTCAGACTCAATCTAGAGTAAAGTATATCAAAGAGTTTTAATATCTCTGTTTCACAATGTAATCAGCAAATCAAACAGATAGAAATCCGTAAGCCTGATTATTATGTGAAACAACTTGAACGGTAACAAAGACCAATGTTCAAGTGTCAATCAATGTAAATCAGCAACCAAAGGTTGGATATTCTAATTGATTGATCTTAACGCACAACCTGTGATATTTTAATTATATAACAAAATATAATGCACAAAAGAAATAACACAGACACCAGAATTTTGTTAACGAGGAAACCGCAAATGCAGAAAAATACCTGGACCTACTCCAGTTTGAACACCACACTGTAAGCCGCTACAGACACTAGCCTACTACTAATTAACTTTGGACTGGACTGTAGTTGAACCCTAATCAATCTCACACTGATTCAAGGTACAGTTGCGCTCCTTACGTCTCTGATCCCATCAAGATACTACGCACTTGATTCCCTTAGCTGATCTCACCCACAACTAAGAGTTGCTACGATCCAAAGTCGAAGACTTGATAGACAAATCTGTCTCACACAGAAAAGTCTATGGGATTGAATAAATCTGCCTCCCACAAAAATCCCCAAGAGTTTTTGTTCTGTCTTTTGATAAATCAAGGTGCACAGGAACCAATGGATAAACCGGACTTATATTCCCGAAGAACAACCTAGAATTATCAATCACCTCACAATAATCTTAATCGACTAGCGAAAGAAGATTTTGTGGAATCACAAACGATGAGACGAAGTTGTTTGTGATTACTTTTCTATCTTGCCTATCGGAGATATAAAATCTCGAGTCAATTATTCCAACTGTACTCAACACAATAGAAACAGTAAGATCAGATCACGTAATTACAAGATAATAGTTGGGTCTGACTTCACAATCCCAATGAAGTCTTCAAATCGTTAACCTACAGGGTATCGAGAAGAAACCTAAGGTTAAAGGAGAATCAACTCTAGTTATGCAACTAGTAACACACAGGAGGTGTGGGGATTAGGTTTCCCAGTTGCTAGAGTTCTCCTTTATATAGTTTTCAAATCAGGGTTGCAATCTAAGTTACCTTGGTAACAAAGCATTCAATATTCACCGTTAGATGAAAAACTTGATTCAACCAAGCTAATATCTTTCAACCGTTAGATCGAACTTAGGTTGTTACACACAAATGAAATGTACCTTCATTTAGGTTTATGTAACCGTACATAAACGTGTACACCATGTTGGTTCACAAATAGTTAACCGAGGTTAGCCATATGATTACTCTCATATCAACCTTATTCATCTTAACCATAACTAGTTCAAATGACTCAAATGAAACTAGTTAAAGAGTTGTTCAATTGCTACATTCTCATGGATTATACAAGAACACAATTAAAGCAAAATCGGTTTGATTCACTCGAATCAATACATGAACATTATAGCCACGGTTTGCAAAGATTGCATTCCTTATTGTTTAATATTTAGGTTCACGTATAACCGATTTTAGAAAAGTAACACACTTAAGTATGCGTATGGGTATGCGTACTTAAGTAACCGGATTTGAGTTTGTTTAGTTTTCAACTCAGCAGAATTTCACGGATGTGAACTTTCCGCCAGTACGCGTACGGGTACGTGCACTTTAGGTAACCGGATGAGTTTGGTTTTTGGTTTTCAAACTCAGCAGAAATTCACGGTCGTGAACTTCCGCCAGTATGCGTAAATGTATGCATACTTACCCTGTCTCCTACAACCTTTTTGTATACACACAAGTATGCATACTTTTGGTTCCCGGTTTTGGACTTATACACTAATGTGCAAACACACTATGCTTATATCCAAAGATGGTTACAAGATTCTAAACTCTTAATTTCAATCATTGAAATATTCTTCTATAATGATAATAGACGTTTTCACACACTATTAGCATCAAAGTAATTTTCAAGATATTGAAATAATCATTATCAAAACATTCCAAGCCTACATCAAATGATTGTATCACACAATCCATGTAAGATGTTTCTCGGAAATTTCTCATGATATAAGATGAACTTGGTCGAATCGAAATCTTACCAACACATATTTCGAGAAATATGTAAGTGAGATATACTCAGCTCGAAATCTCAAATGTGTATAGAGAAAACTATATATATCGTAACACGAATTATGTCTCAATATAGGAGATAGTAGAAATAGACTTTCCAAGTGATAGATGAGTTCAAGTCTCCACATACCTTTTGTCGAAGAAGTTCCACAATCTCCCCTTAGTAGTTCTTCGTCTTCAAATGATGAACTCCGTGAAAACTAAGCTCAACTACACAATCTATGTCCTAGTCCGAGACATCTATAGATAGGCTAGAAATCAAGACTTATAGTTTTGATCACTAACATTGACAGACATGCTTGAGATAGCAATGCATGCGAGTTCGACCGAGCAGTGCTCTAACAATCTCCCCCTTTGTCAATTTTAGTGACAAAACTATCAATACGTATGGATTACAAAATAGATAAAAATTGTAGCTTCTCATCCAAATGCTTGATCTTCTTGGCATCTTCAACATGACTCAAAATCTTCGTCATTTCCAAGTACTCCATGATCCTAAAGGTTGTAAGTTCAGCATCATAGTTGTTGAAGATCCGTAGCAAAAACAATGAGAAAACAAAATGCTCTCAATCATTGTTATACAGTGTCATAGTATTATTACACAACATATTTCAATTGTATAACAACTTTGACAACAATACTATGGTGATATGTATCACTCCCCCTTAGTCAATACTTCGTCTCAACATGAAAACCACCCCCCTTACATAATGATCTGTAAACCATATGTATTTGTAGTATCACATTAATTCTCCCCCCTTTTGTCAATATAAATTGGCAAAGGTACGAAAAATAGTGGGATCCTCATGAAATTTTCACAGAGATACTTCATGAACAAAAGAGAATACCATATAAACTTATTTAGATGCCATCATAAAGCCGAAGCTAAATGCATTCATTAAGGAGTTTATAAAGATACAAGATAACCCCTTTAATATTCCACAACCGCACTCCCCACAAAGATTTGACACTTAAGCACAAGTTCAAAAAGAACTCTCCCCCATAAAATGTCATTCCCGAAAGAACAACAAAGGCAACCTTGCTTTTAACAAGAAAAGAAGGATTTTTGTTGGATAAACTCAAATCACATGAAAACATGAATTTGTATCCAAAATATTCAATTGAATTAACCACAAGAGTACCCATGATTAATGCAATCGAAAAATAAAAACTAAATTAACCACAAGAAAACCCATGATTAATTTAATTGGAATGCACAACCAAATTAACTACAACAACGTGATCAATTCAATTGGCCATGCTTGACATAAGAGAACTTACGGAGCAGCAACTAAAATAACCAAAAGAGAATAATCAATTTAGTTGGTCATGCTCAAACATAAGGAACCTTACGGTGCAACACAGTATATGCACAAAAAAGAGAAAGCTTTATCCTTTCTTCCATCAAAACAATGACATAAAAGGCTTTAACTTTTGTAATGTCAAAAGTTCATTCTATCTTCTATCAATACTTTCATACCGACATAATAGAGATAACTTTTGAACAAGTATGGGATAGTCATAGGTTCACGGACGTAAAAAATATATCCCATAACAATTTGCAATATATAAAATCATAAAGATTAAAATTGCAAAATGATCTTCCAAATAACTTAGAATTTAAATAAATAAACTAAAAACAGTGAAGATGAAAATCGTTGGACATAGCTATGTGCACTCGCAATAATGGCTATTCCAAACCCTAGTTATTCTTCTAAAAACACAAGAAATAAATTCTCTAAAAGAAAATTTACTAGACATTGTAGAGCTTTCTCAGGGCATCTACAAAGAATTTCTTCTCATTATTGAAAAAGCCATTGATAATGGGATCATTCAATTCCTCCAAATCCTCAGAAATATCAGGTAACTCACTAAGTTTTCTTTTCAGTTCACGCAGAGTGTTCTTTGTTAGAGACAATATTTTTTCATAGTGAGAGATATCTCTTATAGAAGAAATGATTCGAGATTTTAAATCATTTCTTTTCCCGATGAAATCCTTCACCATAGCCCTAAAGTTATTATCGGAATGACAAACAGACAATAGGCAATTAGAGGAGGAACCTGGATCATCAATGGTGTTCTTTGTCTTCCTTTTCCTTGAGGAAGAAATTCCTTCACACAGATACACATTAACTGCTTCTATAGCATCTCTTTTTGTGGTACCTCTAGTTATAGGGTCCATGAGACTGTATCTTTAGAACAGAAGGTAAAGAACAGTAATGTTCACAAGTGAATATAAATAGACTTCAGGATAGCAAAACCCTAAAGGACCTTGAAAAAGTCTCCACGGTTCATGATCCATTATCAATCTTAGCACCAAAATATTTACTTGCTTAATATGGAACAGAAAAATCAACAAAAGATTTACAAGACTTGAATCAACCTTGAAGTAATCCTTATTTTTCAAGTCCAAAATAAGGATACGATTTATTACTATGGTTTAGATAGTAATAGAGTGAACATAGTGTTCACATCTTGTGTCACAGGGTAAAATTTCAGGGTTTGTTGAGTAAACAGACTTACCTCATCTAACTCTGATTCTTTTGGATTTATTCTTGTACTCAGCTGTCTCTGACTGCTTTTCTTTAGTCAGATTCATCCTTTGCATGTCATCTTGAAGTTTGGTAATTCTTTTATAGTTCCTCTTGAATCTCTAACACTTACTCTGGACATGACTTGTACTTCCACAAAAAGAGCATAGCAAAGAGGATTTGCTTTGTAGAGTTGATACCTGTTTATCACAACGCTCGGGTTTGATTGATCCAAGGCTGGTTGAAATAACCGAGTTTGTTGTGCTTACGGTCTTTTCTTTGAACCCTAAACCTTGTGTGTTTCCAAAAGCCTTTTGACCAAATAACATTGCCGAAATTTTGTCTGAGCTTCCTGACAACCTTTGCAGGTCACACTTTAGAGAATTGATCTATTTTTCTTTTAATAATAGGGTTCTGGTGAATTCATCATTAAGACAGTCATTCACAAGAGATTTCACCTGTAGTGATGGCTCAAGTTTATTCAACAATTCTTTCAGTTGAATATTTTCCTGGTGAATTTTTTCAAACTTATCCAGAAATTCTAGGATCCCAGTATCAGATTTGCATTCCAAACTGGAGTTAGAATTACAAGAAACTTTTGCCGAGAAGGCTGAACTTTTCGTACACACTACAGTAGTATGTAAATTGTTGTGACACTGAGATTTTTCTTGACTTGAATCAGCAGAAGCAATAGAGAGAGAAGACAATCTCTCGGATCTTTTGCTTTTCATTACTATATCCTTGATCTTTTGTGTTATCAGTGATTTATTAGAATCAACATGATTAGAACAACATTCATCAGCCCATGACAAATTAGAGGCTTCGCTTGGAATGATTACAACATTGAATGCAGAAGTTCTGACTGTATTCTGATCAAGATCAAGTAATTTAATCTTTTACACAAGAGTACTTCTGGAAAGAGTATCAAGGTTATTTCCTTCAACGATGGCATGCTTCTTAGAATCGTATCTAGATGGTGGCGATCTGAGAATTTTCATCACAATGTCCTTTTCAGGAATAGTCTTACCCAATGCAAACGATGCATTAAAAATTTCAGAAACTTTGTGATTAAACTCATCAAATGAATCTTCGTCTGCCATACGAAGGTTTTCCCAATCGGAATTAAGGTTTTGAAGCCTAGCTTCCTTTTCACTGGTATTTCCTTCGAATACGGTTTCTAATATATCCCAAGCATCTTTAGACCTAGTGCACGTAGTCACATGGTGCTGAAGATTTGGGGTAATGGCATGTATGATGGCATTCAAACCGTCGAAGTTTTGCTTTGCAGCAAGTATCTCGGCAGTATTGTATTCACCAATGTTCTTTGGAACAGTTGCATTCCCTACTGCCACAACATGAGCATCATAGCCATTAACTATATAAACCCATGATTGAAAATCATGCGTTTGAAGAAATGCACGCATAACAATTTTCCACCACAAGTAATTTGATCCATCGAAGACTGGTGGTACGTTTATAGAGATAACACATGTGTCCATATCAGATCGTTACAAACATAGACTTATGAGGCCTTTAATGTGTTTGCCTGCTATGATACCAATTGAAAATGCGGGGGTCTAACAACCACACCCAACAATTCGTTTGGAAATCTGAGAGGACTTAATCAATACACTTTCTAGAGAATCAACTAGACAGTCAGACTCAATCTAGAGTAAAGTATATCAAAGAGTTTTAATATCTTTGTTTCACAATGTAATGAGCAAATCAAACAGATAGAAATCCGTGAGCCTGATTATTATGTGAAACAACTTGATCGGTACCAAAGACCAATGTTCAAGTGTCAATCAATGTAAATCAGCAACCAAAGGTAGGATATTCTAATTGATTGATCTTAACGCACAACCTGTGATATTTCAATTATATAACAAAATATAATGCTGTAAAAAAATAACACAGACACAAGAATTTTGTTAACGAGGAAACCGCAAATGCATAAAAACCCCGGGACCTAGTCCAGTTTGAACACTACACTGTATTAAGCCGCTAAAGACACTAGCCTACTACCAATTAACTTCGGACTGGACTGTAGTTGAACCCTAATCAATCTCACACTGATTAAATGTACAATTGCGCTCCTTACGTCTCTGATCCCATCAGGATACTACGCACTTGATTCCCTTAGCTGATCTCACCCACAAATAAGAGTTGCTACGACCCAAAGTCGAAGACTTGATAGACAAATTTGTCTCACACAGAAAAGTCTATAAGATTGAATAAATCTGTCTCCCACAGAAATACCCAAGAATTTTTGTTCCGTCTTTTGATAAATCAAGGTGAACAAGAACCAGTCGATAACCCAGAATTATATTCCCAAAGAACATCCTAGAATTATCAATCACATCACAATAATCTTAATCGACTAGCGAAATAAGATATTGTGGAATCACAAACGATGAGACGAAGTTGTTTGTGATTACTTTTCTATCTTGCCTATCAGAGACATAAAATCTCGAGTCAATTATTCCAAATGTACTCAACACGATAGAAACAACAAGTCGTTAACCTACAGGTTCTCAATAATAAACCTAAGGTTAAAGGAGAATCGACTCTAGTTATGCAACTAGTAACACACATGAGGTGTGGGGATTAGGTTTCCAGTTGTTAGAGTTCTCCTTTATATAGTTTTCAAATCAGGGTTTGCAATCTAAGTTACCTTGGTAACAAAGCATTCAATATTCACCGTTAGATGAAAAACTTGATTCAACCAAGCTAATAGCTTTCAACCGTTAGATCGAACTTAGGTTGTTACACACAAATGAAATGCACCTTCATTTAGGTTTATGTAACCGTACCTAAACGTGTACACCATGTTGGTTCACAAATAGTTAACCGAGGTTAGCCATATGATTACTCTCATATCAACCTTATTCATCTTAACCATAACTAGTTCAAATGACTCAAATGAAACTAGTTAAAGAGTTGTTCAATTGCTACATTCTCATGGATTATACAAGAACACAATTAAAGAAAAATCGGTTTGATTCACTCGAATCAATACATGAACATTATAGCCACGGTTTGCAAAGATTGCATTCCTTATTGTTTAATGTTTAGGTTCACGTATAACCGATTTTAGAAACGTAACACACTTAAGTATGCGTGCAGGTATGCGTACTTAAGTAACCGGATTTGAGTTTGTTTTAGTTTTCAAAATCAGCAGAAATTCACGGACGTGAACTTTCTGCCAGTACGCGTACGGGTACGTGCACTTTAGGTAACCGGATGAGTTTGGTTTTTGGTTTTCAAACTCAGCAGAAATTCACGGTCGTGAACTTCCGCCAGTATGCGTAAATGTACGCATACATACCCTGTCTCCTACTACCTTTTTGTATACACACAAGTATGCATACTTTTGGTTCCCGGTTTTGGACTTATACACTAATGTGCGAACACACTATGCTTATATCCAAATATGGTTACAAGATTCTAAACTCTTAATTTCAATCATTGAAATATTCTTCTATAATGATAATAGACGTTTTCACACACTATTAGCATCAAAGCAATTTTCAAGATATTGAAATAATCATTTTCAAAACATTCCAAGCCTACATCAAATGATTGTATCACACAATCCATGTAAGATGTTTCTCGGAAATTTCTCATGATATAAGATGAACTTGGTCGAAGCGAAAGCTTACCAACACATATTTCGAGAAATATGTAAGTGAGATATACTCAGCTCGAAGTCTCAAATGTGTATAGAGAAAATAGAGAAAACTATATATATCGTAACACGAATTATGTCTCAATATAGGAGATAGTAGAAATAGACTTTCCAAGTGATAGATGAGTTCAAGTCTCCACATACCTTTTGTCGAAGAAGTTCCACAAGCTCCCCTTAGTAGTTCTTCTTCTTCAAATGATGAACTCCGTGAAAACTAAGCTCAACTATACAATCTATGTCCTAGTCCGAGACATCTATAAATAGGCTAGAAATCAAGACTTATAGTTTTGATCACTAACATTGACAAACATGCTTGAGATAGAAACGCATGCGAGTTCGACCGAGCAGTGCTCTAACAGTATCCCCCTTTGTCAATTTTAGTGACAAAACTATCAATACATATGTATTACAAAATAGATAAAAATTGTAGCTTCTCATCCAAATACTTGATCTTCTTGGCATCTTCATCATGACTCAAAATCTTCGTCACTTCCAAGTACTCCATGATCCTAAAGGTTGTAAGTTTAGCATCATAGTTTTTGAAGATCCATAGCGATAACAATGAGAAAACAAAATGCTCTCAATCATTGTTATACAATGTCATAGTATTATTACACAACATCAAAGTTGAATTGTATCACAACTATGACAACAATACTATGGTGATATGTATCACTCCCCCTTAGTCAATACTTCATCTCAACATGAAAACTACTCCCCCTTACATAATGATCCGTAAACCATATGTATTTTTACTATCACATTACACATTAATTCTCCCCCCTTTTGTCAATATAAGTTGGCAAAGGTACGAAAACTAGTGGGATCCTCATGAAATTTTCACAGAGATACTTCATGACCAAAAGAGAATACCATATCAACTTATTTAGATGCCATCATAAAGCCGATGCTAAATGCATTCACCAAGGAGTTTATAAAGATACAAGATAAGCCCTTTAATATTCCACAGCCGCACTCCCCATTAAGATTTGGCACTTAAGCACAATTTTAAAAAGAACCCTCCCCCATAAAATGTCATTCCGAAAGAACAACAAAGGCGACCTTGCTTTTAACAAAAAAAGAAGGATTTCTGTTGGATAAACTCAAATCACATGAAAACATGAATTTGTATCCAAAATATTCAATTGAATTAACCACTAGAGAACCCATGATTAATGCAATCGAAAAATAACAACTAAATTAACTACAAGAAAACCCATGATTAATTTAATTGGAATACACAACCAAATTAACCACAACAACGTGATCAATTAAATTGGTCATGCTTGACATAAGAGAACTTACAAAGCAACAACTAAAATAACCAAAAGAGAATAATCAATTTAGTTGGTCATGCTCAAACATAAGGAACCTTACGGAGCAACACAGTATATGCACAAAAATGTGGATCGGAGATCGACCAATACTGCGGAATAAACAAGAATTCATTCTATTTTCCATTACTATTTGCACAATGACATATAATAGACTTAATCCCTGTAAACAAAAGCTTTATCCTTTCTTCCATCAAAACAATGACATAAAAGGCTTTAACTTTTGTAATGTCAAAAGTTCATTCATTCTTTTATCAATACTTTAATACCGACATAATAGAGATAACTTTTGAACAAGTATGGGATCGTCACAGGTTCACGGACGTAAAAAACATATCCCATAACAATTTGCAATATATAAAATCATAAAGATTAAACTTGCAAAAATCATCTTCCAAATAACTTAGAATTTAAATAAATAAATCTAAAAACATTGAAGATGAAAATCGTTGGACATAGCTATGTGTACTCACAATAATGGCTATTCCAAACCCTAGTTATTATTCTAAAAACACAAGAAATAAATTCTCTAAAAGAAGATTTACTAGACATTGTAGAGCCTTCTCAGGGCATCTACCGAGAATTCCTTCTCATTATTGAAAAAGCCATTGATAATGGGATCATTTAATTCCTCCAAATCCTCAGAAATATCAGTTAACTCACTAAGTTCTCTTTTGAGTTCACGCAGAGTGTTCTTTGTTAGAGACAACAATTGTTCATAGTGAGAGATATCTCTTATAGAAGAAAAGATTCGAGATTTTAAATCATTTATTTTCCCGATGAAATCCTTCACCATAGCCCTAAAGTTATTATCGGAATGACAAACAGACAATAGGCAGTTAGAGGAGGAACCTGGATCATCAGTCGTGTTATTTGTCTTCATTTTCCTTGGGGAAGAAATTCCTTCACACAGATATACATTAACTGCTTCTATAGCATCTCTTTTTGTGGTACCTCTAGTTATAGGGGAGATGAGACTGTATCTTTAGAACAAAAGGTAAAGAACAGTAATGTTCACAAGCGAATATAAATAGACTTCAGGATAGCAAAACCCTAAAGGACCTTGAAAAAGTATCCACGATTCATGATCCATTATCAATCTTAGCAACAAAATATTTACTTGCCATAATAGAAACCAATGATCTGTCTATACTTTTACAAATCACTCTTGTAGGAAAGTTAAAGATCTTTGACAAAGAAACTCTGCTAAAGAACCGAAATATTGGAAATAAATAAATCCAATGTTTCAAATGCCGTAGATTCGGACATATGGAAAAACAGTGTTCCAGCAGAAAAGCTCAGAAGTGCTATAAGGGTTACATTTCTACTCTAGATGATATTCTGGAGGAAGAATCCTATTAAAGAATATCTAACTGTAATGCACTTCTTTCCAACTCCAACAGTGATGAATCCTGTGAGTCTAATCAACTCCTAAAGAACTGTTTAAAATAACTTGAGTTAAGAATTAACGAAAAAATCAAAGGTTAAGTCTAGAACTTGAAAAACTTTTGAAACCTCTATCAGATAAAACTCAAGTGGTGAAATCTGAGGAAGAAAAATTGGTTGAAAAACCAAAAGGGTCAGAAACTACTTTTTCTGATAATATGCTAAGTTCTTTATGTGGAGGAAATAACCACACTACAATCTTCCATGGAAATCTCCATCAAAATAAATTTATCAAGGCTCTTCGCAAGGGCATAAAGATTTTGAAGGCTGATAAGTTTATTAGATCTCAAAAGAAAGTTGCAAACTCTTGCAAAAACAAGAGAAAGAAAGAACACAAAGAAACACAATTTATTGTGTTTATAGGTCATCCTAAGGATGTCGTTGTCACCTGTGATGAGAATAATTCTCACCTCAACACACACTGACTGTGTTGAAAAATGCATCCTCACTTGTTGCAAAAAAAAAAAAAAAAAAAAAAAAATTATAATTGTGAGGAAGCATAAATCTGGGCAGTATGTACGCATCTGTTCCATAGTAAAAATACTCTCAATGGATATCTTTTACTTTTGGGAAAAATATATTCGGTTTCCATAAACCAAATTATATCATCCCTTGATATTCTCCGATTCTTATATATTTTCTTCTTGTCTGAAAGAAGACTAGCTTGCTTCAATGGAGAATTCGGTAAAAGAAAGGTCATCTCTTGATGATTTAACACTCTATGCATCGGTTATGACCGAAACTCATGATGTCTCTCAACGTAATCGCATAGACTCTATAAGGAAATAGATTCTTACTATTAGAAGTTGCATTAGGCACCATGAGATGATGATAAAGGATTCAAAAGAAGTACTTGCTAATCTTCATTCTCAACAGCTTGAGATCAACAAACTTACCACTGAAAAGGGAATTGCTCCGAAGAATTTGAATCCAGTTTTTGAAAGAGATCTTTACAAGACTCGCAATTAGAAACAAACAAAATAAACATCAATTTTTGATTATTTCAATTATTGTGTAAGGCCTATTTTTGAATAAAACTATCTAGTATTTATGAATAAAATTATTATCTTATAATTTTTCTTGTGATAGTTTTTCGATTACATAGCCTGTGCTTGAATGATTTATATTATTGCTATGTGTTTATGGGATGTTTGATTTTGGTTTTCTTACCTTAATATTCGATCTCATATGATGTGTGAATCCTTATGGTTTGTGTGGCTTTTTGATTTAGTGGGATTAAGTTCTAGCCCATGTTGGTAGGATTTATCAAAGGATCATAAGGTGTTCCGATCGAAACTCATATGTGAAAAAGTCACAATATGTTGAATCGATTTGTGTTTAACATAAAAGCATATGTGTTTCGGGTTTTCAACTTTTGCTATTTGCATTAGTTAAAACCGATTCAACCTTTCTCTGGTAAAGGTTGTTGTTGTTGTTGTTGTTCTTTTGTTCTTGCGAGAGGATGACAACATAATGGGGGAGAGTTCTAACATGAACTTGCGCTTAATGATATATCTTTATGGGGAGAAGAGGATGCGGAATCTGAGGTAACAAATTTGTTAGTTAATCGTTTTCCTGTTTAAGAAAAGCTTGAGTTTATTGCATATATTTTGCTTTTGCTTAACAAAATTCGGTACAATTAATGTTTATTCCATTATGTATGTATGGATGTATGTGTGTGTGTGATTCAATTGTTTCCGGTTAAGAAAAATTGGTTTGATATCTTTCTTTATTGTTTGGTATCAATTGTTTTAGACTTAACAAAATGACGGTGCAATTGCTGTGCTTTAATGTCCATGTTTGTTTCAATTGCTTTCGGTTAATAAAAATAATTGTACAAGTCAATTTATTTAGTTTGTATGTATTGTTTATGGAATAACAAAATACGGGATGATTTGTTTAGTCCAATTCGATTCCGGATAAGAGAAACTAAGTTAATTCTGATCTTAGTTAGACTTATCAAAGTAAAGGATTTGGTTATTCAAGTCTAATCGAATGCCTTTACAAGAAATATTAGTTAACTAACCTAGTATTTGTCTTGTCTAAAGTGAAAGGTATAAGTTATTGTCTGAATAATTAGTGCCTGATGAGAAAAATAAAGTTATTTCTGATCTTTATTTTGGTTTTATCGAAATAAGCGATTGTTTTGTGCAATCGGTTTAGCAAGAGAACTAAGTTTCTTAGTCAATTTGTTAAACTATTAGGGAAAATTACTTCGGGCAATTGTTTCCTTGATAACATATTAAAACCAAATTACTTGTAGTTTCGGTTTTGATATTGGTTATCTAAAATGGTATGTGAAACCTTCGTGCTTAACTCTTATAGGTTGTACAATTCTTTTAGATTTGTAAGATCCTTTCGGTTTTCGGTATTTGCTCGTACCTTTGTCATTTTGTGACAAAAAGTGGGAGAAATATATAGAGTAAACAAAGTGATTTGTAATCACTTAGGAAAGGACAATTGTGCTTAAACGTTATATCTAACGAAAGAGTAAAGCATTGACTAAGGGGGAGAAACATATCATATGATGTTTGTAGTTATTTGGACTACAAAGGGAAATAACAAAGATGTGCGGATTGAAAATCTACCTATCTCACCTTTATGGGGAGTATTAGCTTTGTTATTAAAATGTCAACAACGACATTTATGGATTGAATATATGCAGGGTATTGTGCTGTTGAAACTTGGAATCAAGCGTATGTATAATGAATTTTTTTGTAATTTGTTTATCCATATGTATTAAGAGTTTTGTCACTAAAATTGACAAAGTGGGAGATTGTTAGAGCATAGCTCTGTTGAACCCACCAAGAGTTGGTATGTCAAGTTTGGTTGTCATATTTTAGTGAATCAAAACTCAACTAAAGAGTCGCTTGATTATATACTAGAGACAACTTCATATAGGTTAGGCTAGAAAGATTAGGATAACGAGACATACAATTATTACTCGAAGACTTGAAGAATGTGAAGAAGTAACAAGCTAATCGATGACATCATCCCTCCTCTTGAGGTTAGTAATATGTTGACTTGAACTGTTTCATTCCCAACGTATCTTTCAAGTCGTGCTATATTAAAAACATAAATGTGAAGCTGTGAATGATATGTTCTAGTAGACATATTGTTAAGGAATTAGAATACGAAGTATAACGCTTATCTTTTGAACTTCGTATATAAGACATCGACATAATCGTTTGAATGCTATTGTGATTATATGTATGGGTAAAGGTGAAGATTTCATCCTAGGAAACAATGTTTACATTTGTTTAAAGAAAGTACATTCATGAACTTGTTTTATGAATCGAAAGGGAAATCGCTAGGCTTATTGGTATTGTTATTCATTGCATATCTTTGGATTACGAATATGTGTGAGTTAGTAGAACCGATCATAAGTTGTTATGTATCTTGGTAAAACTAGTCACAATGCCTGACTTATGTATTGGTATGACTTTTATTAGGAGTTAATTAGTGTTTGGGTCGTGGATTTTATTATCCTTTAGTATTTGGGTCCTAAGTTTGTCCGTTATAGTATTTGGGTCGTTGACTCCGTCAGTCAACTAAGTCAACTACCGGTTTTGATCAAACTATTAGTTATGGTTAACTTTATTTTATTAAATTTTATTAATCAGTAAGTTTAGCAAATCTAAATAACCTAGCGCGAAAATCCCTGATCATCATCATCGCCATCGTTATTCTTCAGAATTTTTTTTTATCTATTCAATCAAAAAAAATTTCGCTAGGTTTTGAAAACTTCCTTGCACCGCATCACTAGTTCAAAAGATAAGCGAGAAATATATCGCTAAGAACGAAATTAAACTATTTTTATAGAATTACAGATTACTTATCTGAATAACTCATTTGCTGCAACCGACAAACCTAAAATTAAAATTAGATTAATGGGGATGGGTTTGTTTGGATTGGATTAGAATTGGGTTACAACAAGAAATCAGTAAAAAAGGGTGGAGGTTTTGCTGCCATTAAATTAGATTTGCTATCGATGATTCGTCTATTTGAGGCTTATGAATGATCATAAATGTTTGGTTTGTTTGGGATATTAGTTTGCAGGGAATTTGAGAGCAGCAGAAGATCATTCGTTGATGGACAATACCATTACCATGTCATGCATTTCGAATGTTCAACAAAAGTTCTCAACTAGCCTGCTTTGGTTTCCTACCACCGTGAGTCATAACCAGGTCCTGACCATTTGACCGCTTTGACTAACGGGTCTACGACCCAAATACTATAACGGACAAACTTAGGACCCAAACACTTAAGGATACCAAAATCTACGACCCAAAAACTAATTAACTCTTTTATTAGTGTAACCGATCCTAAGTAATCACCTTAGATGGTATGATCGATATTTGTAATTGGTATAACCGATCCTGGTAATTGGTATGACCGATCACAAAAGAATTGTAATCGATCCTTGTAATTGGTGTAACCGGTCCTGGTAATTAGTGTAACCGGTCCTGGTATTTAGTGTAACCGATCATAAGTAATACCATGAGAATATGGTAACCGGTCCTGGTAATTGACGTAACTGATCCTGGTAACTGATCCGGTCCCAGTAACCATATTAAGGTAGAACTGATCCTTGTGTTTGGTAGAACCGTAAACCCATGATTAGTGTATTGATATTTGATCAATCACATAGTTCTTGGAAATCAGATGAATGTTCTAACTTGTTTGGAAGTGTGGTATAATAGGTTCCAAGATTGTAAATATGAAAAAGGATTTACAAAGAATAAGATGACATACTTTGAACATGTTTGTAACTTATCTTTTATTGTTCAAAGATATTCCTTAATAACTAAAGGAGTGAGAAATAAGTTGAGAATCTTTTAATTAAGTTTGTTAATTTTATATGCTTTTAATTACCAACAATTAAAATGCATATCTCTGGAAAATAATAATTGGTAATGTGCATTTACTAATTGGAGATTTTCTAGTGAGATTTCGGTTAATATAGGACAGAGCATTTCCAGAAATTATGGAAACCGATTTGGAAATATATTGCATATATCTTAAGAATATTTCGGTTTTGGAAATTCCTTGGTGTCCAAACTTCCTTGGTCTATAAATACCCAAGTTTTCATTTCGTGCAAACTATCCTAAGAGCCAACAAAACTACCTTGTTGTGTTGTTACTGGTGGAGCCATCTATTCGGAGAGGAAAATATCCTAATTAGGGGAAATCTCTTACGACCGCTCGTTCAAAGACTTCTGTGGGATCAAGAAGCTCTACGAGTACCGTTGATGGGAAACTAGATAATTGCAGTATTATTGGTTTTCGATTTGATTTGATTGACTAACGATTGTTGAACTTTGATTGCACCTAGTTTGTTTATTCTTAAGAATCTTCTCTTCTGATATAAGATTCACTCAAACTAGATGAAAGTGTCGACGGGATCTTTAGTACTGTTTGTAGATCTAAAGACGTCTTGTGATAATCCATTGTTAACAGACTCCGTTCTGTGCGTGATTGATCACAAGAGATTCAATTTGTGGTGTGCAGGTGTTTATTGAATATTAAAGAAGATTTGAAGACAAAGAAGATTTCTTATTGGGTTCATAATCTTTGGTGTGCAAAAAAACTTGATCGGCTGGGATCCAACTATAATCGGTTTATCTTTGATAGATTTGATTGATTAGTTGCGTAGATCGACATCATTATATAGTATCTTGATAGATCCTATTTTTGATTGCAAAATCTAAACTCTGCTACTTTGGTAGTTGTTGGATAGATAGATCTAAACCCGACAAAGGAGTTTATTGGATTAAACATAAGAGCCTTTGTCTAACTCATATCACTGAGATTGAATAGAGTTGTTACCGAACATATTTGTTGTTCCTTTACTGTCTGGAATACGAACCAAATGAATTGTTCCAGTGCGTGCACTTATTGAATGTCGGAAGCGTATGGAAACTGAAGAAACTAGGTGAACTATAGGTTTAGTTGCTTGGTCTCAACTATACGAAGTTGGTTTGATTTTGTATATCGGCTTAATTCCGAGAGTATTCAATTCCGGACTAGGTCCCGGGGTTTTTCTGCATTTGCGGTTTCCTCGTTAACAAAATCTTGTTGTGTCATTTACTTTTGTTTTTCGCAATTATAATTGTTGTTATTATAATTTTAAGTAAATTACACAAATATTAATTCCGTATTACTTGATAGTGATCCTATAGAGTTTGGTTAAGTCCGAACATATTATCAAGTAATCACACTTTGATTGTTGTATTGTCTCGATCTTGTATCCATAGACGATCACACAAAGTGTGAATACCGATTCATTGTATTGTCTCGACTCAGCCCATAGACAATCACTTCCGATAAGATGAATTATAGGTGGAAAAGTTTAAGATTGTGGTATATTTGGGTACGCTCGTCTTTTCACATTATAACATAAAATTTACCTACCCCAAATTTTCATGGTGATTTATAATCTGACTCATGATCTAAAATTTAGCATCACTGTCCAAATTAACATTTCGTGACTGGAATTTTTCACGTGAGCTCAAATTGAATTAGTGATTTAAGTTTATTTAGGATAAGTTAACAGTGAATCACATTCAAAATTCAACTTGAAGACACGTCTCCATAATTCAGCTCCTAACTTATACTGATCCAAAATCCAAGCAAATCATGCTTAATGATACGGTGCAAAGACTGGATTCGTTGGATCAAAAACGGATATATGAATATGATGACTCAGATTCTCTACACCTAACGGTTTCGCATAAAAGTGCGAAATTGTTAAATCACCACTACAAATGTGTTAATGTGATAGTTGAGATTCTTTACGCCTAGTGGTTAGCCACACAGCTGAACTTTTGGGGCAACAAACTTTGATTAAAGTTCACGTTAAAACAAATGCTAATCACATTTTTTTTTTTTGATACGAAAATTATTTATTGATTTAACTTGAATGGAAGTTTTGATCTTGGGCTAAAAGATCATAAAGTTCATGCCCAAAGTCATCAAACTTTAGCAAATCAGCAGCTGAAGCTCAAACGCTTTTATTGATGGAATTAGCTACTTGGTTATCATCTCTACGAACAGAAGTAAAATTATAGGAATTGAAAAAAGTACTTAAGTGTTTAATCACATTATTATTTTTTACCACACTTTTCATCTTAATTTTGAAATTTGAAGGACCTTAAGACTCGGCCTTAGTGATTAAACTCGTGTTGTCTGATGTGAACAACACAAATTGATGCTCTCCCGAGACCGGCACGGCCCAGTATTGGAACCTGGGCACGGGAAATTCCCTCCAAATTCCCCAGAATCCCCACAAAGGGGGTTTTAGGGGTTTTATTTCGCTTCACAGTTGGTTCTGAAAACCTCCGAGAAGAAAAAGAGATGGCTTCTTCATCATCGTCTTCGTCAACAACCCTTGGCTATGAGATGCCATGGGTAGAGAAGTACAGACCTAACAAGGTCATAGACATTGTTGGTAACGAAGATGCTGTTTCAAGACTTGAAATCATCGCTAGGGATGGAAATATGCCCAATCTCATCTTAGCTGTAAGTAAAAAATCTCACCTTTTTCTCTCTATACGAATAAATCTAGTTGTTTTTCAAAACCCATGTCCACATTTTGATCAATTTTGAAGATTTCTGTTAAATTCGTCTTATATGAAAAATTAGGGCAAATTTTAGTGTTCATTGTAAGAGCGATGTTGCTATGATTGCAGGGTCCTCCTGGAACTGGGAAAACTACAAGTATATTGGCTCTTGCACATGAACTTTTAGGGCCAAATTGTAAGGAAGCTGTTTTAGAGCTAAATGCATCAGATGACAGGTATTAGGGTTTTCGTTCTCTATGTGTTTGTTGAATGTTGAGATTTATGTTTGGTTTATTAGAATTTACAATTTCATGAGTACCCGTTTCTTGTTTTAGGGGAATTGATGTTGTGAGAAACAAAATCAAGATGTTTGCTCAAAAGAAAGTGACTTTACCACCAGGGCGTCATAAGATTATTATTCTGGACGAAGCTGACAGGTAAATTTACCCATTTGGTTACCAAAAAGCTCTTGCATTTTCTTTTTGTCACAGGGGCTTAGTTTTCCTTTTGTTTTGTTTTGTTTCATATATTTAAGCTTCACGTTAGTTGATATATATGCTGTTATCTTGAATGAATGCAGCATGACATCAGGAGCACAACAGGCTTTGAGGAGAACGATGGAAATTTACTCAAACTCCACGCGCTTTGGTCTAGCTTGCAATATGTCTTCGAAAATTATTGAGCCCATTCAGAGTAGATGTGCTTTGGTTCGTTTCTCAAGATTGTCGGACCAGGAGATCCTTGGTCGTCTTATGGTAGTGGTCCAAGCTGAAAAGGTATTTGCACCTTCTTTAGTCCCAAATACATCTTTCTTAACCCCTTAATGTGGAGAGTCTTCAATGAAAGTTTCTATTTTATGGATATCATTTGAATTGGCATCTTAGAGGGGTTAATGTGTCCTCTTTTGGATAATTAACTCCTTCAGAGATATATTTCCTATTGAATTATATTTTTTGGAAAGCCATGGATGGGGGGTATCAATCGTCACTGGTTTAAGCCTGAAAATAATGGAGCATCAAGTAGGCTCTTAGACAAGAACATTAGTCGGAACAGAAAGCTTGGTGCACGTCACATACATCAAAATATAGGCAGACATTCTGATAAGGACATGTGGTACTCAAATAGCAAGGTCTATCCCAGTAACAACTATCTGACTGTCACAATACCTTATCACATTCTAAATGCTATTATGCATGACATTGAAAATACTTTTTAGCTCTGGTGATGACCTTGAATCATTCACAGCATGGTATGCCTTATATTGATGAATTGGTTAATCCAAGTAAAAGGGAGTTTATCTGCTTTCCCCATTCGTGCTCACATAGTGCCCTAGGGTTACTGTAATGACCTGCGGGCCATATTTTCAAATGTATTACTATCTTTCTGGTTGTATGATAATAGACACTTGTATTACTCAAATTTTAGAACATGACTTGAACAGAACATGTGCTCCCACGGATTACAGTGGCTACCACCCTCAAAATTGCCCCTGGGAATTATCACCGGGAACCCTAAGTTACATACGGCACATGTCTTGACACATGTATTTAAGCATTTAATTTGATCTTTGTTTCTAATGACTGAAGGTTCCTTACGTGCCGGAAGGTCTAGAAGCCATCATTTTCACTGCAGATGGTGATATGAGACAGGCGCTGAATAACTTGCAAGCTACTTTCAGTGGGTTTCGATTTGTCAATCAAGAGAATGTGTTTAAGGTCAGGTGTCGAAACATCTTCTTTAGTTTTTTCACGTCGATATTCTGTTCATATCTTTCTGGTATCTGAGTGAGATCTTTTTGTATGTTCAGGTGTGTGACCAGCCACACCCTTTACATGTTAAGAACATGGTTCGCAATATACTCGAGGGGAACTTTGATGATGCATGTGCTGCTTTGAAGCAACTGTATGATATGGGCTATTCTCCAACTGATGTGATAACAACCCTTTTCAGAATAATTAAGAACTACGACATGCCCGAGTATCTGAAATTAGAGTTTTTGAAGGTATAAACGAAATATATGGCTATTTGAGGTTAAGTTGATATTTTTCTCTGAAAGGTGTCACCCTTATTGCAACTCCTAATTTTTTTTTAAACTTGGGCATGTACTGCAGGAGACTGGATTTGCTCATATGAGAATCTGTGATGGAGTTGGTTCTTTGCTTCAACTATGTGGTCTTCTTGCTAAGTTTTCCATAGTACGTGAAACAGCAAAAGCCATGTAAGTATATGTATTGGTTAGAGTATTTAGGTTTTTTTCGCTTCTGGATATTGGGTGTCTACATGTTGTTTGGTTTCTGTTTGTTACCTTCACTTATGCACACTGTTTCGTCAGCGAGACTGAACTAGTATGTTTTATGTTATCTGTAGCCTTAATAGGATTTTTTTTTAATCTCCAAACATGTGAGACTTAATGCATCATGTAACTACGGATATAACCTATGATCTTTTAATGGCAACACTTTCACTGAATTCTAGCCGTTGTTGGGGTTGTAATCCATTAGTTGTTCTTATACCCCCTGCACCATTGTATGAGCATAACTGAACACAAACTGACCGACCTCATCCTCATGATTCATGGATACACTAATACCGGATGGACAACAGAACTTCTACCAGGGTTTTAAGCCGTCATCATCTAGACTATGGTTGTTAGAAGGTCAGATAGTAGATTGCACATGCCATGTATTCATGTAGGTTGGTTGGTTACATGAAGCCAAGTTTTGGATTGGCATCAAGCAAATAGCAGGACCTGCATTAACAGTTCAGACCAAGAATAAGGTCAAATCACATTATACCCAGCCTTTGTTTTCCTTTCTACAGGGGTATTCCATAAATCCCTAGTTGAGTGAGGTGGCTGCTGAGCAAATGAGAACACCCAGGACCACTTTTCCACTACTGTAATGGTTCTGCTGATGATCATTATATTTTAGTCACTGGTCAAGGTTTGTTGTAACTAAAGTAAAGATATGTTATGCTAATAGAGCTATACTAAACCCCCTATGTTTGTTTAAGGTAGCCTATTAACCCACACCATCAATGAGTGAAGACTAGCTCCCCTCCTGCTGCAGTCTGACATATATACCCTATAATTGTTTATTTTATTTTTTGCATCTACGGATGAATTTGAACCCTTGACATTCTTGGATTAGCCTGGATAGGTTTCTAAACAATATGTTGAAGAACTATATTCTATAAAAGTTCCATGCATGGGAATTTCTGTCATGAACTCTTTATCATAATAAGTTCAGAGTGCCTTATGAGCTCATCTTTCTTGATTCATTTTTTAAATTCAATTGTGATCAATTAGGTCACCATATCATTTAAGCATAAATTCAGTTGTGATCAATTAGCTCCTTCCTGGTGCAATCTGAAATAAGTGCACAAAAGGTTCTTCTGCCTTTTGGGCCTTTGGCTTGATTTTAGCTAATTGTTAACTGAATAAAACTCTTCAGTAACTGTAAACACATATTCTAAAGTGGTGAATGTTGTTGATGAGATATGGCTTTATTAGATTGTTTATATCAGAAATTATGGGAGTCTATGGAGTACACTTCAGAAGTAGTCTACTCATTTTACTCAATCATATACGATTCCAAAAGCAGAAATGAATATGATAATTTTAAATAAATCGTGAAAGAACCCTTGAGAAATTCCGTGGCCACATTGCAACCTTTCAAGCTTTGATAATTTGAATGTTTCGAACCCACAGGTTATGGCATTTACAGTCTAGATTCAAGGCTGTCCCAAAAGGGTTCTCAGTCTAGATTCAAGGCTGTCCCAAAAGGATTCTCACCAGAGAAATGTAGGATTTTTTTTTTTGAGTGTAAAATAACTCACATTATTAGGACGGCCGAAAAACGACACTTAGAACAAACTTCTCTTCAACTTAGGTGGTACATGCCACTTTTGGCTTATCAAAGTACTTCCAATTACTGTTAAAATAATCAAATTAAGAGAGAGTACACACCTTAAAGCTTGTTTAGTACCACAATTACTCAAATAAATTAGAAACCTGTTTTGAGGCATACGGGATTTTTTTGAGGCATACTAAATAATGCCAAAATAGGGTCACTAAATAAAAAACAACATCACCCCTTATCTATCCTTTTTGATAATGGCATAACTACCCTTACATAATTAGTGTTAATGATTATGATTAGATTTGATTAATTAGGAATTTTAAGGATTGATTACAAATTAAATTATTAGTGTTAAATTAGTAGAGAAATCAAATTGATGTGAGAGAGAGAATTTTTGAGGAAGAAGAAGAAGTGAAATAAAACTTGGGTTTTGAGATTTTAGTGATTAGAAGTGACCAAAATGTGTGATTCAAATCAGAGGTAGACTTCTATACGAGGTTTAATGTCCTTTTATAAGTTGAATCTATCAAAAAATTGAATTTTTAAAACCCAGATCTACTGACCAGATGAACAGTTCGGCTGACAAGTTATCAGCCGAACTTTACTCTATAACTCACAAATTTAGGTTCGGCTGATTCGAACAAAATCTTTGTTAGCCGAACCCATGTGTATTTTCAAAAAACAGAGGTTCGGCTGACAAGTTATCAGCCGAACTTCACTCCGTAACTGACGAATTTAGGTTCGGTTGATTCGAACAAAATCTAGCAAAATCGCATTAGCTGAACATAGTGTTTCTATAAATCATATACTAGGTTCGGCTCAAAATTGATATTCCAAGATCAGCCGAACTGATCTTCTGAAAACCCTAATTTCATCTTTGAAATCATATTTTATCGATCAAACAAAATAAAATCAATCAAAAACAAGATGGGTTCGTTACAAATGCATTCTAAAATACATCTAAGAGCAATTGAGATTTGGATTTCGCACTCCAACATCGCTCACTTCGATTCGTGTTTCCTTTGATTGATTGATTGCTTGATTGAATTGGAGTCCAAGATGTTTAAGTTTAAAGGTTATTTTGATTTTATATTTTAGGTTTTTGAGGATAAGGGCACTCTAGTAATTAGATTGTTTGAGGATATATTGGTAATTGCACTACCTTTAGACACCCCTTATAAAACCACCCTAGATGGGATAATAAATAAGGATGTCTCAAAAAAAAAATTAGGATGCCTCAAAACAGGTTTCATAAATTAAGCAAAAGTAATTTCTCATTTGTCCAATCAACCTTAGACAGATACCCACAAGGGCCATAACTTATTCAAAAGAAATTCCAAAGACATCTTATTGGCTGTCTCTTCAATCTTTTAACACCCCATTATACCAACTATGGAAAATCTCAAGCATGGTTTTTTCCTTAACTTCAGACTTGCATGGATTATATAACATTGTAGAAGAATCTATAAAGCTTCAATTCTAAGCTCTTTCTCCTTATAAAATGCTTGTATTTCCCTCAACCAAAAATCTCCAAAACTAACTACTCCATTCTCCATCTCACAAAAACAAAAACATTCAGGACTTTCTCACTTTCTCTTGTAATGGTGAAGTCCATGGCAACACTGAGAGTAGGTGGAGTTGTAGGGGAGGTAGTAGATGAGTTTAACCCTAGCGTAGAAATGAAAGTTATTTACAACACAAAGCAAGTTTCTAATGGTCATGAATTTATGCCAGCTTCCTTCTCCATGAAACCTCGAGTCGAGATCGGTGGCCTTGATATGAGGGCTGCTTACACACTTGTAATAACTTTTCACACTTAAAAAAGTTTTTTGTAGTTCTAATGTAGCTGACTAATTAGCTGAACTTTTTCTTTTTGTGTTCTAACAGATCATGACAGATCCTGATGCTCCAGGGCCAAGTGATCCATACCTAAAAGAACATCTTCACTGGTTTGCTACTAATATCAATCCTATTTTTCATAGTAACATAGTCATCTCTTCTGCATGGGGTCATATGACTTAACATTTTCCTTTTGCTTTTTCAGGATTGTCACTGATATTCCTGGCACAACTGATGCCTCATTTGGTGAGTACTGTAATAATCTGAAGTTTTATGTGAGAATTTCATTACATGCATATAGTGATACTGAACATATATGTAAATGCATGCAGGAAAAGAAATAGTGAGCTATGAAATACCAAAGCCAGTAATTGGGATCCATAGGTATGTGTTCATTTTATTCAAACAAAAAGGAAGACAAACAGTGATTGCTTCACCACCAAAATCAAGAGATGGTTTCAACACTAGAAGTTTCTCTCAGGAAAATGGTTTAGGTCTCCCTGTTGCTGCTGTTTACTTCGTTGGCCAGAGGGAAACAGCAGCTAGAAGAAGATAACAACAACAACAACAACAACAACAACAACAACAACAACAACAACAATAACATTGAGACTTGAGAGAGACAGAAAGAGAGGCTCTAGTAGTGGTTTTGTTTTTTCTGATTTTTTTCAAGGTTTTATGGTTTATTATGGATTCTGATTTTGTTCCCTCACGAAGCTAAGTGAACAAACTCATCGAAGTAGTGGTTTTGCTTTTGCTTTGGCTTTTGCCCTCATTTTAAATGGGTGCATGCGTAGTTGATCGAAAAAAAAAAATGTTGGTAATTAAATAAAAACCAGTGTGAGCATATAAATAGTACTATTAACTTCATATTTTAACTTAATCTACCATTAAATTAATGTAAATAAAACTAAATGCGTAAAATTAGTACATGTCATAATCTAAATTTCGTTAATCCAGCTTAACTAAATTTGACACCGATGATGCCCAAAGGCCATACAAGTTTTACCAACTTCGTCCAGCCATTATAGCACCAAATATGCCTCAGCTGAACAGTGGTAGGGAATACGGGGTGGTGAATTTGAAGTTGGCGAGCCGAGTAATTTGCCATATATTGCAGAAATAAGTGGTCCGTCATGTCCTCTCCCAATTGACAGTAGCAGCTGCGGGTGAAACAGATTCATCCTTTTCCTCAAGTTAGACTGCATGTTCCCCTGGCCATTTGGTGGGAGAGGGTCGGGAATAAGAGAAATAAAAGACACTGGACAAAGAAATTATTTCTGCGTGATAAAATTTTCTAGGATTAGGGACTATGTAATAAAGAGATTTCAAATATTGATATTTTTGGTTTTAATTGGGATACAGGGAAGAAAACAGTTTGTTATTAAGCTGAGCTGGGCCTGGGGTTGATATCCCACCTTATTATATGACAAATGGTTTGCGCAGCAAATGGTTTGCGCCTAACCAACTAAACACAGCCAAAATTATGGTTATGGGATGTTTTAGTGGCAATTTAAAATACCTTTCTATCCTCGTTTATAAATCAATTCAATGAGTCTAGTATCTCGATTCAAATCAAGAGATACTTAACCAAATTCTGAACTTCTTATGCACCTTTGTGATTCGTTGTACCAATCGATAATCATTGGTATATAATTTTAGATTTCTTGAGATTTGGAGTTCATTTAAATATCAACGGTTAGGGTTCGATTTGTTCTTTTCAACAGGATTACTTATAACAATTGAGAGTTGTTCTTCTCCACTAGATTACTTAAAACAATCAAACCTCCTCAATACAACAAAAAACCCATACTCATTTTAAGAAGACGAAGAAGAAACGGACTAATCTTTTTAGGGTAAAATAGATTATGTAGTTTCGTTTTCTAGATTTTCATTTTCATTTTCTTCTGTATTCTCAATTTTTTCCGCTCGATTTCCTGCTTCCCTCTTCAATATGGTTATGCAGAAACAACTTCCAATACTTCATGACTCAAATCAAAGCTGATTATTATCCCCCATTCTCGAACCTCTAAACACAACAACAAAAGTTGAAGTCGTATAATCTTATGCAATCAACCTCTAAAGAGTAAAGTAGGCATTAATAAAATGTTGGATAAGGGATGTATCTAAAGATTAGGGCAACATAGTGGATTTGACCTACATGAAATTTTGTAGCGCAAAGCATTTGTCTACTATATGGCAACTAGGGGTGAGCATGGGCCGGTATGGACCGGTTTTTATCTCATCCTCATGCAATTTAATCCAATCCATTTTTTATGGATTGCAAATTGGCATCTGTGTCCAATTCCATCATTCAATGGATGCAAGGATGAACTGATTGGATGCGGATAATTCAATGAATTTGCTTATAATTAGAACTTTAAATTGGAAAAATAGAACTAACAAAAATGACTTGAATACTATGACTAATCAAGAAAAAAGAGAAGAAAAAAAAGACTTGAATTTACATCTCAATTATCTCAAGCCCTAAATGTTTCATGGAAAAAAATGATGAGGAGATAAGTTTATTATATAGTGGACTATTAAACATACTAAACTAACCCCATATTTTATAAAAATACCACATATATTTTTAATTTCATGGGTGCAGGTGTCCAACGAATTTTTAAAAAAGCACTCATCGTTCAAAAAATTACAAATGTCTAACCCCGACTTCAACTTTTATCGCTGTCGACTAAATATAGTGGGTTCTTATCGTTTTTCTAATCTGCGAATTAGTGAAGATGATGAAGAAGAAAGGGTTGAAGTAGAAATCAAATTAAGACAAGTTGTACAGCGAGAACCAAATCCTCATTACAAGAAAATGTACAATAAAAGGTATTTTCTACAAACTGTTAGAGCACTGCACGGTCGAACTCGCAAGCGTTGCTATCTCAAGCTTGTTTGTCAAGTTTAGTTGTCAAAACTATAAGTATTGATTTCTAGTCTACTTATAGCTATGTCTCGGATTAGGATAAAATGTGTAGTTGAGCTTTAAACTTCACGGCGTTCATCAATTAAAGACGAAGAACTACTAAGGGGAGCTTGTGGAACTTCATCAACAAAAGGTATGTGGAGACTTGAACTCATCTATCACTCGGAAGTCTATTTCTATTTTATCTCCTATTGAGACAAAGTCGTATAGCTATGTAGACTTTAAATTATACACATTTGATATTTCGAGTTGAGTTTAACTCTCTTACATATTTCTCAAAATATGTGTTGGTAAGCTTTCGCTTTAACCAAGTTCATCTTTTATTCTTGACAAAGTCAAAAGATGATCATGTGAAAATCGTCTGGTAACATCTTATATGATTTGTGTGAGACTGTCATTTAATATAGACTCGGAATGTTTCGTATTGATCATTTGATCACTTGAAAACTGCTTTGAAGCTAATAGTTTGTGTGAGACACCTATTCTCGTCTTCTAAGTATGTTTCAATGATTGAAATGGGAGTTTAGAACAATTAACCATTGATTGGATATAGCACAGCATGCGTACTTGGATGCTAACTGTTGCAAGTGTATTCCAAGTCCGTGAATTTAGTATGCATACCCATATGCATCGATTGTGATTGAAGTCCGGGAACTATAGTATGCGTACACGTATGCGTACTAATTTCAACTGAATTCGGTCATGAACGATAGTATGCGTACACGTTTGCATATTGGCGAACAAGACCACGTCCAGAACTCTAAGTATGCGTACGCGTTTGCATATGATGCGTGTCGTAGGTGCAATCAAATTAATTAATATTTCCACTCAATTAAAAATAATATAATGGAAGTCAAGTTCGTTCCCACGAGGAGCAAGAGATTCTAGTTGTAAAAATTGTCACAAAAGGGGGTGTAAAAAGCAAAAGAAAATAAACAAAGCAATTAAAAGATAAAGTTGAAAGCAATAAGAGAGACAAGATCAAGGAATCCTTCTTCGTTTGCAAAACA
>JAJJWW010012603.1:0-131469 GCA_023531295.1 Papaver armeniacum
CAATCAAAGGATGGAAACTATCATTTGAAGCATTATTGATGGGTTTGAGGTAGATGCAAAGGTTGATTGATCCAAGACCATAGATTTGAATCTCTTTTAAGTGATCTGAGCGGTCCATTTGATCAAGGTCATCGAAGGAAGAGCTCTTCTAGAGATATTCGAACAGAAAAGTACCAATGCCAATATTGAAGATATGCTTGTTGTTCGTGTTTTGTCTTTTGATGCGGGACTGCAAGAGTGTTATAAGGACTTGAGTTTTCGGTTTACGAGATGAATTCATCGTCTTCAATGTACGAAACTAAAATCTATCGAGGGATGTGAAAGGCTGCTGAGAAGTATTGACCTCAAGTAATTGCATGATTCATGATCAGTTCTGCAGTCTTCATTAGGAATGATATTTGTTTCATTGCTTGATCTCCCAAGCTGCTTAGATGGTTCTTTCATAATCCAGATGAAGAGTCGGAGTAGAAAACCAAGTTGTTTATAGCATTCACTATCCGAGTAGAAACCGATTTGTCTTGACCGGAGAAAACTTGTGATAAATTATAATGGAAACTCCAATCACTATCCAGCTCATCTTTGTCAACATTATGGAGCATTTCTTGATAGTACTCTTCATCATCATACATAGGGTCATAATCTTGTTAAGTTGGTTGTTGAGCAGGAAGAGGTGGTTCTGGGTTTTTCATTTCTTGATGATTTGATGAAGATGATGATCATAATTTCATCATGATGAAAATGATGATCATAAATAAAACCCAAAAATATTTCATTCTCATTCTCCTTCTCATTCATAGATCATGTAAAGATGATGATCATAATTTCATCATGATGAGAATGATCATCACAAAAAGAAAAAACTAAGAAAATCAACAATTTATTTTTGCTTTTGAATGGTTAAAGATACGATTCGATGGATTTCGGGTAAAAAAAAGTTTGAAGGTGTTTACGATTTGGGAGTTCTTAGATTCCCAATCGTGACTATAGATTACGGATTGTTTTGACCCGGAAAAATTACTACTAGTGTTTCCCGGCTATGTCTGTTCTTATGATCACAAAAATTTAAAAATAAAGCAGAGATTGAAAAAATATCTAAGTTGTCGGCCGCAATTGAACTTACGGCTTGTTCGTCCGGTATCTAAGACTTGCTGGCTGGATTTTTTCCCAACCCTAAATGGTTGATAATCAAAATATATAAAAAGTCAGGACGTATGGGTCTCTGACCTGGCAGAAATTAATACGGGTGGGAAAACCGAAAGCAGTAAAGTGTCAGTTGCAGGTAGGATGCAATGTTATCCGACCATATCGATATTTTTATTTGGAAGTTCATCAATGCCAGTAGAATAAGTGTCGGTTCTTAAAAGGATCACGATGTTTTCCCAGTAGACTAAGCGCAAAAAAACCCAGATTTTTTAATGGATGTTTTCCGATGAATTAACAAAATCCTCTATAAGGTTATCTTGAGTAATTTAAGGATATGCTTCACCAGATTAGGTGGTTGATTTTCAAAAAAGTTGAAAAAAAAATCCTCAGAATCCTCCCACTTAATCAAACAAACAAACAAAAAAAATGAAAAAAAAAAGTTTTGATTTTCATAAAATTAGTGTTATGATTGATCCTAATTCATACACTAATCTTAGTTAGTTTAGTTAATCACCCTATATAACACTAATTCAATTGAGGGTATATTAGGAATTAAAAAAATAGTAGGATATGGGGTTATTAGATTTCTTTATTTCAAGCCTATATAAATTGATTTAGTTAGATGCGCGATTATATATGCCCTAAAAAGATAGGTAATGCTAGAGATTGGCATATTAGTTGATGTTAAGACATACGTATTGGTAGTGATTTATCACATCTTCAAGGAGTGCTTGGCTAGTACCTCTATAGTTCATTGATTAAAACGAGAACAAGCTTTCAAATCAGGAATTTCTATGCATTTAGGTGGTGGATTTGGATCCCTGGTTAATCTTTATTTTGAATTTTAATATTGTTTCTTTATTATAATCATCAATCTCTATTCTTTCGACTACCCACTTCGTTTAAATTGGTATTAGTAGAACCTTAGAGGTTTAGTTTCACCAAATCCAACTCCCCATAAAGTCCACCCGTACTTGTTGTTATCTATGTTTTAGACACCGTGCGCTTGCGGTATATAATCGTAGGTTTCTAATCCTACCACTAAAATCAATCTTTTTGTATCCGATTTATTCAGATCTGAATTCTGCCAAGTATGAAACTTGTTACTAGAATTGAATGTACTACTTGTGGAAATCCTATTATAAAGATAAACATTATAATGCGAAAAAAAAAGAAAAATACAAGACACCAGAAGTTTTATTAACGACGAAACTGCAAGCTGCGGAAAAACCCCGAGACCTCGTCAGATTTGAACATTAAACTGTATTAAGCTGCTGCATACTCTAGCCTACTACCAGACTCCGGAATGGAATCTAGTTGAGACCAAAATCACCCTCCAAGCAATTCAGTTACATTCGTGCTCTTCACGTCTCTTGAACCTCATGATGCTCGACGCAATTAATTCCCTTAGTTGACGTCCTTTATAGCTTAGGAATTGCTTCAGCATAAGTTAAGACTTTTGATACCAATCCGCCTCTAACAGATAATCCTATTTGATTTTCTTTTATATCAAAGATCAAGGCTTGGAAATCTGTCTGCAACAGACGAAGCTAGCAAAACTCACAAATCCAGAACACTTACACTAAGAATTGCTTCTGCATAAGTGAACACTTACACTCAGTTATTCTTAACCACCTCTCAAGAATAATCATGAACTAATCAATTAAAAATAGTTTTCAGATATCTATCTTGAGGAATCATAAAGTCTGAGACGAAGAGAAATTTGTGATTTCTATCTATCTTGCTTGAAAGAGATCACTAAGACCTCGATAACAGTATGAGCAAGATCGGGATACACGAACTATCAAGGTAAAAATAGTTAGACATGGCTTCGAATCCTAAGTGGAGTCTTTGGTCGTAAACCTAATTATGCTTCTCAGAGAAACCTAGGTCAATGTAAGGACGACTCTAGCAATCAACTACGACACAAAGTGTCAGGATTAAAATTTCTCAGTTGAATGGGTATCTCTATTTATAGACTTTCATGATTAAGGGTTGCTTAAAAGTCAAGCTAAGATAACTGAGATTGGGCAAACACCTTCTTTGTTTAGATGAAACTCTAAATAAGGTTTCAAGTAAGCATGTGAGAAGTTTGTCTAGAAATCACATAGAATACTATACACAGTGGTCTGGGTAAATGAATCGTTATAACGATAGTTCTTGGAAAATACGCCTTTCGAACTAATAAGAAATATCATGTTCATATAAACACTTAAGACTTGAATCATGATACACATACACAAGGTATTTAGGTGATCATAGATGTCTTATAGTGTTTATGAGAGTCATAGCAATGCTACACATATTTAAAAAATAAGTCTTTGAGCATTTGTTAATATTTCTGGGGCCGTTGGTGAAACGATTCGTGAATCGTTAGGAAGTCCATGAATCCGGGCGCTACGGTTCATAGAGGAAATGTTCAACGACTCGTTAACTCGGATGACAACAATTAAGTGAACTGGGTTGCTAACAGTTGGCCTTTCACTAATTTTAGATCACCACAATTCGTGAATCGGGTTGGTGAGCTTGTCTCATTGAGCCTTATGGTTTGCGGGTGGAGTTCGCCCAACCTACCTATATTTTCGAACTTCATATATCTATGGTTTGTGAAGTGGTTCGCCAACCTACATTGAGTCCAAATTTTAGTTACGAAAACTCTTTTGATGTTTGAAACCTTCTCATTTACCATAGATATAAATATCATTGCTTGGGCAATTTTCTTATGTTCCACAACATTAGTTCTTGAAAGAATAAATTGTTTTGAACTAAGATTGCAAAGGATCAATCAACATCCTTTTGCTTGAACCATTTTCAAGATGTTAACAAGACAAGTTTGTGTACATTTTTATTTTATTTTTGTAATAAATTTACTAGAAGTCATACGACATAGTCTCATAAAGATAGTATGGTAACGTTTGTGAGTAAATAGAATAGTTGATCTTCACATAACTTGTTAGTGAAGTTTTCCAAACATCTTCATCGATCTCCGGTCTTGAGGTTATTCTTTGATGTCGATACCTAGTCAGAGATCGCTTAGTAGATTAGAAATCAAGATATAGTATTGTTCAACTAACATTAACAACAAGCTTGAGATAACAAAACTTGTGAGTTTGACCGAGCAGTGCTCTAGCGAGAATCTCTGCTCGAGTCCATTCTTTGATCTAGTTCACAACCAAGTTATCTTTCTACTGATGCACCATGGTTAACTGCTAGAAACCATTGAGTAGTGGCATTGAATTAAGAAAGAATCATTTGAGGCAGAGAGAAGGAGAAAAGGAAGAGTGGAGTGGGTTATTTGGTGCCATGATTAGACGCAGAAAACAAAAAAGTAACAAGTTGCGGCCTGGAAAGAGGAAGATAATATGTTGTTGAATCGATGAGCTCTGGTGGTTGTTCTTGAGTAAATTGGAGCTTGAGATAACCAACGAAGTTGGGTTACTCGTGTTATAGAATTCTGGGTTGTATTAGAAGTCAAAATAATATTTAAGGGGGTGTTGATGTGGTTGATTGTGATGATACCGGAGCTGATTGATGATGATATAGAGTTATTAATAATGGAATAATAATGATGGATTGTGAATGAATCTGAATTTGCAGGCTGAAATAGAGCAAACACGGAAGGAAAATGGGTTCTCACAGTTCCCAGTTTAATGTACACATCAAGTGTTTGCAAATTTTCCAGAACTAATAAGAACAAAAAGAAACAGCTCGAGTCATTAAATGGTTGTGCTTAATGTTCTTAAGATGAATTTCATTTCTAAAGTATCGTTGCTAAAAAAATTTGTGTAGGTGTTTTCCATGGGTTTTGAGAGATATTTGGAAATTAAGAAAAATACATAACAAGTGGTACGATTGGTGGAGTTTTTGGATGTTGTTTGGCCCAGAACTTGAGCTAAAAAAATCAATTGGTTTGCCTTGGACTTGGTGGACTATTTTTACAAGAGATTAAAGCTCAATTTTGATCTATAACAAGTAGGTTGTAATTGTATAAGTTTTAAGAGGCTAATCATGTAAACTAAGACATGAAAAGACGAGGGTACCCAAATATACCTCGATCTAAAACTTTTCCACCTATAAGTCCTTTCTAGAAAGTGATTGTCTATGGACTGAGTCGAGACAATACAAATAATTGGTTCTCACTTCGTGTGATCGTCTATGGATACGAGATCGAGACAATACGAGAACAAGATAACTTGCGTGATTGACTATGGATACAAGATCGAGACAATACAACAACGAAGTATGTTTACTTGATAATAGGTTCTGACTTAACCAAACACAATAGGATTGCTATCAAGTAAATAGGAATTAACGTTTGTGTATTTTACTTCTAATTATAATAAAACAATTATAATTGCGGAAATAGAAAAGTAAAAGACACTAAGATTTTGTTAACGAGTAAAACCGCAAATGCGAGAATAACCCGGGACCTTGTCCATAATTGAATACTCTCGGGATTAAGCCGCTATACAAAATCTAAACCAACTTCGTATAGTTGAGACCAAGCAACTAAACCTATAGTTCACCTAGTTCCGTATGTATCCCTGCGCCTCCAACTTGTAATAAGTCATGCACTTGGAACAATTCCTTTGGTTCGTATTCCAAACAGTAAAGGAACAACAAATTTGTTCGGTAACAACTGTTTTCAAACAAGTGATATGAGTTTGACAAAAGGCTCTTCCGTTTATCCCAATAAACTCCTTTGTCAGGTCCTTAGATCAATCTATCAACAACTATCAAAATAATTGTTAAGACTATGCAATCAATACTTTGAATCACAAAGAATTGTATTGATCCCGATCTACTCAACTAATCAATCAAGGTTATCACAAAGATAAACCGATTATAGTTGGATCCCCAGCCGATCAAGTTTTGTGCACACCAAAGATTATGAACTCAAATCAGAATTCTTCTTTGTCTTCAAATCTTCTTAGATCTTCAATAAACACATGCGCACAATCAACTTGAATCTCTTGTGATCAATCACACATAGAACGGAGTTTGTTAACAATGGATTATCACAAGACGTCTTTAGATGTACAAACAGTCTAAAGATCCCCGTCGAAACTTCGATCTAGTTTGAGTGAATCTTATATCAGAAGAGAAGATTTTCAAGCATAAACAAACTAGGTGCAATCAAAGTTCAAAAATCGTTAGTCAATCAAATCAATCGAAAACTAATAATAAACCGCAATTATCTAGTTTCCCACCAACTAGTACTCGTGAGAGCTTCCCAATCCCAAAGAAGTATTTAAAACGAGCGGTCGTAAGAGTTTTCGCCTAATTAGGGTACTTTCGTTTCCGAATAGACAGCTCCACCAGTAACAACACAACAAGGTAGTTTTGCTGGCTCTGAGGATTAGTTTGCTCGAAATGCAAACTTCAATATTTATAGACCAAGGAAGTTTGGACACCAAGGAATTTCCAAAACCGAAAATATTCTCAAGATATGCAATATATTTCCAAAATCGGTTTCCATAATTCCTGGAAATGCTTTGTCCAAATATTAACCGAAATCTCAGTAGAAAATCTCCAATTAGTAAATGCACATTACCAATTTTTTTCCTAAAGATATGCATTTTAATTGCTGAAAATTAAAAGCATATAAAACTAAAAACCTTAATTAAAAGATTCTCAATTTATTTTGATCCAGGATTCTCCTTTATCTATTAAGGAATATCTTTGAACAATAAAATATAAGAGTCACTGCACATGTTCAAAGTATGTCGACATCTTTACTTTGTAAATCCTTTTTCATATTTACAATCTTGGAACCGATTTGCCACACTTCCAAAAAAGTTTAGAATTGGTTCATCTGACTTCCAAGAACTATGTGATTGATTATCCTATCAAATCACCAATCATGGGTTTCACGGTTCTACCAAAACAAGTTTCAGTTCTACCTCCATGTGGGTACTAGGATCAGTCACACTAGCTTTCCAAAATTTGGTTGACTAGGTACTAGGATCGGTTACCACATATTTATGGTATTGTTGATGGTGGATTTTCATTTAAGGCTAAAATTGTAAAAGCCAAAATTATATGCTAACATCTTGCAAAAGATAAAGCCATTGATAAGTGATGAATACTTCTTCACTTTACTAATTCACCTAGAATAGAGCATGTGGCAACAATCCAAGTGTTCTGTGAACTAAATACACAAAATTCATCCAGTGGAGCATGTAGCAACAATCCCATATACCCTGTGAATTTACATCATTATTAATTAATGCATGACCAAATTTTGTATTTCCCGTACTAATTACGGGTGTGGCATGACGACTGAGTGTTGTTCTCGTGAGCAGCAACACGAATCTCCAAGCATTAATAATAAAACATGTACGAAATACCCATATAGGCTACAACTCTCGGTGTGTTATACTAGCCCGATTGAGCATATTTGAATTAACCGGCCATATCGGTCCAGAAACGATCATGACCATCCAACTCCACCAGCATGATTGGATGGCTTAGATTGAATCCATGACCCCAAGCAGGTATTGGAATATTCACTACCGACCCAACACGGGCCCGCATGGTCGGTCTCCCTTGCCAAACCGTCCAAACCAGAAAGCAAGTATGGACAAAAAACCCTAAATTAGGGTTTACGGCACATTACATGTATCGCAAAACAGTCTCAAACATCCATCTTCGCAGGCATAGATGGAGGGTGTAGATGTAGATTCAAAGAGCCCAGAACATGTCAACACAAACACCGTGGTCCCGCCTACATATATGACCGATCGGTCGGGACCAACTATAATTGGTCGTTCGGTTGCACGCCCAAACAAGGCATGACGCACGGCCGGTGAAACTCCAATTAGGGTTTGAACAATCACGAGCGTCCATCTTCTCCGCACGAATGAAGGGTCCAGATTAGACTAAAGCAGTCCTGGTGAGCATCAACATGACCACCGTAGGCCCATCTATCTCCACACCCGATCGGCCAAGGCATATCATGCCTGGGTTGCCTCGATTCGCATGCCCGAACTAGGCATGGTCGCACCTCCGATTACAAAATAATCTCGACCACTCAACTTTGCCGGACAAATTGAGTGGCTTAGATCACGTTTCCATGGGATATTGAGATATGAACGTGTATACCATCTCGCCCTCTGTATACCAGACTAATCGAACATGACCGACCAAGCTTGGTCGTCTTGAAACGCACGCCCGAAGCGGGCATGATGCGCGGCTTTTGCGGCACCAGGTTTCTGTTGCAAATTGATCTCGACCACTCAACTTCGCCGAACAAATTGAGTGGCCCAGATCACACTTTCACGAGACAATGAGATATGGGCGCCTACACCGGATCATGTCGTCTACACACATGCACGATCGGCCCTATCAAAATTGTATCCCAAGATTGGATTCGACCAAGCTGAAGAGTGATGCTTAGCACCTCTTAAAAACCTAATTTCATCAACGGTCGCGAGTATGAGTGTCTCAAAGATCATCTCGTCCGTCCAACTTCATAGGCTTGGTTATACAACCCGGTTCGGGAGTTAATTGGTCGGTGAGGCGTCATGGTGATCACCACCCGTCACTCTACCACATCATGATGCGGCACATAAAATACACACGATACTTCACAAGTATCGACTTCCTAAATAACTTAGTTATTTAATCTAGCATTACATGCTACTTTCTGTGGGTCCCACGATCCATACACTCGAGACATCAATCATGTCACAAACTAGGGGATACATACTGGGGTATTGGTCTGGCGGTTTACAGCGTGCAACGCGCCATCACAAGAACGTGTCAGGAAGTCATGGACGGTTATAGATGACAGAGAGAAGTGGGAAAAGGCACGGGTAGTGTAACACCAATACACAACTCCACTACTCCATCACTCCACTTCCCCCACTTCCCACGAGAGACGTGAATAAGGCTCAAATGACTTGTATAAATAGGTTCTCCTCCCTATTTCCAAAAACAACAATAAAAAGTCCAGACAACAGAGGCAAGTGTTGATACCATTGTATTCAAACACCGGGAATCGATAGCTTACATCCCGCAAGCTAGTTCGACTTTACGATACAAGTCATACATAGCCAACACCTTCACAATCTCAACACCTTCTTCGCTTCCTCCCTAAGATCAACCCCATCTCCTTCACTTTGTGACCGAAACAAGTCTGGAACGGCCATTTCTTGGTTTAGGCCAGATTTGCACAGATTGATTTCTCGAATCTACAAGCACTTTCGTGTAGTGCATTTGTTTAAGGTTTAGACTCATTTCTCATCCACACACCCCAAATTACCAAAAACCGGCAGAGATAGTTTTCACCCATAAACAATTGGCGACCACAACGGGAGGTTAATCTCTCGGTTGTAAAGTCAATTTCTTCAATACCATTCAATCAATTTCGAGATGGTTGGTCTTAGGATCGCCTCCACAGTCTCAAATCCTGATGTTTCCTCCAACGGAGATACCCCTCCTCCTAACGGTGTATCTGATGGCATGATCAGGAGATTTCCAACATTAAGCGAACTAGCACGGGTACAAGAGATTCACACGAAGAACATGGAGCTAATCAAATAAGCGTTAAACGGCATACTTGATCTCCTCATCAAGATGACATCGAGAGATGAGCGTTAGGAGACCTTTACAGGGGGACTAATTCCCCTCGGATCAACGATTTTACTACGAACCGAGAGACCGGTGGATCGAAGCGGCATCTCTAGTGGAAAGCTTGTGTGAACTCTTGCACCTCTCGAAGAATCAACGGGCAGAGATGTTTGCTGCAATTAATAAAATAGGGGAATTTTGGTAAAGTGACCCACTTTTGAATTAGGGTAAATAAAGTGCTTTCGTTTTTTGCACTTTTTCTAAAAAGTGCCCGTTTTTTCAAATAACGCTTTCCATCCAGGTTAAATGCGGGGTGGCAATTATCTCACCTATTAAAAGTCATATTTACCCCTGAACTATGACTTGAACCTTGAACCATGAACTCCGGGGCCAGGGCCTGTAGGGGCTAGCCAGGGCTATGCTTGATCCTAATTTTAGCTGGATAAAAATTTTATACAAGGAATTATTTCAAAGTTAAAATTTAGCCCACCTTTATTTGTAATTAGTCCTTGTAGTTGCAGCACAAATAATTTTTCGCCCAAAATCTTTTTTATAACTTGAAATTTTCTTTGTCACATTCATTTACCTTCTCATTCTTCTTCTATAAACCATAAATTCCCTTCTCTAATCACTTTACGTAACAAAAATTTGTAGATTTCAATCTTATAGTTGTCCGTTTATCTAGTATTTTATATGCAAATTCCAATTAACCACTAATTATGTAACTCGTTACAAAAAATTTGCCGCGGCCTTCGGCCACATTGATAACTAATGATATTCTAGCCCTACCCATGCATGATTCACAGTGCATCACGATGAACCACACAACCTAAATACATAAACCCGTAACCCTGAACCTTGAATTATAAACCATAAACCCCTAACCCTGAACCATGAACCCTGAAATATGAACCCTGAAGCCTAAACCCCTAACCCTGAACCTTGAACTATGAACCCTAAACCCCTAACTTTGAACCTTTGAATCCATGAGGCCAGGAACACGAAACTAACCTGAAAAATTGAAATAGAAGATAAACATGACAAGTAAAGGGTAAATAAGTAAGAATTTAGATGGAAAACTAAATTAGATGGAAAACTTAACGGTGGGGGCAGTTTTGAAAAGTTAAAAAAAACGGGGGCAACTTATTAAAACGTAAATTGAGAGTGGGGCAGTTTATCAATATTCCCATAAAATAGCTCTGGATGTTGTTCTATAGTTGAACAAATTGAAACAACAAGCGATCGGAAATGAGAATAAATCTAATCAAAGATCGGCCTGAGAACAAAGTTTTATCTAAAAAATATTAGCTTAATTCCCAGCCGCCCTTCTTACACGGTTTTATCAGGGTAAGAGCGATCGGAAAGAGTCAATCGGTGACTAGCACGTGTCCGGCCAACAGTGGCTCATACAAAAAGAAAGAGAATTTATTAAGGCACCCCTAAGATTACTAACTACACCCATAACAATCCTCCTCAATGTTTATTCAGTACACCACCCTAATAACAACCACATGAAAATACCTACTCCTCCAGATTGACCTTGTCCTCAAGGGCAAAAGTAGGGAAGTGGGTTGCAATGGTGGACAAGTCTTCCCAGGTGGCTTCTTCGGCAGAGGCATTAGACCAGTGAATCAGAACCTGTGGAATAAGAAGTTCACCTTTGGAAAGCATTGTAAGCTAGAGCTAATTTGAAATATGAGTGATAATAACTTGGCCTTCATGATCCGCCAGTGGTAAAGTTGGGGAAGGAGTGTGAGTAGAGCCAATTTTCTTTTTTAGTTGTGAGACATGAAAAACAGGGTGCACTTTTGCTTCTGGTGGAAGCTGAAGCTTGTAAGCGAATGGGCCAACTTTGGCCGTGACAGGGAAAGGGCCATAGTACTTAGCTGAGAGTTTAAAGTTCTTTCTAAGAGACACAGAGGCTTGCCTGTAGGGTTGTAGCTTGAGGTAAACTAAATCTCCCACTTCAAACACTCTCTCGAGTTCTCTTTTGGTCAGCAAAGAACTTCATTCGGCACAGGCGGTGACAAGGAATCCTTGAGAATGTCCAGCATAACAGATCTTTGTTGTAGATAGTCCTCCACAGCAGCTACAGATGTAGTAATGGTGCTGGGAAATGCCAAGTGAGGAGCATCATAACCATATAGGGCCTTAAAAGGTGACATCTTGATGCTGGTATGGTAGCTAGTATTGTACCACCATTTTGCAAGTGCTAGCCATTGTGACCATTTCTTTGGTTGAAACCCAGTCATACATCTTAAGTAGTTTTCCAGACAAGCATTGACCCTCTCAGTTTGGCCATCTGTTTGAGGGTGATATGCAGTACTAAAGCTTGAGGGAAGTGCCCAAGTGATGAAACCGGATCTTGCCGAAATTACTAGTGAAGATTTTATCCCTGTCAGAAATGATTGAAGCAGGGAGACCATGTAGTCTAAAAATGTTGTGGAGGAAAGCTTTAGCCACTGAGATTGCAGTGTAAGGGTGCTTGAGGGCAATGAAATGACTGTATTTGGTTAATCTATCAACCACTACTAGAATAACATCCTTGTGATCACTCTGGGGAAGACCCTCAATGAAATCCATGGATATGTGCTGCCAAGCTTGATGAGGGATTGGCAGTGGCTGTAATAACCCAGCAGGAAGAGTGTGCTCATGTTTGTTCCTCTGACAGACATCACAAGCTGTGATCAGGGATATGATATCCTGCCGCATTCTTGGCCAGAAAAAATGCAATTTGGCTCTGTAGTAGGTGGCCTGAATTCCAGAATGGCCTCCAATGGCTGATGAATGCAAGGATGATAAAATAAAGGCTTTGATATTACTACCAGTGCCAATGTATAGTCTGGATTTGTACCTGAGTAACTCATCCTTGTAGGTATAGTTGGGAATGGTAGAGGGAGAGAGTAGCAGTTGAGAGATCAATTGTTGGGCTTTGGGATCATCAAAATAGCTATTAATGACTTCCTGTATCCAGATGGGTTTGGAGAGTGTGATGGTGTGGAGGAGAGTATCTGAAGGTGGTCTCCTTGATAAGGCATCAGCCACCTTGTTTTCGACCCCTTTTTTGTATTGAATATCATAAGTAAAACCAAGTAACTTCATCAGCCATTTCTGCTGCAATCCTGTGGTGATTTTCTGCTCTAGAAGGAATTTTAAGCTTTCATGATCAGTCTTGATTGTAAAATGATGGCCTTGCAGATAATGCCTCCACTTAGTTACAGCTGACCCCAATGCCATCAATTCTTTCTCATAAGTGGATAATCTCATAGCCTTGGGGCCCCATGGCTTACTATGAAAAGAAATTGGTTTGCCATCTTGCATTAAGACAGCCCCTATACCATTATCAGAAGCATCTGTTTCCAAGATGAATTTCTTGGAGAAATCGGGAAGTGCCAGAACAGGAGTAGAAGTCATTGCCAGTCTAAGCTTGTTGAAAGCCTCTTTCTGCGTGATGGACCAATGAAAAACATTCTTCTTTAACAACTCGGTTAGTGGTTTCTTTGATGTTGCCATAACCCTTGACAAATTTCCCGTAGAGCTTGATTAAGCCCAAAACCCTCTTAATGCCTTGATAGTAGTTGGAGTTGGCCAAGAAGTCATACAGCTGATCTTGGCAGAGTCAAGCAACAACACCTTGGGGTGTGATAATGTGGCCCAAATACTCCAGTCTCGATTGAGCAAAACAACATTTGGATAGCTTGGCATGTAATTGATGTTGTCTCAACACCGAAAGTACTTGTTGTAGGTGAACCAAATGAGACTCCATATCAGGACTATAAACCAAAATATCATAAAAAAAAACGAGGACAAATTTCCTGAGAAATGGCTTGAATATGTCATTCATGAGTGCTTGAAAAGTTGCAGGGGCATTGGTGAGGCCAAAAGGCATAACAAGAAACTCATAGTGACCTTGGTGTGATCTGAATGCTGTTTTGTGTATATCAGGTGGAAATAATCTAATTTAGTGGTACCCTGACCTGAGGTCAATTTTGGTGAAGACTCCAGAACCATGCAGCTCATCTAACAGTTCATCAATGATGGGAATTGGGAATTTGTCCTTAATGGTAATGTAATTTAGTCTTCTATAATCAACACAGAATCTCCAGCTATTGTCCTTCTTCTTGACCAATAAAATTGGAGAGGCAAATGGACTATGGCTTGGTTGGATGATGCCTTGTTGCAACATTTCCTTAGTTAAGTCTTCAATGACTCCTTTTTGTACATAAGGGCATTTATAAGGTCTCTGATTGACTGGGGATGAATTGGGTTGCAGAGGGATAGTGTGATCAAGGCTTCTGTGAGGTGGTAAGGTAGTGGGTTGTTCAAAAACATCTTGAAATTCTTGTAGTAAGGAAGTGATTTCAGGAGAATGTGACACATTAGTGGGTGTGTTCGAGACAGAGAAAATAGTTGAGCACAGATGCCATGAGGGTTGGTTTGAAAAAATTTATGAACACCCTTGTGGTCGAGAAATTGTTTAAGACTAGGAGGTTTGGAAGTACCAGAGAGTGTAATATCAACACCTTGATGCACAAATGAAACATTCAAAGTAGAGAAGTTAAAAGTGACATTACCAAATTGTCTGAGGCCAATCAGCGCCAAGCACTATATCACATCCACCTAATGGAAGTACTCACGAGGTCACTGAGAAAATGTGTCCTTGTAGTAACCATTGAAGTGACTTGCAAATGCCGAGCTGAAAGTGTGGTCTCCATTTGCCTTTCAGAAGTTGTCATCTTGGTGGTAGGAGTAGTAGGGGTGTAATTGGTCCACCAAGGAGGAGTCTATAAAGTTGTTGGTACTTTGCCAAAGTATCTATAAAGACAGAGATATGGTGTTTATGGAGTATACAGGGTACTCTAATAGTATCACCTCTGTTAATACCGGTAAGAGCATTAAGGGACACTTCCATGTCACTCTCGGTGGTGAATCGGGTTCTTCTCCATGGAAGGTATCCTCCTCGAAGTGGCTTCACATCATCTCCCTCTGTAACTATCCAAAATAGTTGTTGGGTCTTACAAACATGACCCTGTCGATAAACCTCATCACAATTGTAGCACAAACCTTGTGCCTTTCGATTTTGAGTTGTTCGGGGTAAGTCTCTTAATGGGAGGGTGGGTGGGTGTTGTCTTAGGCAGCAGTGGTGGTGGTTTGGTAGTTGCTGGAGGAAGTGGTAATGGTTTATGAGTAGTATTCGATGGATAAGGTGGTTTTCCCAAGGAGAAGGAATTGGAAAAAAAAAATTGGGTGGGTTTGGAAGGTTTTTGTTGATGGTGTAAGGATTGCTCTTGTAGTCTAGCTAGTGTAAAAGCTCTCATGAGTGTGGTAGGGTGAAACATTAGAACATTATGCTGTATTTCTTCTTTGAGAGCCCCAATAAAACTCATTACATAGTAGCTCTCAGGAAATTCAGGATGTAAATTCATCATCAAAGATCTAGCCACTTCAAATTCATTGAAAAATTCATCCACTGTAGTGGTATGAGCTAATTTGTTGAACATACCAACAACATTATCATTCGAGGGGTTTTCGAAACGCAAACAAGCTTGTTCTGCTAATTCAAACCAACACAAGATAGATCTAAAAGTTTGTAAGTTAGAAATCCACCTTTCAGATTTGCCATCCATATGCATCGCTGCCATCTGCACCTTCTGAGTTTCTTCTCTGATATTGTGAAGGAGAAAAAACCTTTCACACTTTTGAATCCACCCTTTAGGATTAGTACCATCGAATCTAGGGAAATCTAGCTTTGGAAATCGATTGTAATTGTTGAAACTTCGATTATCCGCGATTTGATTAACAACTGGTACTGTACTTCCCTCTGCTGGTGCAACAAACGATTCCCCTTGATTACCTTCCTTGCTATTGAGATTTTGCAGCTGCAGAAGAATTTGATTCAGTTGATCCTTCATGTCTAACACATATTGATTAGTCTTATCAATCTGGGTTTGTTTATTCTTCTGAGTCTCCTGTAAGTCCTTATTAGTCTGAGTTCCTTGTCCTCCCATGGCGACAGGATTCGAATGGCTCTGATGCCAATTGTTCTGTAGTTGAACAAATTGAAACAACAAGCGATCGGAAATGAGAATAAATCTGATCAAAGATCACCGAGAACAAAGTTCTATCGAAAAATATTAGCTTAATTTGACCGCCCTTCTTACGGTTTTATCAGGGTAAGAGCGATTGGAAAGAGTCAATCCGTGACTATCACGTGTCCGGCCAACAGTGGCTCATACAAAAAGAAAGAGAATTTATTAAGGCACCCCTAAGATTACTAACTACACCCATAACAGTCCTCCTAAATGTTTATTCAGTACACCACCCTAATAACAACCACATGACAGATGTACACCTGACTCCTTCTCGTCCAGAAGTCCTAACTGCATCGGAAACATCTGTAAATAACGTTACATTTACAAAAGACGACATGATGGCAGAGGAAGGTCACAACCGGGCCCTACATGTTACCGCACGCATCAAGGATTCAGAGTTTCCCTCATCGACACAGGAGCATCTTCGAATGTGATCACTCTCAAGACTCTCAGGACAGCCAAGGTTAGCCCATGCAAGATTGTACGGCAACCCACCAAAATGACGGACTTCGAAAGAAACCAGACTAGCACATACGGGTATGTCAATCTGAATTTATCAGTAGGATCCGTTCAGTCAAAAGTGAAATTTGAAGTCATAGAAAAAGAGCCATACTACATATGATACTAGGGAGACCGTGGCTTCATGAAAATAAGGTCATCCCTTCAACATATCACCAGTGCCTGAAGACCATGCTAAATGAGGAAGTCATCCGTATTCCTGCATCATTGTCTCCGTATGCACCAATATGCGGAGTGGAACTGTTCAAACCAAAAGAAACTCCGCAGGGAAGGTCGTACAAAGTCCTGTGCACCCCACTACCCACGTGGGCTTCAATCCAGGAAGAAGACCGACTTGCATCACTTTGGGGCTAAGCACCACGAAACACCTTTTCCGACGAGGCGTCCATCTTTATCCGGTGAAGCTTCAACCCATGCACACACCAAAAGGGAACGCACTTTCGAGGTAAACCGTGATCAGAAGGGGAAGACAATATACCGGCGCCGCTGTTAGCAATTAGCAGGAGAGATTGGCACCCAGTCTCTCCGACCAATTGAATGCTGCAAGAATGACGAAACGCAAGAGGAGGTATTGGACGCTCCGAGACTTGACTACAATATGGCACCAGCTCCACAACCGATGAGCTCGAGACTTGTTAACATCGGGAATGAAGAATTTCCCGTGCACGTCTCTATCGGTTCGACTCGTCCGTAGATGAACGTGTGAATCTTGTCCAACTACTCAAGGAGTACCAATATGTGTTTGCCTGGACATACGAGGAAATGCCTGGTCAGACGAAAAATTGATCACTCACCACTTCCATGTCATACCTGGATCCAAGCCAATCAAGCAATCTCCGAGGCAATTCATACAAGAAGTGGAAGAACAAATCAAGAACGAAATTCAAAAGTTGCTAGTTGCTAGCTTCATCAGCCCTATTCATCATCCGACCTGGTTAGCTAATGTAGTCGGTAAAAGAAAGAAAAAACGGACAAATCCGGTCTTTGTGTGGATTTTAGAGACTTGAACAAGTGCTGCCCCAGGACGACTTTCCTCCGCCTAACATCGACATGTTAGTAGACGCCACCAGCGGACACGTCATGTTCTCCTTCATGGATGGTTACACGGCTACAATCCGATAAGGATGTATGAGCACGATGCAAGTAAGACAGACCTTCCAAACCCCTCTTGGAAATTTTTACTATCTTTGTTATGTCATTCGGTTTAAAGAACTGGCGCAACGTATCAACGTGCTATGACGGCAATCTTCCACGACATGATGCATAAACAAGTAGAAGACTATGTAGATGATATCGTGGTCAAGTCAAAGGCTCGAGCGAGATCACACCAACGTCTTACGGCAAGTGTTTGAGAGGTGTCGAGAATACAAGTTGAAGATGAATCCTTTGAAATGCGCTTTCGGTGTCTCTTGAGGTAAATTTAGGATTCCAAGTGACTGCGAGAAGGAATAAAGGTAGACCCGTCCAAGACTCAGGCTATCCTCACGATGCCGCCTCCCCGAACTGTGAAGGAGCTCCAGAGTTTCAAGGGCAAGGTGAACTACATTCGACGTTTTATACCTGATCTAGCCCAACTTACCGCCTCATTCACCCCCTTACTGAAAAAATGAGCCAGCTTCGTTTGGACTGCAACCCAGTAAGAAGCTTTTCGAAAGATTCAACGAATACTATCATCTCCAGCCATCATGAAGTCTCTTGTACAAGGGAAGCCACTGGTTCCCTACACTTCCTTCAGTGACACCGTCGTAGGGGCTTTACTCGCTCAAGGAAGACAATGAGGGAATCAAACGTCCCATATACTATTTCAGCCGAATATTAGGAGATGCTGAACTCAGATATCCCAAAGCGGAGAAAGCATGTTTAGCTTTGATCCATTCCATTCAGAAATTTAGACATTACCTACTATCCAACAAGGTGATACTCGTGTCTAAATCTGATCCTGCAAAGTTTTTACTTTCAAAACCGATCTTGACGGGAAGGACAGGCAAGTGGCTTCTCCAAATGTCAGAGCTGGACATAACATGTACGTCACCTAGAGCTATCAAGGGTCAAGCGATCGCGGACTTACTAGCAAAGCATTCCCGGAGAAGGCACTACAGGGGCTCCACGAGGATCTTCCTGGAGAATTTCCATCCATCTCTGTTTTGGAAGAAGAAGTGTGGCTCTTGTATTTTGATGGCTCTGCCACCCCTAGCAGTAATACTGGAGGAGTGGGCGTGGTATTAGTATCTCCAACTGGGGAAGTATTCTCACACTCCTTCAAGCTGGACTTGAATGCACCAACAACTCGTGAGAGTATGAAGCCTTCCTCATAGGGCTGTCAATAGCCAAGCAAGCAGGAGTCACGCGTCTGGAGATAAGAGGTGACTCCAAGTTACTGGTGAATCAGATGAATGGGGTATACGCACTGAAGGAAGTAACGCTAGCTCCATACCGATCAGAAGCACAAAGGTTACTCAACTATTTTGCTGATGCAACCATAACCCATGTCTGGTTAAAGCAACAACAAACACGCCGATTGTCTAGCAACACTGGCTTCCAAATTTAAATTCGAAGGTTTGGAAGAAACCCCGATAGTAAAGAGGAGAACCATAGAATCGACATGGCTATCACAATACAAAGACACCAAGACTCGACGATTTGGCGAACTCCGATCATTCGAGAGCTCAACGGCTCACTCTCCCAAGGAAAGGTCAGTCTCAAAACTCTGCAGAATTTCTTCATTCTTCATGGTATGTTGTATTATCGAAACCCGGATGGTTCCCCTGTCAAGATGTCTTGGGGATGACGAAGCACAACTACTGGCTAAATCGTGTTCACAATGAAATTTGTGGACAATCACCGGTGGTAACGCTTTACCGACGACTTCAACGCCCGGGGATATTACTTGTGAGAGATGGAGACTCAATCAGGACTACTTCAGAAGTCCTACTCGAATTGCCAAGCACCGCCATATCAATCGGAAGTTTTTAACGTGAACCACACTGGGGACTGGAGAGAGCCATACATTAGCTATCTCCGTGACGGAGCAACTCCTGCCAATCAGAAGGATTCCATCAAGATAAAGCAAAAGGCTAAGCGATTCGTATTCCACAGAAGGGATCTGTGTCGCAAGAGCCGGAGGTGATCTATTACGATGCCTGGTCAGGGTAGAAATCCCAGTCATGCTAAAGGAAACACATGAAGGGGAACATCAAGGGAAGAGGAAGCTGTTTCTCCGGATACGGGAGAAATACTATTGGCCTGACCATGGAAGATGACGCAGCCGCTTTTGTTTCAAGTTGTCACAAATGCCAAATTCATGGGAACCTTGTTCACGCGCCTTCCACCCCTTTGCACTCGATAAGAAGTCCATGGCCATTTTACAGCTGGGGACTGGACATTATCGGGAAAATCAACCCTCCATCATCAAAGCAAAACACGAGTACATCATAAGCTGCGACATAATACTTCACCAAATGGGGAAGCCATTCCCTCGCGAGGTACTACAGAGCAACAATTGCGGCTTTCATTAAAGAACATATCATTTGTCGTTTTGGTGTGCCTAAGCATATCATCACTGATAATGGCACTCCCTTCGCCAATAAACAGGTACGAGAGTTACTTGAAGAGTATGGCATTAAACAAGTCTTCTCCACCATCTACTATCCTCAAGGGGATGAACAAGATGAAAGTACCAACAAGACATTGATCCGGATCATCAGTCGAACATTACACGACAATCCTAGGGAATGGCACGACCAGTTACCAATGGAACTATGGGCATACCGGACATCACCCAGAAGCTCCACTGGAGTTTCCCCATACTCACCTGTTTTGAGAGCGGACGCAATTCTCCTAGCAGAGATCAAAATCCCATCGGCCATGATTGCGGCCTTGGAACCAGGATCCACTGGGAACAGGCTGAAGCCTCTAACTCTAGAGTAGCGGAGTTAGACACTGGATCTCAGGAGAAACAAAGCAGAAGAACGCACTCAGGTGCACATGAATAGAATTTCCAGGGTGATCGACACATTTTTGTGTCTAATTTGATCTCAATACTATATATTGTTGGCACTCGATTTTGTACTAATTTTGGTATTTAATATGTTTGTAGGCATTTTTGGGAAACAAACATTTTTTGGAAAATTCGGCTCGAAAAAGTTGATTTTGGGCATCCGGAGGACACGTGTTATTCGGACCCTCAATTTGGATAAGGGCACCCCAGCTGATAAAGGCGCCCATGTTTTGGATCGGGGCACTTCATCCTCTCCATTTCAAATTTTGGTTTTGGGCGGAAAATATTCACATCATTTGCGATTTTTTGTTTGGATTTTTGGACGTGTTATAGGGAGACTAAATGGCTGAAAATTTGTGGGATTGTTCAGGACATGTATAAAGCTATTACAAGTGTTTTGGTCGATCAAATTTGGGTGAAAAATCCGTGAGAAGAAATCGAGCAATACGTGCATGGGAGGAGTTGTTCACGGGATTGTACGTGTCGATGAGATTTTACGTGGGTAGCGGCGTGTTTTATGTTATACGGGAAGAGTAATGAACGTGTAGAAGCATGCTTTCCATAGAAAAACAGTGCGTGGAGTTATTTTTGGGAAGAAAATATTCTCGAGAATATTGTTCTTCACTGCTTAGAGTTATGAGAAATTATTTGGAAGTTTAATGCGATATTTAGAGGTTCTAACGAGTATATATAGGGTGCAGGGGACTCATAGAGGGGGACGGAGAGATTAGGGAGAGTTGCAGAACACCACATAGTCGAGAGAATCAAGTTGCAGAATATCTTTCTGCTGCTGCATGAGCTGAAGAACACGAAGAACGAGACAGCCAAAGACCGTCGTTCTTCTTTGAGTAACAACGACTCACAGGCGTGGGTCGTAATCTGAAAGACGATCTTAAAAGCAACATCGGCGGTTTATCTTTATTGTTCTTTGTAACGTGATGTTTGTGATTATAAACGTTGCAAACACCCGATTTTCATCATTTTCTCCTTTTCATCATTTGTAAACACCTTTTTGAGCAATGAAATCAACTTTTGAGCGCGTTTCCCACATGATGAGCTAAACCTAATCCTTGGGGCGATGGAGGAAGCTATCTTTCCAATGAAAAAGTGGTAATTCTTAATTATTTAATTTGTGCAATTTTAATTATGATTATTTGCCTAGATTAAAAATAGATTTTATGATTTTTGTTAAACAATTGTATTTTCTATTGATGGAATATGCTTAGCCTAAGGTTTTGATATCCCATGCTTTGGATTAACATTTGTTGTTTCTAAAAAATCTACTTTTGCAATAGTTGAGAATCAAATTGAACGTGTGAAATTGCATGATTGTAACTAGTATCACTTTGGAATTGGTAAATAGCGGAATCTATTTGACCTCTCCATAATTTCCAAACAACTTTTTAATTGAGCTTGTTATTTTTATTTACAAAAATTAAGTCTAAAAAATCTGCTTTCACAAGTCTTGAAAGAACCTATTACTATAACATCATTGAAAATAAACCATCACATGGCATACAACAAAACTGTGAAATCACGTATTTTCAAAGTGGGAGATTTGGTCTTGAAATCGGCCAAGCACATCCAACAAGACATGTCTGCACCAAAATTCTCACCAAAATGGGAAGGTCCTTACACAATCACCAAGGCTTACAATACTGGTTATTACAAGATCATTAAGGTGGACGGAGGGGCGGAGAAGCAGTCATCAATGGAAAGTGGCTCAAGGCATATCATGCCTGACCATTATCTGCTCTGTCAACAATACATGCATTTATTTTCATTACATGTTTGAATCATCAATTATATTCAGAGATGCATCAATGAAGAAACTCGTTTCACCAATCAAAAACCAATACAATTTATTCCGCAAAGATGTTAAAAAAACTTTTGGCATAAACGTCATTAACAATGAGGGAATACAGCTGAATGCGACTTAGAGGAGGCCATCTAGTAGATTATAGTTCCTTGAGAACATCATCTCTAGTCTAGATTGATATCTCTCTGTCCTTTTCTTCAAGTCTGTCTTGCTGCTCTACCTTCTTTGATTAGCGGTGAGCCTTCTCCTCTTCAAAGATAACTTTCGCAGCGGGAACAACGTTTACGAGGATACCAGCTTCGATCAACCTTGATAATATCAAGACGCTGCTGTAACAGGACCACATTGAACTCCATGGACTCGCATGGTAGATACCATATTCTCCCACTTTTCGAGGCTTGATTCGCAACGTTGCGGATAGAAATATTCTCCATCTCGGCAATCATGGGAAGAAGGCAAGTTTCAGTGGTGACCAAAGCGGATGAACGACCGGACCACATTCCTGGTTGCGATATGGCCGTACTTTCTCCATAACTTTGTGTACAAAGGCACAAACTCCTTCCGCACTAAGAATCCACCGACATCTCGGTAGTTGGAGGATAAACATTTCATGCGAACATCGAATGAAAGACCTGCATTGGGGTATTCATAAGATGAGATACCCAAATCAGCATCTTCGAGGTCCACAGGGGTAGGCGTGTCTGAGTTTGAAGGAAGGGGATTTGTTTAAGTCGTCATCATCGATAAGCTGTCACACATGTTCGGTAGGGTATCTCTGCAAGAAGGAGAGGATTATTCACACGATCATTATGAAGAACAAGAAATTATTCAGAAAAGGAAAAGGAGACAAACTGGTATGATCTTCTTGACTTGGAGAACACGAGCAGGGGATTCATCATGAAGCTCAGACGCAGGTCGTGCACGTTTTACGGAAGATCCTGGATGGTATGAAGAAGACGATCCACTGTTGTTCGACATGATAAGGAAACATAGTTTCTACGAGAAAGCCCTACTGTAAAATCGTAAAAGTGGTTCAAAATCTCTACACATGCATATATGCTGAGGAAACCCTAAAGGAAGACTAAAACGATTACGGCGAAGCCTGCCCGATATATGGGGATTCAACACCGACCAAGTCAAGCTTTCTTCTTTTGAACCCTAATCAAGAATTAGAAGAGCATCTGAACACGAGCGATTCAACCAGCAGTGTGTAAGCACCTACGCCCAGGAACCCCAGTAGAAGAAGAATCTTATTCCTAAGGGAGGAAGCCGTCCATCAAGGCATGTGGTCACGCACGTATGGAGAATTGCCCACGATTGGTCAGAGTCCCTCCAGGTAGACTTCCTTTATCTTGTCTTCTTATGTTTGTATATGTCACCATCTCATGCCTACCTCACAATAGCATAACCATTATGCGCTAGGCAGGGGACTTAATGTTGATGGTGGATTTTCATTTAAGGCTAAAATTGTAAAAGCCAAAATTATACACTAACATCTTGCAAAAGATAAAGTCATTGATAAGTGATGAATACTTCTTCACTTTACTAATTCACCTAGAATAGAGCATGTGGCAACAATCCCAGTGTTACGGAATCTGAATACACAAAATTCATCCAGTCGGAGCATGTAGCAACAATCCCATATACCCTGTGAATTTGACATTATTAATTAATGCATGACCAGCCTTGTATTTCTGTACTAATTACCGGTGTGGCATGACGACCGAGTGTTGTTCTCGTGAGAGCAACACGAATCTCCAAGCATTAATAATAAAACATGTACGAAATACCCATACATGCTACAACTCTCGGTGTGTTATACTAGCCCGATTGAGCATATTTGAACCCGAACCGACCATATCGGTCTCGAGAAGCGATCATGACCATCCAACTCCACCAGCATGATTGGATGGCTTAGATTGAATCCGTGACCCCAAGAAGGTATTGGAATATTCACTACCAATCCAACACGGGCCCGCATGGTCGGTCTCCCTTGCCAAACCGTCCAAACCAGAAAGAGAAGTATGGACGAAAAACCTAAATTAGGGTTTGCGGCACATTACATGTATCGCAAAACAGTCTCAACCATCCATCTTCACAGGCATAGATGGAGGGTGTAGATGTAGATTCAAAGAGCCCAGAACATGTCAACACAAACACCATGGGCCCGCCTACATACATGACTGATCGGTCATGACCAACTATAATTGGTCGTTCCGGTTCGCGCGCCCAAACAAGGCATGATGCACGGCCGGTGAAACTCCAATTAGGGTTTGAACAATCACGAGCGTCCATATTCTCCTGCATGAATGAAGGGTCCATGATTAGACTAAGCAGGTCCGGTGCGCATCAACATGACCACCGTGGGCCCATCTATCTCCACACCCGATCAGCCAAGGCATATCATGCCCGGTTGCCTCGATTCGCACGCCCGAACTAGGCATGGTCGCACCTCCCGATTACAAACTAATCTCGACCACTCAACTTTGCCGGACAAATTGAGTGGCTTAGATCACGTTTCCATGGGATATTGAGATATGGACGTGTATACCAGCTCGCCGTCTGTATACCAGACTAATCGAACAAGACCGACCAAGCTTGGTCGTCTTGAAACGCGCGCTCGAAGTGGGCATGATGCGGGGCTTTTGCGGCACCATGTTTCTGTTGCAAATTGATCTCGACCACTCAACTTCGCCGGACAAATTGAGTGGCCCAGATCACACTTTCACGAGACAATGAGATATGGGCGCCTACACCATCATGTCGTCTACGCAAATGCACGATCGGCCCTGTCAAAATTATATCCCAAGCTTGGATTCGACCAAGCTGAAGAGTGATGCTTGCGCACCTCTTCAAAAAACCTAATTTCATCAACGGTCGCAGAGATGAGTGTCTCAAAGATCATGTCGTCCAGTCCAACTTCACCGGCTTGGTTATACAACCCACAGTCGAGTTAATTGGTCGGTGAGGCGTCATGGTGATCACCACCCGTCACTCTACCACATCATGATGCAAGCACAACATAGAATACACACAATACTTCACAAGTATCGACTTCCTAAATAACTTAGTTATTTAATCTAGCATTACATGCTACTTTCTGTGGGTCCCACGATCCATACACCCGAGACATCAATCATGTCACAAACTCGGGGGATACATACTGGGGTATTGGTATGGCGGTTTACAGCGTGCAGCGTGCAGTAACGCGCCATCACAAGAACGTGTCAGGAAGTCATGGATGGTTAGAGATGACGGGAGAAGTGGGCAAGACTGGTCGTGTAACACCAACACACAACTCCACTACTCCATCACTCCACTTCCTCCACTTCCCACGAGAGACGTGAATAAGGCTCAAATGACTTGTATAAATAGGTTCTCCTTCCTATTTCCAAAAACAACAATAAAAAGTCCAGACAACAGAGGCAAGTGTTGATACCATCGTATTCAAACACCGGAACTGATAGCTTACATCCTGCAAGCCAGTTCAGCTTTCTGATACAAGTCATACATAGCCAACACCTTCACAATCTCAACACCTTCTTCGCTTCCCTCCCTAAGATCAACCCCATCTCCTTCACTTTGTGACCGAAACAAGTCTGAACGGCCATTTCTTGGTTTAGGCCGGATTTGCATGGATTGATTTCTCGAATCTACAAGCACTCCCGTGTAGTGCATTTGTTTAAGGTTTAGACTCATTTCTCATCCACACACCCCAAATTACCAAAAACCGGCAGAGATAGTTTTCACCCATAAACAGATATTTAACTTGCAATCTGTTGCACAAGTCATAGGATCAGTTACCAATAACTAATACTTGTTGCACCTCTTATAAGGATCGATTCCACACACTTGTGATCGGTTGCACCTCTTACTAGGATCGGTTCCCCAATGTCTAGAGTTGGTCATACCAATTACAACATATCGATCATACCATCTCAGGTGATTACTTAAGATCGGTTTCACTAATAAAAGTCATACCAATACAAAAGTCAAGCCTTGTGAATAGTTTTACCAAGATACATAAACAAGTTATGAGCGGTTATACTAAACACACATATTGGTAATCCAAAGATTTGCAATGAATAACAATACCAATAAGCCTAGCGATTTCCCTTTCGATTCATAAAACAAGTTTATGAATTGTACTTCCTTTAAACGAATGTAAAACATTGTTTCATAGAACGAAATCTTCACCCATACCCATACACATAATCACAATAGCATTCATACGATTATATCGATGTCTTATATACGAAGTTCAAAAGATAGACGTTATACTTCGTATTGTAATTCCTTAATACTATGTCTAACTAGAGTATAATCATTCACAGCTTCGCAGTTATGTTTTCAATATGCACGACTTGAAAGATACGTTAGGAATGAAACCGTTCAAGTCAAATATTATTAACCTCAAGAGGAATGATGATGTTATCGTTGTAGCTCCTTACTTCTTCACATTCTTCAAGTCTTCACGTAATATTTGTAAGTCTCATATCCTAATAACTTTCTAGTAAACCTATACAAAGTTGACTCTAGTAAATAATCAAGCGACTCTTTAAATGAGTTTTGGTTCACTAAAATATGACAACCAAACTTGACATACCAACGCTTGGTGGGTTCAACCGAGCTATGCTCTAACAAGACATATTATTTAGTTTAACTTGATCCATATGAATTATCTTTTCTCTGTTCTCTCTCCTGCTTTCCTTTTGACTTCAGCTGTGTTAACCGACTTAAAGATAAACCATAATTGGACTAAGTAATCGTTAGACAAAAATTAATAATTGGATCAAGTTAGGAGCTAAAATCAAACTAATAATCAGATCGTAATCTTGTGTAGTAACATATTTTTTTATCATTCACAGATCGGAAAGTATGCATCTTCAATGGTGCTAACTAAGGTGCATCATAATTTTGATTTTTCATCGTCATCTCATGCTAGATAATAATTTTGATGTATAATTATCTTTTCTTTGAGAGAAAAATCAAATTTCTATAAAAAAATTTACATATAAATATATTATCTTGATCTAAGATCATGTGTCTGGATGTTGTTAGTGTTTATACATGTTGTATCTCTTCATCTACACCTTAATATTATCTAAAATCAACATGTGTTCATGATCATATCATTTCTAGCTTAATATACATTTAATTCATCTAGATTGTTCTTTTAATCATCTCTTATATCTGAAAATGATTTGCATTAAGCATACTATAATATTTTTTTTTATCTTGATCCGCATTTGATTCGTATAGATCAATCTTCATTTCATCTTTAATCTCAAATAGGATTATCGATTAGTTGAATCTGATGATAATTATTATCCTTATCTTAATAATCTTGTTATTTTGACATCTTGAATGCGTTATATCTCATATCATGATCCATTTTAACAAAAAAAAAACATGAAATTATGTTGTTATTATCATATTTTTAGCAGATCTTAACCAATCCAAACTGTATTATTGTTATCTTTGATGTTAATCATGTAGGTCTAATTTGATTAATTTATTTTGCATCTTTTAAGCATAATCATGTATTTCTATCATAATCAACTTTCGAAACATTCACAATAGCCATAGACATTTTGCACTATTTGCTTGGGCAATTTGCAAAAGATCAACTTAGATAAAAATAGTTTGTGAACAATAAATTTTTATAACTAAGATTGCTAAAGATCTATGAGCATCCATTGCTCAAATCATATTTCGAGAGTTTAACCAAGACAAACTTGAACTCGAAATTTCTTATTTGCAATGTTAAATCTACTAAAATCTACGACATAGTCTCATAATATAGAATGGTATATTCCATGAGTACATATAATAAGTCAGTCTTCACATACCTTTTTGTTGACGGAATTCTTGCAAATTTCTTCGTTTGCTCTTCAATCTTCGATGGTATTCGACAATATTTGAGACTCAACTACCATGCTCTAATCCTAGTCCGAGACTTGATTTTTGTATACTTGTGTTGATGGTGGATTTTCATTTAAGGTTAAAATTGTAAAAAAACCAGAAAATCATCCGACATCTTGTAAAAGATAAAGCCATTAACAAGTGTTGGATACTCCTTCACTTTACTAATTCACCTAGAATGGAGCATGTGGCAATAATCCCATTCTCAGGAATACATGAAATTCATCCCGAGGTTGGAGCATGTAACAACAATCCCATATACCCTGTGAATTTCTAGCATTATTAATTAATGCGCAATCGGCCTTGTATTTCTGTACTCATTATCAGTGCGGCATGGCGTGAGTGTTGCTCTTACTGGAGCAACACGAACCTCAAGCATTATAATGAAACCATGTACGAAATACCCGTGACAGCCGACCCTCGGTGTGTTATACTAGCCCGATTGAGCCCCTCTCGGTGTGTTATACTAGCCCGATTGAGCATACGGACCGACCGTGATCGGTCAGGATATGATCACAATCATCCAACTCCACAAGCATGATTGGATGACCCGGATCAATTCCATCACCCCCAAGCAGGTATGGAATATCCACTCCGAACCAACGCGGACCCCGCACGGTCGGCCTTCCCCAAAAGATTGGCCTAGCTTGCCAAAAACGTCCAAACCAGGAGCGGTATGGAATGGAAAACCTAAATTAGGGTTTGCGGCATATTACATGTGTCAAAACAGTCTCAACCATCCATCTTTGTAGGTATAGATGGGAGGGTGTAGATGTAGATTCAAAGGGCCCGAGCATGTCAACACAATCACCGTGGGCCCGCCTACATACGACCAATCGCTCAGGACCAACCATGGTTGGTTATCCCATTCGTACGCCGAATAAAGCATGGTCGCACGGCCTTGAAACCAAAATTAGGGTTTTGAGCATCACGAGCGTCCATCTTCTCCTAAGCACGAATGGAGGGTCCAAGATTAGATTAAGCGAGGTCGGTCATACCAAAGCATGACCACCGTGGACCATCTATCCCCTCACCCGATCGGCCAAGGCATATCATGCCTGGTTATTCCAAGACGCGCGCCCAAACGGCGTGGTCACACCTCCCAAACCGCAAGGCGGTCTCGACCGCTCAGCAGGGGACGATTTGGATGGCTCGGATCACGTTTTCATGGGATATTCAGGTGTAGGCGTGAACACCAGCCTACCACCTTCACACCAGACCGATCGGCCAAGACCGACCAAGATTAGTCATCTTGGAACGTGCGCCCGAAGTGGGCGTGACGCGCGGCTCTTGCGGCACTAGTTTTCTGTCACAAATTGATCTCGACCACTCAACTTCACCGGACGAATTGAGTGGACCAAATCATACTTTCGTGAGGTAATGGGGTATAGGCGCCTACACCGTCATGCCGTCTACACGCATGTACGGTCGGCTTGGCCAAAGTTGTATCCCAAGCTTGGATTCGACCAGGCTGAAGAGGATGCTTGCGCACCTCCTCTAGAAACCCTAATTTCATTAACGGTCGCAGATGAGTGTCTCAAAGATCATCTCGTCCGTACAACTTCATCGGCTTGGTTATACAACCCTGGTCAGGAGTTAATTGGTCAGTGAGGCGTCATTACCTGACACTTTATCACACCATGATGCAGTACCTGCATAAAATACACACAATACTTCACAAGTATTAACTTCCTGAATAACGCAGTTATTCAATTCAACATGACATGCTACCTTTCGTGGATCCACGATCCACACACTCGAGATATCAATCATGTCACAAACTGGGGGATACGTACTGGGGTATTGGTCTGGCGGTTTACAGCGTGCAACGCGCCATCACAAGAACGTGTTAGGAAGTCATGGACGGTTAGAGATGACAGGAGAAGTGGGCAAGACTGGTCGTGTAACACACCTCCACACCTCCACTACTCCATCACTCCACTTCCTCCACTTCCCACGAGAGACGTGAATAAGGCTCAAATGACTTGTATAAATAGGTTCTCCTCCCTATTTTCAAGACAGGAGAAAAAACAACACAAGTCGAGACGAGACAGAAACTAAGTGTTAATACAAAAACGTATTCAAACACCCAGAGCCTGCTTGCATCAATCGTAAGCCTGCTCACCTTTCTGTTACAAGTCATAAGTAAGCCAACACCTTCACAATATCAACACCTTCTTCGCTTCCCTCCCTAAGATCAACCCCATCTCCTTCACTTTGTGACTTGAAACAAGTCTGGAACGGCCATTTCTTTGTTTAGGTGGGACTTGCACCTGCATTGATTTCCGAATCTACAAGCACTCACCGCGCAAAGTGCATTTGTTTAGGGTTTAGATTCATTCCTCATCCACATACCCCAAATTACCAAATCCTACAGAATAGTTTTCACCCATAAACAATTGGCGACCACGGTGGGAGGTTGATCTCTCGGTTGCACAAAATTGAATTCTCAATTTTTCGGTTTCCATCTCATGTATCCAAGGAAACCACAGTGGTTCAGATATCATGGGAAGTATAGCTAGAATCTTTGGAGGATGTCTTGGCAAATCAAGCCGTTATCACGGAAGGCGAGGCGAGACATTTCGCCTTTTGAATGATATAGCAGCACAATTACAAAAAGGGTCGGCGAGGCATCTACTCAAGCGGTAAGAAATGTTGAATCCTTAGTCAGAGTCACACCTTTACCGGTGGAGAGGCAAAAGAGCGCGTAACCGCAGGGAGACTCGGGAAGGATGAACAACATGGTCCGATCAACAATGAAGAACCGAGGCAACTCCACGAGAGGAAAGGACTTGTCCGAGTACTACAACGTCTACCAGATAAAGAAAGGGAAGCCTGCAGCCTATGGAGCCCTGTTAGAAGATTTATATCTCAAAACTCTTGTTGAAGCCCTAAGACTGTCCAATCCGCATCGGCCTTTCATCCAAGCGAAGAAATGCTTGAGGAAGGAGAGATCGATCGGGAAATACGTGAATACGAGAGGATGGGAGCGTTCAATTCGATCACTCGGCGGTGATATTACGACACCTTACACATCCCTTTACCTGCAGACAAGCGATCCGCGGATATGATGGCACTCGCAAATCTTCTAACTTCATCTCGGGAACGTGCTCCACATCAAAGCCACGTAGAGACATCACAACGCCCACTAACGCAGGAAAAGTGGACTCGAAGTACCTACACTTTCCGTTCCCGATGTAAAAGATTTTGGAGTTCTTTGGAGATGCGGGTACGAAATAGAGAGGTGGAACTACCTCCGTATGGCGTCCACCAACCGATCAAGAAATAATGGACCCGGGTACTTGTCATTTCCACGGTTCCTTCACCACCCTACCAAAGTGAGTGCAACGGTTTGAAGCGCATTGTTCGGGAGAAACTTGGTTCAGAGGGATAGCTCTCATTCTCTAAAAAATTAATGCGGACGACTTCCTTGGAGAGGCTACTTCGGTTTGATACAAAAGTCAAGTTATGAAAAGAGATCCTCACTATCACTCAAAAAGAAAAAGAAGAGACAAGTATATGGCACGAATCCTTCAAGGAAAGTCCTTCAAAGGAAGAACTCGTCCTTCGGGCAAGAACGACTTTCATCCTTTGAAGTACAAACTGCTTGGCTTCAACTCCTCGACAACTTTTCAACCTCTTCTTCCTAGCGAGTAACACATTCCGCGAAGGGGCTTCACCTTGTAATTCTGGAGCTCCCGAATCTCGGAGAACCCTTTGAGGAACCAAGGAGCATTGAAGTCGCATCGAACAAACACATCTCGATGGGCACTTCCAGTCTTCAATCATCTCCTCAGAAACTGTTCGACCGTCGTGACGCTCATCCCATGGATAGAAAATAAAGCCTCTGAACGCGGTTGACCAATGAAAGACGACTTTTGAGCTTCGTAGTGGTAGCAATGTGGCCGTGTTTCTCCCATATTGCCGTGTATAACTCCTTGAACCGAACCTGCACATCGAATCCTCCAACCAACACATGGCCTGGATAAGGAACAATGAAAGGAGGATCGAACAAAGCTCAGTGTTGCCCTACCGTACCTCACCGATCCACAAGAGCCTTGTCGGTTGCGGGGAGGTCTTTCGAAGAAGTCGCCACGACATCTTTATTGATTGGAACCCGCCGTAACATTCTTCAAGGGGAGCCACCTCAACAATAGCGGATGTTTCCTCTCTTACATTCCTCCCGATATCTACTTCGCTTTGGGTGCTAATTTCCATCACGGCCCCATCAACAAGATCACTTAGGGAGACGCCTTATCCAACCGAGCTTGCATCATCTCCGTCATGGTCGGGAAAATGAGCGGTTTCTCCAGACTCCTTAGCATGAAGATCAGTACCGCCAGACTTCCCAACATGAAGGCCAACATTACCAGCCTTCTCATTCTGAATGCGCGCCAACCTTGTGAAGACATTCTCATTCGGAATTCCCCGATTTCAGCCAGAATCACTCTTAGAAGAATTTACTCGGGAGAAATGAAGGAAACAACGGAAAGAGATTTAAATACCTGCATATTGGAGGAATTGAGGATCATAGAATCACATGCCCGCCTCTTAGATCTCACTCCCTGCCCTGGGACCGCAATCATCGGCTCTGGTCCGTTTGAGTGGAAGTGGCCTCAACCGAAATGCTCCTTCAGACGTGGAAGATGGCTCACCACGGGAATTTATCACAACATCCTCCGAGAATTCTTGGAAAGCCAACGCTTGCTTCCTCCAAAATTCCTTATACTTGTCGGTTACCACCGAGTTTCTCCCAATAGGCGGAAGGGAAGACTGCGACGCAAAGAATATGTCGACATCAAAGATAACAAGGAAAAGTTCTTTCGAAACCTCCGAAGGACGAATAAAGGGAACACACCGGTCAAATACCATTTGACGAGGAGCCTGTCGATGTTATACGGAGTCATAGTAAGAGCTTCGTTGAATAGAGACGGGATATATCTGGAATGCATTTGTGTAGGTAAATAAGTTCTCCGGATTTCATAGTCTCAGATCGCACGCAACATGACATCGGGGACCGTCGAAGCAATAGCAAAAGTCTTTGGCTGAACTATGGAAGGGTGGATCGGCCCCCATGGACGGAAAGTAACGAAGACACATTATCAAAGATATCCACAAGTTTCGCACTACAGATTGGGGGGACGCCTCCTTTGCCAATGGAGTATTCTCGAGCCACCATATAAATTGACGAGCGAAGTTGCAGGAGCAGGAGCATAACTTTTGAAATGTTCCCACAAGAATGCCTGAAGAAAAGCGAAGTGGACATACGACTCCACCTTGTACCCGTTGGAAACATGCATATCCATTGCTAAGGCGTCCAGATGAGAATACAATGATCCAAGGAACAAGGCACCTAAGGGAAGAACTTCGCCTTTTGCTAGCTTTATAGCAATCTTAACCAGAACACCCCTTATGGTTTTCTTTCCAGAACCGTCGTCATATATATCTCTGGATAACCACAAAGACAGGAATGCAATCACACTGAGCTCGTTTTCCAACTCCTAATTCGGCTCTGGGTTTACAGGAGACCATTCCGATACCCACCAGTGTAAAAGCATCTTGTATCTTTTTTCTCCTCCTTGTCCAGATCGTCGAATTCTGCCACCTTTCGGAGTATAGTGTCATAATCACGTTGTTCCGTGTCAGAAAGCTCATAATAAAGATTCCCAGCAACAGGAAGGTTCATCAATGCAGCTACGCTTTCCAGAGTAATAGTCATCTCTCCCCACCTAGATATAGCTGTATGAGTAGAAGGGCGCCACCGAGAAATGAAAGTAATCAAGCCTGCAGCGTCTTTCTTAATTTCAAGAGTAGCAGATGCCATGACTGCATCGAGGATTTGCGCTTTGGTAAAATTGGCTTTAATGTTCTTATTATTCAACATGCGCCTCATCCATCCTTCATAAGAGGCCAGTGGAGTATGACAAGTCTTGAAGTCGATAGGAGATGGCGGATATTCATTTCTTTGAAGACAGAACCTCATCACAAGTGCCGAAGAAGAAGATGGATCAGCTCCTATATTTTCTGAATTGGAAAGCAGGACTATCTTATGAGACGGATGTCTTCTAATGTTTGGAAAAGGCGAGGTGAACAACTCGTCATCGATGTTCGGCATATCTTTGAAGTCATCAACACTTCCCCGGCTTGGCTTTTGACATTATCTCAGGAAGACATCTCAACAGAATTCTTTTCTTCATTCCACAATGAAATAAAGGACAGGAGTTAGAACTTGTATGAAAAGCGCATGAAGCGTGTCACGACAAGACACGTTGAAATGCACAAAAGCTGGGATTAGGTCCAAACACCAGTATTACTTAAGTTTCAAGTCTGGTATTGGTTTCAAGTCCGGTACAAGTTTCAGTCTGGTATTGGTTTCAAGTCCGGTACAAGTTTCAAGTCCGGTATAAATTTCAAGTTCGGTGTTACTCAAGTTTCAAGTCCGGGCACAAGACTAATATAAGGTCGACTTTCAGTCAAGCATATGTGGGTGAGACCCACGTTCAATCAAGCATACACGGCGGGCCCGCGTTCATCCGCACACATCATAACACGATTTTTCTTTATTCATGGGAATCGTGTCTACGAGATTCAAGCCAAGGTTTTTCTTTTCAAGATACAACCTAAAAGCTAGGTTTTGCATGCAATGGTGGAAAGAAGCAAAAACAACATGATCATGGATTCACGGGTTGTTTTACTAAGCAATTCTAGAAAATATTGGCGTATCAACTTCGGTGGAAAAACTAAGCATATACGCATCTTACAAAAGGTGTTTACCTAGCAAACTAGGGTTTTACCTTTTAAAAAAAAAAAAAAAAACGCTCACCTTGCCGCGGACGGACGGACGACGACGGCAGTGAAGACCACGGACGGGAGCTGCTCAACAAACAAAAAAAAAATCGTGAGAAAAAGAAAAGGGGTTGGTCCCTTTTATAGTCAAAAAATTAGAAGAATCCCAATAAAACAAGGATACCTCTTTTGTTTGGATTCTTCTTTGATTCAAATATCCTAAGGAAGGAAACCGGTCCCACCAAAGGATTCCATACAAGCATGACGGCGTGGGCAACTAGCGGTCGACCAACACTCTTCCGGGTAAACTTCCTCTATCCTGTCTTTGTCACATATGTATGTCACCATCTCATGCCTACCCCACAATAGTGTAACCATTATGTGCTAGGCAGGGGACTTAATGTTGATGGTGGATTTCTAGCATTATTAATTAATGCGCAATCGCCTTTGTATTTCTGTACTCATTATCGGTGCAAGATGACGGCGAGTGTTGCTCTTGCGCAGCAACACGAACCTCCAAGCATTATAATGAAACCATGTACAGAAATACCGTCTGGCCGACCCTCGGTGTGTTATACTAGCCCGATTGAGCCCCTCTCGGTGTGTTATACTAGCCTGATTGAGCATCCGGACCAGTATCGGTCCGGATATGATCACTGATCATCCAACTCCACAAGCATGATTGGATGACCCGGATCAATTCCATCACCCCCCAGCGGTATGGAATATCCACTGCCGAACCAACGCGGACCCCGCACGGTCGGCCTTCTCAAAATATTGGCCTAGCTTGCCAAAAACGTCCAAACCAGAGCAGTATGGACGGAAAACTCTAAATTAGGGTTTGCGGCATATTACATGTGTCGCAAAAAGATCTCAACCATCCATCTTTGCGGTATAGATGGAGGGTGTAGATGTAGATTCAAAGGTCCCGAGCATGTCAACACAATCACCGTGGGCCCGCCTACATACCGACCAATCGCTCGGGACCAACCATGGTTGGTTATCCCATTCTGTACGCCGAATAAAGCATGGTCGCACGGCCTTGAAACCCAAAATTAGGGTTTTGAGCATCACGAGCGTCCATCTTCTCGGCACGAATGGAGGGTCCAAGATTAGATTAGCGAGTCCAGGTCATACCGGCATGACCACCGTGGACCCATCTATCCCCTCACCGAGATCGGCCAAGGCATATCATGCCTGGTTATTCCAAGACGCGCCCAAACAACGTGGTCACACCTCCCAAACCGCAACCGATCTCGACCGCTCAACTTCGGCTTGGACGATTTGGATGGCTCGAGATCACGTTTTCATGGGATATTCGGTGTAGGCGTGAACACCCAGCCTACCACCTTCACACTGCACGATCGGCCAAGACCAGACCAAGATTAGTCATCTTGGAACGTGCGCCGGAAAGTGGGCGTGACGCGGCTCTTGCGGCACTAGTTTCTGTCACAAATTGATCTCGACCACTCAACTTTACCTAGGACGAATTGAGTGGACCAGATCATACTTTCGTGAGGTAATGGGGTATAAGGCGCCTACACCGTCATGCCATCTACACGCATGTACCTGTCGGCTGGCCAAAGTTGTATCCCAAGCTTGGATTCGACCGAGGGTGAAGAGGATGCTTGCGCACCTCCTCTAGAAACCCTAATTTCATTAACGGTCGCGAGATGAGTGTCTCAAAGATCATCTCGTCCGTACAACTTCACCGGCTTGGTTATACAACCCCGGTCGGGAGTTAATTGGTCGGTGAGGCGTCATTACGACACTTTATCACACCATGATGCGATGACATAAAATACACACAATACTTCACAAGTATCAACTACGAATAACGCGATTATTCAATTGAAAGATACATGCTACCTTTCGTGGATCCACGATCCACACACTCGAGACATCAATCATGTCACAAACCTGGGGATACGTATTTGGGGTATTGGTGCAGCGGTTTACAGCGTGCGGCGTGCAACGCGCCATCACAAGAACGTGTTAGGAAGTCATGGACGGTTAGAGATGACGGGGAGAAGTGGGAAAGACTCCGTGTAACACCAACACACACCTCCACTACTCCATCACTCCACTTCCTCCACTTCCCACGATAGACGTGAATAAGGCTCAAATGACTTGTATAAATAGGTTTTCCTCCCTATTTTTAAGACAGGAGAAAAAACTACACAAGTCGAGACGAGACAGAAACCAAGTGTTAATACAAAAACGTATTCAAACACCCAGATCCTGGTTGCATCAATCGTAAGCCTGCTCACCTTTCTGTTACAAGTCATAAGCAAGCCAACACCTTCACAATCTCAACACCTTCTTCGCTTCCTCCCTAAGATCAACCCCATCTCCTTCACTTTGTGATCAAAACAAGTCCTGAACGGCCATTTCTTGGTTTAGGCGGACTTGCATGCATTGATTTCCGAATCTACAAGCACTCACCGCGCAGTGCATTTGTTTAGGGTTTAGATTCATTCCTCATCCACACACCCCAAATTACCAAATCCGGCAGGAATAGTTTTCACCCATAAACAACTTGAAATCAAGATATAGTTTTGTACATCTAACAATGACAACAAGCTTGAGATAGAAAAACTTACGAGTTCGACCGAGCGATGCTTTAACAGAGTTACTTCAACCTAAGTGGAGAATTTTATGACTATTCTGCCTATGACAGAAAGCGTGTTTGATTTCCTTCAGATTGATATTCAGTCAAGTTACATAAATCTATATGCTTATGAGGAATCTTCAAGAAAACAAGATATCAAGCAAACTCAATATTAGGATGAACTATTCTCTTCATAACTTATAGAGATGCCAAATCAATTCTACCTCAAAAGAAAAATCTAAAAAAGTTAAACTAGGAGTGATTTAGGTATCTATCTTGTAGAATCACAAAGTCTGAGACGAATAGTACTTTGTGATTTCTATCTATCTTGTTCCTGATCTACAGTTCGAACTACAATGATCAATATTAATATAATGCGGATTATAAGAACTATCAGGTGAAAGATACTCTGAAGGGCTTCACGAATCCCTTAGTGAAGTTTTTCAAAGTCGTAGCCTAATATATAGTTTCATAAGAGGAAACCTAGGTTTTTTTTAGGACGACTCTAGTCACAACTAGGACACAGAAGTGCTAGAATTGAAATTGTAGTGTGCAGAGAGTCTTTTATTTATATTGATGAACAAGGCTTGGTAGCTTACAAACAAAGATAGGTTCATGAATTTGTTTTCTTGTTTACGAATTGTTTTGTAACCAAATAACCTAAATTTCTCCATATAGATTATTGTTCACGTAAGCATGTGAGAAGTTTGCCTTGAATATTAAAGAAGATGTGTCCAAAATACGTATACGTAATGTACCAAGTGGTTTGCCAAAGAGCCACATTTAAGTAGTTTTGGAACCGACAATCTTAAACTATTACAAGACCAAATCAATTCATGAACCGTCAAAACAGTTTGCGAACTAAACAGTTGTCTCATAACTCGGGAGCCTTTTAGTTTGACAAGTTTACAAACAGACTAAAACAATTTGTGTACTTAAAAAAATAAAAGGTGTACAAGAAACATTCAAAATCAGCTAGTTAGCAAACTTGCTTGAATTAGTTCGTCTATTATTGAATTAAATAATGTCCATGACGTGATCTAAGAAATTCAGTTCGTGCACTCGAGTTAATTGATATTAAATAATCAAGTTTTCATTTTTATAAGATCAATTTCATGATTGGTAAAACAATTTGTGAACTTTAATAATTAACTTGACTACTCCGTATTGCTTGCATTCTTCTTCACAATTTTCTTCACTATATTCTCAATAGATGGAATGATAAATAATACGAGTAAAAAGGATAGTCAGTCTTTATATACCTATGTGATATGGTCGTCTGCACGTCAAAATTAATTTTCTTTCTCACTACCTGAGATTAATTATGAAATACTGGGTAAGAAAGATTTGTTCCCTCAGATAGGTCTAGGTTGTTGTTTGTGTTCAATATCTTGTGTAAACTGATGGAGGATTTTTTGATCTTTATCTAAACTGATCAAAAAACTAAATCGAAAGCAAAGTAAATAGTTGGAAGTAATCAATAAGATGAAGATATTGGTCAAGGATTCGTTTTCATTCACAAACATGTATTTGAAACAATAACTAGAATTGATATCAAAAGCCCTAAGATACCTTGATCGCAAGAATATCCCGCTAATTTCACGATTTCATCACACATACATAAAACGAGCAAACATGAACTCTATCTAGAAAACAACCTAACGTGGAAAGCGCACTAATCAAGTTTAATTCCATATATGCATTAAGTTATATGAAATCAAGCCAATCAAAGTAATCGAACATGTAAAAGCACTAATCCGATTTAACAATTAAAGATTATAATTCACTTGTGACTACTAGGATGTATCACTACAAGGAATATTTACAGTTATGCTACTTGTAATCAGAATTATTAAACATTTACGTATCGAAAACCCTAATCTAGCAACAGAGATGAAAACAAACTCAATTGATTCCGGACTCAACCAAACAAGCATTCAAATCATAAGACAATATTAATAATGAATCATAAGCGACAAAGTATGGAGACAAAACTAATTCATTAAACGAATATCATATTTGGAATATCAACTTATTCCTTAACCAATAGAAAGTTAACTACTTATATCAAATGAATTCGTAACAAGAAGAAATAAAAATATCATGTTAAGAAACCCTAAAAATAATATAAAATAATATAAATATAGAGATATAAGTCTCCGTTATCCTTGACTGGGCTCCGAGTAACACTATCATGTGAAATGACCAGTTTTCCCTTTTTGATTAAAACCGATGATTTCTCCTTCTTTTGATCAAATGAATCCAAAACATTTATAAAACTCAAAACAAACGTAAAATACATAGTTTACAAGAAACATAACAAATAAAGCATAATAAACGGTAGATAGTAAATCAAGGTGTTTAACACACCTATCACTATGTTAATGAAGTTTCTGTTAATGTCGTCTTCAGTCTTCTAGGCCAATTAGTGAATTCTGATACTCAACTACCATGTTCTACATCAAGACATAGTTTTGATCAACTAAAATTGACAACAAGCTTGACATATCAAAACTTGTGAGTTTGACTAAGCCATGTTCTAACAAAGATGCAGATGAAGAAATTGAACATGTATAAGACTTATGATTTTAGATCAAGATAATCACATTTAGGTGCAATTTATCATAGAATGTACATTTTTCTCCCAAATTAAGACAATTGTGCATCGATATTATGATATAGCATTAGATGATGATGAAAATCAAAATTATGATGCATCCCTAGTCGACGCCAATGAAGATGCGTATGTTCCGATTTAGGAATGATAATGGAATACGTACCTACACAAAGAGTTACGATCCGATTACTTGATTGATTTGATCTCCTTACTTGATCCAATTACTAATATTTCTATGTTGGTTACTTAGATATTGTTTAATTAGGGCTTACCAATTATTTCTTAGGTTGGTTAACATAATAAGATCTCGAGGAATTATGAGATAGAACATAAAAAAGTATAATTCTTATTCATTAAGGTAGACTGAATACAATGTCTTAGTTTACAAGATTACCTCTCAGGCTTATATATGGTTACAAGCATGGGAATCACGATAACCGTATTCTAATGAGGGACCACCCGTGTCTACTTGGAGATAACGTCTCTACTCAGACTTTACTTGTTGCTAAGTTACTTTATCAACCCGAATATTTAATAGTTCCCAATCTCCAAGTCTTGACTCCTGACAACCCTTGGTCTTGTCTTTGCTTCTTACTCTGGAACTCATGTCTTGCACGTGTCACGATAACAATCCTCATGTATTGCTCTCGCTTATATTTGTTATTTATAGATTGCGCTCGAGCTAAAGCTTGTATCTTTATTTTGACCCGAGCTTAATCTTAGCACCGATCTCTAATATCCTACAGTTGTCAATTATTATGTAAATGCTATATTTTGTCCATAATCTTGAATTCTTAATTCTTCAGGTTCTTATATGGTTCTACATATGTCTTTAATACCTTGTTGTTGAAGATCCGTAGCTTGATAACAACTTATGAGAATACTCAAGTTAGAGTATTTAGAATGGATGATCAATCTACTAAATGATTTTTATGCTAGTGCGTAGTATTTTACCTACTTTAAATTCCATTATACCAAAACTTTAAAGAAATACTAACGTGATATGTTCCCCCTAACCTTTACTTATCTCTTTTTGTTATATTTTAAATTAACCTTCACACAATTCACTCCCCCTTGGACAATGCTCAGTAAAGCCACATGTCTTAGTAGATTTTTAATAATTAATTCTGATCCCCATGTGTGTCATAAATTTACAAAGTTTTCTAGTAGGGATTGTAATGAACTACGCCTTAAGATACTATAAAGATTAAAGATAATATACACGTTTTTTAGATGATTCCACTAAGTTTCACAACTTAGCATCTTTAATAAGGAGAGATTTTTTTATAGGTATTGTTCTCTTCTAAAATTATATGGCCACACTCCCCACAAATATATAACAATTAAGAACAAGTTCAAAATTGAACTTTCTCCCATTTTATGTCATTCTCAAAGACAACAACATGAGCGACCATTCTCTATTCAAGAAAAGGATTTTCCTCGGACGTTAAAAAACTTACCAAAATTTATCCAATGTTTTTCTCACTTTTTGCCAGTTACGAACAAAGAAGTTTAAAAATAATGATCTTAGATTTCGGAGAAATCCAGAAATACTATTCTTAAGAGAAAAATAGACACCAACAAAAACTTTCTCCTCTTAACTAGTTACGAACGAGGAGTAACGAGGGTAATTTTTGTGATATGATTCACATAAGATTTTATTCTACCAATGGACTAGATGAATAACCCAATGATTTAGAATTATCTTCTGGAATCCCTGCAATATATTCAAAGAAATAATCATGAGGATTAAATATTTCGTTTATTCTCGGAAGTTTACTCCTCCTTTAGCTAATTACGAACAAAAAGAGTAAAGATCGTAACTTAAAAGAAATCATGGGAATACGTTCTAATCAATAAACAAAGAATAATCAATAAAGATCAAGTATTGCAAGCATTATCATCAAAATAAAATTTAACTAAATAAACTTCAATAATTGATATACGATATGAAATAGTAATGTAAGAAAAATAATTAATAGACTACTTCAAGACACTAGTTTTTCTTCCTTAAAACAATATGGATAAATCCGTAAAAGGAGTTTGCATCATCTCCAACTTCTTTATCTATCGATGACATCATAACATATGGTTCATGATGGTTGGCTTTGAGGCCTTCATCAGAAGTTTATGTTGCTTCACCAGTGCTTCTTGAACTTTGTGAGTTTTCAGAAAAAAAAGCCTATCAAAGTCTTCACTTCCAATTTAGTATGTTTGTATTCTTCAAGAAGAGTTTCAAACCTCTGATGGTCTGAACAATTTGATTTTAGCTTCTACGTGTTCTTATTCTTCTCATGAATAGTTTTCACATCTTCGTTGATACTTGTATATAGTTATTGGAGATGACAAATATAACATCTATCGAACAATTGATAGTTGTAATGTCCTAGAGCTCAGCGCTAACATAGAGTCGAGGTCGATATAAAAATAAAAAGTCTTCCGCTCAAGCGCGACCTGAGATAGCAATAAAACCAAAAGCGAGACATGATGATTAATATCGTGACACGTGCAAGACATGAGTTCTTGAGCAGAAAACGAAGATACGACCCAACAACTGTCAGGAGTCAAGACTTGGAGATCGAGAACTAGTGAAAAGTATAAGTCGAGAAGATAACTTAATATCAAAGTAAAGTCTGTGTGGATCATGACGTCATCTCCACGTAAACACGAGTGGTCCCTCGACGTGATTCACATGCTTGTAACCATATATAAGCATGAGATGTTAATATTGTAAACTAAGACTTTGTATTCATTTTAATTTGATCAATAAGAATTGGTCCCACATTAGAGACCACTACGTAATAAGAACACCCAAACCCTCCATTTGATACGTCAATGAATCAACAAGTGATTTGTAGTCTCCCGGTCATGCACACACATATAACACCCATTATACACCAAATTTTATTGGTTACAATTGACCCGTGGGGGAGAGGAGAGCTTGAGTATAACATATTAGAACAAACCTTTAAAAAATCTGGGACTTACTACCCAACCACACTCTATAGTCGTCATTACCTAAGTCGCCATTAGGGAAGTTATCGAGTTGCAATATCATTGTAGTACATTGATAAAGTTATTAGATGAGGTACCAGTGGCCTAAGTTCGAAACTTGTCAATACCAATTTCTTTACCGATCAAAAAAAAAAAGTTATCGAGTAAAAACAACAATTTTGTTAACTCCATCACCATATGATCCTACACTCTTCGACTAATTGTTAGACTTCAGGAAACTACTTCATTAGAGAAATTGACCATACGCCAACCACAATAACATCTTCACACTTTGTTACTGCAATTTTATTTTCTTTTATTTTGGAAATTGAGGTTTATTGGACAACTGAAAATCCTTCTAAAAACTGGTAACGACGTTATTTCCCACATGCATTGAGTAATTAGTTTGAAATACCTTCGATATGAGATTTCTCTTCAAATACCACACACATAAGCAGTTTTACTCTTTTCGTCACCGATCCCTTAAGATCTTCACCATACTTTTCCGCTACTATTCTCCTCATGTGGAGCTAACATGGTATGTCTACTGCCTAACCCCTCTTTAATTAATGTCGATTTAAGTACTATCACCTTTAAAATGTTTTTAATTTTCTGATTTAGGGATTTTTCTCATTCTTCTTTAAAAACACCAAGAATACATGTGATTTTGTCTTACAAGTATTGAAAAGATGGTTGTTTTTAGAAAGGGTAATGATCCAATAACATGGTTAGAATTTCATGATCTTGACTTTTTGGCGCCATATTTTTTATGAAACCTAAACGACAATGAATTTGAAGCCATTTCTTTATGTTCCTCTTATAAAGCTCTACCTTCCTAGTAAAAATGACCGCATTCCAGTATATGAAATTCCGGTATATGAAACCTCACATTTATAAATTTTAGTTTTAGCCAATAATCTTTAAGTATCGATTTTCAAAGTGGTAGATGATGGTCTGATATATCTCGAAAAGCACTCATCTTTTATAGTAACGTAGAAACTCAAAAAATGATCCACATTCATCGTTGTTTAGATTTCACTAATAAAAATACGCCAAAATATATCAATATAATGTTTTTTCTTTTTTGAGGAAAATGTCAATATAATAGCATTCTAACCATTTCATTGTATCCTTCCCCTTTTAGAAATGTAAAACGATGGAAAAGATAACTACCCAACTATCATGCTAGAAATGTAAAATGATTGAAAGGATAACTTAAGTACATTCATCCTATACTATTTGGTGGTGTGGTGGTGTGCTCAAAAGTCATGAGGAGGAGTGATAAAATAAAAATAGCTATATCTAATGCTGCTAAGGGCCACACATTACTTTACCCCTCAAAATCTCTCACCATTAATCTCAAAATAAACCTACTCTAGGAACATCACACGGCGAAAAATACTGCTACGTGTATTTGATTATAGACCTTAGATGGATAGAATCAATCAATCATGGGATTATTACTCAGAGAACTGAAAATCAATTTATAAAAAAAAAATAAAAAGAAAAAAAAGGAAAAAATTAAAAAACTGTAAAAGAGAGAGAGAGATATCTTGGAGAAGGGCTATAAAGAAACAAGGGAAGAGAAAGAAAAAAGGTTTTGAGTTTTTCGATCTCGAAGAGTGTTTGTTTACTGTAGAAAGAAATATTAGGGTTTTGAGCAATAACTGAAGAAGAAGACGAAGAAGAAGAAGTTAATAATAATAAGAAGCAATAATAATAATGAGTAGTGGAGGTGGTAATAGTAGCAGCTTAAAGAATGGAGGAGGAGTATCATCGATACCAGCAACATCAAAAAAGATGGTACAGAGTTTGAAAGAGATTGTAAACTGTCCTGAACATGAGATCTATGCTATGCTTAAAGAATGCAACATGGACCCTAATGATACCGTTCATAGGCTACTCTCTCAAGGTTCATCCATCTCTCCATTTTCTGAATTGAATCTTTTCTTGGGTTTTTTTCCTTTCAATTTTTACATTTTGATGTTAATATTAAAAATCTTGTCATTTTCACAACAATCACAAAGTTTAGATTTTTTAATTTTCACACCAATCAATCTTGTTATTTTATATTCTTGATACATGTTTATTTTGATGTTATGAGTATCCATTAGTAGATAGAATTAAAATAAAAAGATAATCTTTTTGAGGACTGGTTGAGTGAATTTGACATTAGATATTCGTTATGTAGTTGATTCCTAAAGAAAACCCTAATCTTTCCAGCCTTCTTATCCTCTAAATTACAACCCTAGGTCTTCTAGCTTGTGTGTATCTTGCTTTTGCTGATTCAAGATTAGTGGATTACCTATCTTCACTGTGTTGGTTGTTTTTCGTCAGTTTTACAGACAAATTCTCCTTTTCTATGGAACTATATTTTTCTTGTTTCTTGTTTGTAGAAAGTCTCGAATATCAGCTAGTCAATAATGAAATGACGTGAACTGGTGACATGTTAGCATGACTTCATTGTCAACATGAAATCTGTCACCTTTCTATTACATTTAAAGGTTGAGATAGTTGCAGAAATTTGTTCAGTTGCTTTACAAAGTAATTGAATCTCTGATTATCTCAATGGCAAAACTTGATTCTGCTGTGCACATGTTGAATTTACTACAGACTCACTGTAGAAATAACCCCTTAATACGGCAGCATTTTATCTGTACATCTTGGGAAAGCAGATCTGCAGATGCTTGAAGGCCTGCAATGGTGTTAATTATCAAGGCTTCTCTAATCTGGTGCTTGCATTCTGTGCAGATACTTTTCATGAGGTGAAGAGCAAAAAAGAAAAGAAAAAAGAGGTAAGTGCATGTAAACAAGTGGTGTATTTTGTACAGCAGTTGGTAGATAACAATCCTTTCAACCGGTGTCTTGGTCTTGTTTCATTGTTAACCCTTTTATTAATCAAGAGTCGTTTCTGTTTACTGTATTTGTCGCATTTTTTTTTGCTTCTTTTGATGAATTGCTCAGAGGCCATAAGAGTTTAATTTGGAAGATGATAAATGTCCCGTATCTTGTAGTACTATTTTCACCCAAACGTCATCATGCACTTTGAATGTTAGTTAAGATGCTCTTGTTGATAGTATTTCATTCTTCCTTTCAATGTGTCAGACCAAGGATCCCGACTCCCGCTCTCGACTTGGTAACACATCAAATCGAGGAAGTAGGGGCACTCTAGACCGTAATGCTGGACGTAGTGTATCATCGCAGTTCAGCTCCACTGGTATGCTTATCTGATTGCTTCATTTCTTGTATATTTTATTGGGGAAGCTGATGTGTTTTTGACAATTACATGTTTACTCTAAGTCTCATTGGTTATTTGATAGACTCAGGTGCTTTGCGTGGTAAACCAGCATATAGAAAAGAAAATGGTACAAATGCTTATCATGGTTCTTCAACTTCTTCATCGGGAATGCCAGGCAGTAATGTAAGCCGACACTCTACGTACAGGTTAGTTTTTGTTGAGCTAACACTTGGTATATACCTTATAATGGGTTTCTTTCAAGAAGCATCCATATATTATTGAACTGGATGATCTCTGCGTGTTCTGTACAGCTTACACCGAGGTGTGCCTTGTGCTGGGTTTGTTTAAGCTCACGCTGATATATTTCCTTAATATATCTAATTGTGACCTCGTGGGTTGATTAGAGATCCTCATGTAAAATGTAATGAAATATAGATACTTTATTTTATAAGAGAGAACAGGTAGGTGACACTTCTATTTGTCGGAGTGTAAATTCGCCAGACAGTTTAAATTGTGGCTTAGGTACTCCACACAATTCCTCTTATCTGACTTTTTAGATGATTGAAATCTGTTGATCCTGAACGAGTAATTTGTTTAAGAACTTGTGTATTTTTCGAAGTACTTTTAAGAACTAATTGTCTGTTTGTTTGTATGCAGTGATGCTGTTAACGTTGAAAGTAAAGCACCACCTATATTTTCTGGTGATACCGTTTCATCTTCATCACAACCAACTCCTCCATATCAATCTGCTTGGGCAGGTGTTCCAGGTCATGTCTCGATGGCTGACATAGTGAAGATGGGCAGACCTAAAGCCTCAACTAGACCAACTGTGGCTACCGAGACTTCTTACTCCAAACCTAGCGCAGTTGCTCCGAACACGTCATATTACTCGGAATGGGACGAGCCAAGCAACGTTGCAAGCCAACACGCAAATCACGATAATTGGCCCTCGTCTGAACAGTCTGTTCCTAGTGGGTTACCTGAACAACCTGTCGACCATGAGGTTTACAATGACCCATCTCTTGTACCCAACTTACATGCTGAGAGAGCTGATTTGCATCTAAGTTCTCAGTCAGATGATTTCCGAATAGCAAAGGGAGATGTCAATGTTGAAAATCTTAATACGGAGTCCGATCCTTCATCCAGTAGACATATAGAAGATGATAGTGCAGGAGGTGTATCTCAACTTGATAATGATGCGTTTGATAACACACACACCTACCAATCTCACAGGCATGCTTTTGACCATCAGGAAGGTAACTTCACATTTTCCCAACTGGTTACAAGCTTTAAGCATTTGATGGTGTAATCATTATTTGTATTGCTGTATTACTATTTCTTGATAAACCTCTTAGTATATGCTTGTTTTAATTTTGAAGGAACAATGCGTATATTTTGTTGTGAATCATGAAAACTTTGATAACCGTGAAAGCTTTTTATAGTTTGTTAGTTGGCCAGCATTCATGAAAAAGTTTCATGTGAGATTGTGTGTTCCCACAGCTTAGTAAACAGAGTGGCAAACACATGCATCCAGTGAAGGAAGTTTTTTCATGCAAGAAGGTTATTGCTGCGACTTGGTTATTGGTTAGAAGGTAGTTACATGGTGTCATTACTGTTTCCCCTCTCAGGATTATGGTAAAACAAAAGATATAGAAGGTCAAGCAATCATTAGCAGATGTGGTTTTCTCATGCAGTATTCATATTCTACCTATATATTGCTTAGGTTGTAGTCATAATTCTGTTAGTTGACTATGAGCGTGTGTGGAAAAGGCACAAGAGTCCGTGTCTCCCAACCGTGGTTGGTTATCATTGCTTTACAAGTTTAACAAGGTCATAGATTGTTGCTTCTGTGTTTAGTATGGAGCTGGTGAGACCTAAGGTGAGTAATCTCTTGATGCCTCCCGACCAGAATTGGTCCTTTTTACAGAAGTTCAAACAATCTATCCACTGTTTGCAAGTTCATGTAGCAATTGCCGTGTCACGTATGCCCAGATGGCATGAAGCATGGCTTCTACAGTTTATCCATTGCTAGCAACTTCATGGGATGTGCACTCATATTTTTTGTCTTGATTAGATGTGATTTTGCAAAATGAAAACTCATTGTTCACGAGTTCATGGGAAGTATGCTCATGTTTTTTGCCTTGATTAAATGCGATTTTCATAATAATTAAGTACCTCAAAAATCTATATGGTCAGTATGTGCTTTTCCGTTGATTTTCCTGAATCTTGGCACTATTTCAGAAAGTGATGACAACTCGCAAATTTCCAAGCCAAATTACTTAGGTTCTTCGGCTGAGGATGTTCATGTAGCAGTGTCATCAGCTGCTGCTAACTTGCAACAATTAAATCTATGGAAGGAGGAACAATTGGGGCAGCCTGTGGATGACAATCCTTCAGTAAAGATTCCAGATCACCTGCAAGTTCCTACTGCGGACTGCTTGCACTTGAGCTTTGGTAGTTTCGGATCGGGTATTGGTGCTTCATATCCTGGACAATTTGCATCCAAGTCCCATGAAAATTCTCTGGAAGATGCTTCTGCAGAAGCAGATGTTTCATCAGTTGCACATTCAGAGGCCAGGTACAACTTTCATGCCCTATACTTCTTTCTGTTTTCTGTTTCCTAGTTAATCAATTAGAACATATTAATATTATATTATTAAGAGAAGCACTAGTTTACACTTATATTAGTGTTAGAGACCAGAAAGAGGGATAGATGCAAAAGATCAAGGATATGAAGCCTCACCTTTGGAAAGCTCATGGTTGTCGGTGCATGTTAAGAGGATTGTAGGGTTGATTTGCAATTTGGATCTTCTCCTTTGAAAATCCTAACTCGTACAAGCTTGTTGGAAATCAATAGAAAACTCATCTCCCAAGGATGGTGTCTCATGTCCTTTTTGAATATGAAAGAATATAACCGACATCTGTATAACAATGTTTTCTTACCTTCTTATCCGGGTTTTCTTGGCAGAAATCCTGAATATTATGGGGAAGAGCAGTTCAGATCCAACTCAGATGGGAATGTAGCTTCTAGAAGTGCTGTCCCTGGAAATTATGAGTTACCTTCATCATCACAACCAGAGGCCATGAAACAAGATGCGACTGAAGCTACACATGGGCATAACTACACCTTCGCCACTTCCGTGCCTGGTTATGGTTTTGAAAACATCGAACCCAATAGTTCGTTCTCTTATGCACATGCAAATCAGATGCAGAATCTTGCAAGTCCTCAGATGCAGAATCTTGCAAACCCTCAGATGCAGAATCTTGCCCCCTTTTCAAGTGTTATGGTAATAATCCTTTACATTTGTGGCACATTAAAAACTCTATAGTGAGGCACAAAAGGCGAACTTTTGCTCTTATCAGTATCTTTCGATATTTGATTTATTTTCATTTAAGGTCTGCATTCTTAGCCTTATATTGGATGATTATGTGTGTCTTCTCAACCGTCCTTAAGACAGTTTGAGGTCATTAAATAAATAATCAGCTGAGGTTACGAAATGTGGCACAAGGTGAGTATAGTCGTATAATAAGCTGACAGCTGAGTAGTTGCTCTTGATTATGTTATACCTCTAATTTAGAATAATAGAATTCCCCTTGCAGTGTCCTGACATACTTTATATGGTCAAGCACGTAAAAGTATTCATATATAGCTCGGAAACACATGGGGTTTCAAGGCTAAGCACCCTAAGTATATATTGGAAATGTAGAATAAGATCATTCATTTTTAATCGTCAGGATGGCATTACAAATTCAGAGAGTTCTATTTAGGTATCAACATAGTGGATGCATGTAATTTGGTAGTGATGCGAGTCTGAAATTAGAGACTAAATTCTATTTGGAAGTTGGCATTCATTTTACTTACTACTTTATGCAAATCTTACCTATGTTAGGATTTAACTACATTTTACTCATCCTACTATGCAAACATGTTGTGCAGCATGCATATTCAAATTCTTTATTGGCTTCAACGGGTCAAGGTGCACGGGAGTCTGATGTTCCATACTCACCCTTCCATGCAACACAGTCGATGCCCACAAAGTACAGCAACTCAGTTTCTTCCATAAGTGGTCCAACCATTTCAATGCCGGAGGTTTTTGTTTCTCTGAACTTTATATGTATTATACCTACCTGTTGCTGCCGATATCTTGGCGCTTGCTTGACAATATAAATATGTGTCATACGGCTCTAAGAGAGCTGCTGATGAGTTTGACTAAAAGGTCCAAGTTTTGAGTACCCTTTGTCATTTATATGTTGTCGCTTGCTTGATGACTCATTGTGTCTCTCGTATGTTTGAAGTTATAAACTGATGATGATCTTGACTCTTAAGGTCCAAATTCAGGGCACCCTCCAATGCCATTAATGTGTGTCATAGAGCTCAAGGTTGAACTGCTGATGAATTTGATTATAAGTTTCAAATTCAGAGTAATTCCATACCATCCCTGATGGACTGACCGAGGGCTGTGTATAACCTGTGGGACACAGCCCACGGTAAGCCTAGCATTTCTGAATTCCATACCTGCTAATACATTTTGAAGCTGCTGACGTGTACATGCCATGTCTAATAATGATGACAACTATGCTTCTTTTCTCGAAAAGCCTGATAACTATATGGGTTTTGTTTTTCCTGTTTTACGGTTTACCTCATTTAATTAGTCTTTTCTTCACATGTGTAGAGTTTGAAGCCGGGTGTATTTTCTACTCCTCATCTAACGCAGCAGAATCTACCTGGTAGCAGCATTTCCACAGGACCTACACTTCCTCAGCATCTAACTGTTCACTCTTACTCTCAGCCAACACTTCCTTTGGGACCTTTTGCTAACATGGTTGGCTATCCTTTCTTGCATCCGACAAGCTATTATATGCCCTCGGCCTTCCAGCAAACTTACGGTGGTAACAACGCATTCCATCATCAATCCCCGGCTGCTGTACATGGTGCAGGGATGAAGTATACACTTCCACAATTCAAAAACGGTGTTCCTTCGAGCAGCTTTCCTCCAGCAGCTGCTATTCCTTCTGGCCACGGAGGGTTTGCAGGTTCTGCCAACCTTCCCGGAAATTTTTCACTGAATCCATCCACAACCCCTGCAAGCTCAACTACTGGCTATGATGATGTTATAAACTCCCATTACAAAGACAACAGTCATTTTCTTCCACTCCAACAGGTACATTGCAAGAAGTGTTTTGCATTTTGCGCAAAATTGTTTGTTTAAGTGTTCTCAATTGATATCGTAATCATGCATGTTTGGATTTTGATGTTGCAGAACGACAACTCAGGTGTGTGGGTGCATGGGCCTACAGGTTCAAGAACAGTATCGGCAATTCCTGCTAGCACATATTACAGTTTCCAGGGCCAGGGCCAGGGCCAGGGTCAGGGTCAGGGTCAGGGTCAAGGCCAAGGCCAGGTTCAGGGTCAGCATCAGCATCAGAGTGGATTTCGACAGGGTCAGCAGCAGCAACAACAGCAGCAGCATTATGGAAATCTTGGGTACCCCAATTTCTACCCTTCTCAGACAGGGGTCTCACAGGAGCACCAGCAGCAACAGACCCAAAATGATGGTTCCCAGGGTCAACAATCTAAGCAATCACACCAGATATGGCAGCACAGCTACTGATTTTCCTTTCCCTTTGTGGTCTTAAAGGGTGCTTGTTGTGAGTTTAAAAGGTGGCCAATCAGATCAATGCTACGGTTAGATCAATTATACTCAAGTTTGCGCGTTCCTCTGAATCTGATCAACTGTACATACTTTAAAAGAGAACCTGAATTGGCTACTGCCCTGTGCCTTGAGGTTGTATTTTGTTTTTATATGTCAGGGTTTCTTCTCTTAACATAGGAGTACGTGTAGGACCACGTTCACTAGTCTGAGTTGGTGTTTAATTTTTCTTCTTCCCCCCTCTTGGGTTCTTGTTTTCCAATAGTGAACAAAGGTTTTTATTCCCTTTGAACAAACATGTTTCTCTAATGGTGATCTTATTAAAGATAACTAACCATAGTTTGTTCTTTCAGTTTTGTCTCCGCGTTTTGTAATTCCTAGTCACTGGTGTTGTTCCTAAGCTGTAACTAGAAACCATGCTTGGTCGAGCAGACCCAAACTTGTCTTTCAAGGATGGAAACCTACAATATTCAGAGTAACCTACAATAATATCACTGCAAGTGCATTTGGTTCAACAACCGTGGACAGCAAGGGAAATAACGAACTTACAAATTGGTTTGCACCAAATTTTGTACTGCTTTAGAAGTAAATGCCCGTAGTTGTTCTTGTGGGGGACTTCTCCCTATTAACTTGTCTGATGATGGGTAATTGAATGATTTCTCTAAAACAAATTTTTCATTCACAATTTACCTTTATTTAATAAAGGTTTTTAGTATCTGTTGGGAAAGACAAATGACATGAAACGAAGTCTGTTGGAAATTAGGCAGTCTGGTCTGAATATTTTACAATTGATTATCTGGGGTTTGTTTTACTTAACCATCTCCTAATTCTCCCAATCATTCTTTTCAGACAGTTTTCATAATTTAATTTTCAGAACCCCTCTACTTATATTCTGCTTCCGAATGTTTTTTCATATAAACTCATTGCATCATTTGCATGAATGGCAAGTGGAGATCTAACAACAATTACAGAACCAACATCACATACAGATAACACATTCTGCAGTCAGAAATCTTCTCTTGAATCAAGAGGATTAATTATTTCTCCAAAAATGCCATCAGTAACTATAGCTTCACAGGGAGAATCAGCAAGAAGGCCTCGTGGTCGACCTGCTGGTTCAAAGAACAAACCAAAGCCACCGATTATCATCACTCGCGACAGTGCCAATGCCCTACGCGCCCATGCAATGGAGGTAAGTTCAGGCTGTGATGTCGGTGAAAGCATTGCTAACTTTGCTAGGAGACGACAACGCGGAGTTTGCATACTCAGCGGGACTGGATGTGTGATGAACGTTACTCTTCGACAACCCTCTACCTCAGGTGCAATAGTGACCCTACATGGACGGTTTGAGATTCTATCGTTGCTCGGGTCCTTCTTACCCCCACCTGCTCCAGCTGGAATGACAGGGCTTACAATTTATCTAGTTGGAGCTCAAGGACAGGTCGTAGGTGGGGCTGTAGTTGGTGCCCTAATAGCTTCAGGTCCTGTTGTGATCATGGCTGCTTCTTTCATGAATGCAACTTTTGACCGACTTCCTCTGGATGATGAAGAAGTTTCCGCTGCAGCTGCGCATAACCAGCATTGCCAAAATTCACGCCGACCTTTTCATCACGTTGACGTTTCAAATATGTATGGTGTTCCTCCGAATTTGTTAACGAATGGTAGTTTGTCTCCAGAGGTTTACTCATGGGCACCTGGACATCAACTAACAAAGACTTAAAGCTTCGGAATTTTGGAATTTCTTCTCCACTGCAGATGGTCCTTAGCCGAGTCATGGGTTCGTCATAAACCGAGGATTCTTGGATTATGAATACTTTTGATTGTTCCAGTTACGATGAACATGATGCACAGATTACTCGCAATGTGGTTATTTAAATTATAGGAGAAACTGAATTCTGATTCAATTTTCGTTTACAAATTTAACGGCATAAGCTCAATTGCCTAATTTTCATCTCCATTCTCTGATTTCGCTTTACTCGAATAACTTGTTGCTTACCGACAGTTTATCAAACTAATTTGCGGATATTTTTCTCACCAAACTTGATCATATCCCCATCTGATCGAATAGAACTACAGCAGCTCAAGTCCTTCCTACGTACTTTTTACAATATTCGTTAAGCAGTGAAATACGTGAGTTCACTTTCAAATGACATGCGCTTGATGGACCCGGAATGGCCGGACCTATCCAATATTTTAAGTAAAATGGCCGGACTTATTTTACCTAGCCCTGTCTGAATTAAAATTACTTTGAATCAGAACAGAAGTGTTCGTGACCCAAAAGCCACAATTGATGCCGATTGGAGGTATCCGGTGATCATGAACACGCATCTTGCGACAGTGGTAATTGTTTTCCTTTGAAAATGATGCGGAGGTAGGGGTTGAACTTGGTAATTGCCAAATACACTTCCATTTGAAAGAGTTTGGGTCTAGTATAGGGGACCACTGTTCTACCTATACATATATATATATCTATCTATCTATATTATAAGGGACAATGGTGTTTTCCCATATGGACGGTTATCTACATTTGGGATACATAAAGGACGGTCTAGATTTAAGTTTTTCAATCTACATTTTTAGCATATAAAGAAGGGTTGAGATTGAGCCAATGGATTTAAGATTTGATCTAGATTGTGCCACATATTTAATAAGTTTTTCATTTCGTCTACACCCTTCAAATGTCATTTATTTGGGAGTTACTTTTCCCATTTAATGTGAAACGGTTTATTTTATTCTAAATTAAATGTATTTTAACTTAATCTCTTTCATAATCAAAATCTACATTTTTATGTTGTATTTTGTATTTTGTGATTTGGATTTTGTTTCTTCGTCTGCAGTTAAAAGAGATTCAAAAATATGATTGTTCTCTATTCATTTTTACTCTTATATTAGGTTTCTTAATACCCATATCATTTAATCTTTTTTTTTTTTTTTTTTTTTTTTTTTTTTTTTTTTTTATGTTGTCCAACTTAACTTTGACTTCTTCGGCCAAAATCAAGAAGATTTTCATGGAGTGAAAATAATTAACGAAGAAAGCGCCTAGGTTCCATTGTTATTTCCCTTAGAATTTTTTAAATATTTTTTCAACTGTATTGCTACTTCTGCTAGAAAGTTTCAACCTCTTACTTGGACTAAGTCATATACATGTAGGTATCAAAGGGATTGGGGATTCCTGATTATATATTTTTTTTCTTTATATTATATGAACCTTGAAATTACATCTCTTCAAAAAGAGTATCTATTTACAAAAAGAGTATTTGTTTTCTTAAATTTGAGAAAACAAAAAGTGGTTATATATATGCAGTTGACATAAAAAAATGGTTGACTCACCTTTATTCTTTCATTTTCTGATTTCGGGAGATTGTTTTTAGGTAACGAAGAAGGGGTTTTGGGAGCAATACAATGAGGAACAATATATTTTTGTGGGATGAGTCCTTTGTAATTTTATGTCGAGACTCCATAAATTGTCATTCCATACATTTTATCATTGGCTTGGATGAAGGAGTTTTGGTATACCATAAAGGTACAAGTATATTTGTTTCCATGCGGGATGTGATTCATATGCACATCTTTGATTTCCGTGAAAAAATTGTCAATTTTTCTAAATGGTTTAAGAGAGCTTAGTGCATAGGAACCCATCTTTGATTGCCGTGAATAAATTATCAATTTCTCTAAATGGTTCAAGAGAGCTTAGTACATCTATCCCGACTAATACTTGAACCTTCACCTATATTTTACTTTGTAAATATATCTTCTAATATTTGATCCTTTTCTGTTCATTGAAGATACCAACTAACCAAACTATATATAACTAGCTTACACTTTATAAAAGTCTATTTAAGAAATATTTAAAATTCCTAAAACCCTAGAAGAAAGTTTTAGCATATTCCAGCTTACGACTATATAATTACAGGGGTCTAGACCCTAAGAGGGGGTGCTAGGTTTTGATACCCAGAGAAAACTATTGGAATTTTTATTAATAAAATACCGCTCCTCAAAGGGACTCATCCGTGGATGTAGGCACAATTTTGCCGAACCACGTTAAATCCGTGTTTATTTTATTGTTCTTCATTTCGTTTCCAAACCCTAACTACACATCAATTCATTGTGTTTATTGCCTAGAAGTAATTTTGGGTACAAACATGGATATTTCTGATTTACCTGAAGCCATTGTCCTTTAAGAATTTTATAATTACTTACTACCATGTCTCAAATAAGGTTCATTTAATTTTAAGCATAATATTATACGGTACAGGCATATCTTAAAGTTTTTTTTTTTTTTTGGGGGGGTGGGGTGGGTGGGGGGGGGGGTGGGCGGAGGGAGAGGAAATGTCAGACAAAACTACATTTCCGAGAAACAACCGTTTTGGTATACGGTTTATGGTGTGGATCGTTAGAATCCTTCGCGTTAGATTTGTAGAGCATTATTGTGTAGGACTCTGACAATAAGCAAAAGTTTTACTGACACGAAATCTGAAGGTAAGATCCATACTTTCCCACCCTAGCTCCTGAAACTCCAAGAGGATGAGGTTAGTTTTGAATTATATTCGATGAAATAACTGCATTAGAACATGAAGAACCATTGATTGACCGACTTATGCCTGCGATAACCGTATGAGGATTTGATTGGCACATCATTGGTGTAGATTTAAATGATAACCGTATGAGGATTTGATTGGCACATCAATCGTGTAGGATTTTAAAATCGAATGATCACAGAGCACCCTCTAGCTCATGTGTTACTTCACAATCTTTGCTTGGACTATGAAGGTATCAATCATATTTTCATGCATCGCTTATAAGATTTATGATTGAAGAAAGTTTATTTGAAAATTCCATACACCAAGAACATAAAAATGACCAAAAAATAACCCGAAAATACATTACCTCCCTCTTAGGTTGATCGCCGACGGAATAGGAATTTAAAAAAGGCTACCATAATTGGAACACGTTTTAGGTTTAACATCCGTTCGGTACCAATATAATCTAGCATCTCGCACTAATTTTCTTTAAAGTTTCGATAAACCCAAATGGAAAAACTGATAGAACTATTCAAGCAATCACAAAGGGAGCCTAAAATCGTATGATGGGAAAACATGAGCAACTATGGGATTTCTTTCTTGGGAGACATAGATGTAGTTGAGTTTTAGGGTTAACGTATACCAATTGGCACTCTGACCGAATTAATAACAATATTGTTGGAGATTCACTTTAATTATAAGTAGGAATACTAAAAAAATTAAAGTAAATCGAAATAATTCAATTGCATTCACGGACATCATCGCATGATTGCAATGGGTAGAAAAACGGTAAGTGATAATTTGGCGGTATATCAATAGGACTATCACATTCTACAACCCGAAGCGAGAAAAACAATGATGGAAAAAGGTTTCATTGCCAATTTCATTCTTTGATAGATCATTATCGGGTCCATCACACTAACAACTAATGATATAAAGCAATATACACGATACAAATTTATAGTATTGCGAAATCGTCGCAATAAAGATGTCTTATTCCCCATTGAACTCCTAAGGAGTATGATCTACAATAATATAACGAATCAAACAAGTGAAGCAAACATTCCGAAGAACCAAAGCCCGTGCCGTTACGGCACGGGTCATATCCTAGTTCTATCTATCATATAAAGGGAACTCCCCTTACTGTAGCAAGTGAAGCTGCAAATTATTTTGGACAATTTTACCCTTAGTTTTAATTGTTCATTCAACCGTCACATAAATATACTGGGGTCATTTAAGTAATCTCGCTAATACAAAAATCCTAACCTTCGAAAATTACCCATTTCTCTGTGATCAAAATCTTAATAAGAATCGAAGAATCGAAACTGTATGATCTTCATGATTAAAAAATTTAAGCTTAAATACGCGAATTGATTGTAAACTTATAGTACAATAACTCAATCAGCCTTTAATCAATTAAAGACAAAAAAAAAAAAAAGAAGGAAAAACCAACCAAATTACATAAATTTGTTGCATCAATCAAAAATAAAGTCCATAAATATGGTTGCTATGAAGGAGAAGAAGGAAATTTAGAAATTAACAAACTAATTGCCCAACTAATATGCTTGATGTGAAGAAAAAGGTGAATTGGTTTTCCTTTGTATGCTTCTATTTACGTGATTTATCGGCAAGTTAGCAACTTAGACCACAAATTAGAATTTCATTTTCAAGATTAGTTATGGACAGATGATTGAGAGGGATGGTTAGATCTAAATCATAAGAAAAAATGGAGATCGGAGTGTTGCGGCTGCCCAAAGGTGAGAAGAAATAAGAACAGGTTTATGAGGATACACTTTAATTTATATCATTGTTTATTATTACGAAAATACCCTCTCTCTTGGTAGCGATGGATGCATTTGGGTCGCCTTGGACCGTTGGACGTGAAGAATGTCCATGCACGCGCAAAAGCGCGTGCCGGTGTTCTAGTATATAAAAGGAAGTACAATTCTTGAATTCGTTATTATGCTTCATTTAATCCTGATAACATAATTCAGCAATTGTTTTACACCGCTAATTATTCGGGAAAGATAGAATTATTGCATAAAAAATCGAAATATCCGTGAAATCAGAAATACATCATTCTCTGCATGGACAAAGAGGGAAACGGGGAAAAGTGGGGTCCATCGACCAATTGATTTTGAAATTTGACTAAGTTAGGCCAGTATTTTTAATTTTTAATTTTTTTAAAATTACATGCTTTGTGGGAGCAAATACATGTGATAAAATCAAAATTCTACATAATAGGGGCAAAATTATGAGCTTGATCGATAAAAATGCATCAAATACATGATATAAATATGAAAAATATTGTATATTGTCACGGCCTTGTCTAATAACAAAGTTCCATGGTTTGTAAGACAAAGGTGGAGGGATATTCAAGACAAATATGAGTCGATTCGTTTTGTGCATACTTATCGTGAAGCTAATTTTGCATCTGATAATATGGCTAAGAGAGGATGTTTGCTTCAAAATGGTGAAGGGTTGACTTACGATTAGATACCTTAATTTCTAAATTCTTTAGAATTTCCTAATGTCTCTTATTTCAGATTTAAATAGTTTGTAAGTTTTTGGGGTCTTTGGACCTCTTTTCTTGTAAACTCTTAGTAAATATTTGCTATTCATCAATACAATTTTGGACTTACCAAAAAAATATATATTTTATAACCTGATCTTCACTTAAAAAAATGAAACAACATCAATTAAAATGCCCCCCAAAAAAAAAAAAAAAAAGTCGTGCGGTTTTAGTAGCCGCCCAACCGTAGGTATGCTAGAACTTTTACTATATGAATTCACCCCCCACTTCGAGAAAAGTCTCGGCTCAAGTTCTCGATTCTCTATTCATCCTTTAGTTTAACTTGCTTTTTCTAACAATGTTGGATCTTTGAAAGAACCAAACTTGTTAACTAAAACATGTTTAAGTTTCATACGTATATAGGTCATGTTCTCCGCTTTGGAAGTTTGCATTTTTATTTTTGTGAGAGATGAACAACTTAATAGATATTATAGTATCAAAGCGATGTCTTGCAATGTATCTTGATGTTCACTAAATTCGAGGTAGTGCAAACGGTTTAGGCGTGGCGAAGGCTGATTTGATTGAAAGTTAGCTTGTCGGGATTTGAGTAATTTGGTCCTTATTTGAAGGAGATAAAAAAAGGTTAGGTGTTGTCTTGAAGATTTTCATAGTTGATTTGAACGAAAGTGTTTCCTTGAGTTTATTTTGTTTGATTGACATTGTCATCTTTAAAAATAATGTTGGTGGCCTTTTATATTTTGATTTTTCGTTGGCTATTCCTAAATGTGCTAATATATTGAGTTTGTTAGAGTACTGCTCGTCGAACTCGCAAGTTATGATATTTCAAGCTTGTTGTCAATGTTAGATGCACAAAACTATAGCTTCTACTTCACAAACAATCTCAGCGTGAATTGAATATACGCATTAAAGTGTGAATATAGCATAAAATACATAGGTAGATGTTGATTCATTGATTCCAAACCCCGCGGGTTTGTCATGATCTCATCAACATCCAAAATGATAGATCTCAGAAGTAAACACATAAATAAAGGTATATGAATGCTAAACATAAAGGAGACAATGATTTACGTGGTTCAGCACTAAGGCCTACATCCACGGGTCTGGGGATATTCACTATGAGGTAAATGGTTACAAGAATAGTCGCAAGACTTTTAGTGTTCATCAAACCCACAGGTTGATGCTCATACTTACTTCTCACTGATTTCTCTCCTATTCTCTCTAATTCTCTCCCCATGTCCCTCCCCCTGTTTGGAAGGGACATATATAGCTAATTTAAGTGGGTCCACCGGAAAAGAGGCTGTTGAAGTCTTATCTTCTTGTGCTATGTGCATAGTCCGCGACTTCCTTATCATTCCGCGCCTTCTATAATTCCTATGTTCATTACGCTGACCAACCCCGCTCTCTTCGTTGGTCATCTAACACACGTGCCCTCCGAGCAAAGACTAAATGCGAGTGGTTGGGGCTGGGCCGGTCTCTGCGCCAAGGGCGGTGTCGGGTCTTCCCTTGTCACGTCTCGTGTCAATTGGACTTTCCCACCGTTGATTATACCTCACCTCGTGATGAGGTAAAGTGTAGCAGAGTAGCTCTTTGGTGTTACGTGGGGATACCTTCCTTTGATGCTCCTTCATCTTCGACCGTTGAACTTAACGGATGGCACGCCGTCTCTAGATCCTATGGATGCCCCTACGTGTCATCCACTTTTATGACGTGGCCTCCACGTGGGCTTTGCTAGTACACGTGGTGAGGGAGATAAATAAGTGTACTTACAATTTGCCCTCTTCTTGTGGATCGGGCGCCACTTTAGTTGGAAGAAGAATCGTGTGGTACGTTTTTATCTCTCTCTTCATAACTTCTCCTAAAAAGGAGTTATCACGCATTTATTGTGCACGTTTCCCATATCCCGGCCATAAATGCCCCTTGGGTAGCTGGACGGTTTCTTTTGGTCCTATAAAAAAGAAGAGAATGAAGGAATGTGAATTAAATTCACATTCTCTCGTTTATTCTCTTCGCCCCAATCTCTCCTTCGTCTTCTTAACTTCTTCTGCCACCATTACGCGCCGCCGCCGTTGCCGCTTCTTTCGTCATTTCTTGTTATTCGTTGCTTGACTTATTGAAGTTCAGGTAGGATTTTTTACTTTGTTTACTCGCCATTTCTACCCCTGTTGAGTTCTTGATTTTCTGGTGATGAATCATGATGGGTTTCAATCTTATGCATATCATGGAATTTGAAAGTTGACGCCGCTGAGCCGTGTGTTTTACCGGACACGTTTTGATTTTCTTTTTCTTCTTTTGAGTTTGAGTAATAGCTTGAGAGCTTAAATGGTTGTAGATGAAATCTAGGGTTTTCTTCACATTTGCTGCTGTTCTTGAGATTTTCTTGTTTTTTGATCTTCCTTGACTCTGATTTGCACTTCTATTTGTGTTTGTGTCCGCAGATATGTCCGATCGTCCGCGGGTCCCTTATCAAACTCCTCCGTCAAGTCCTCATAGATCTCCTCGGAGAGATTCCAATATTAGGGCGGAACTTCGCCTTCTCTTACTCATGGTGATCCTCGGGATAGACGAACGTCCTCGTCCCTCCGGTCGAGGCCTTCGCTCAAAAGAGGTGATCCGCCGCAGGGTCTAGATACGCCGTGACTCGTCCTAGAGATGGGTCTCCTAAGAAACAGCAGAATCCGCGCACTGAACTTCTAGATGTGCAGCCTCTCCGCACCATGCCTCCACCGCGGACTAATCTTCCTTCGCCTCCACCCGTGCCTAGTTCAGGCAAGTCAACTAAGAATCAGCCTCCGAAGAGGAAGGCCTGGGAGATAGAATCTTCTGGAGATGTAGTTCCTCCTAAGAAGAAGGTAGCGGGTTCATGCGGAAGATGCTACGGGAGACGCTTACGAGGATGACTCTGCTTGTTACTTTTCGTCCTTTACCTTTGGGTAACAAGAAGTTCACTTTCGACACACATCGATCTTGAAGCCTTCAAATTGAAGCACGGTCTTCAAAGACTTCCAAGTGCGCTTTTATGCCCCCGATAAAGATATAACCTATGAGATGGTTACCAATTATCGTATGATGCCTTTCATTTATCGACGACCGTGGGTGCTTTCGAGGCTGGTTTGATGTTGCCTTTGTATAAAGCCGGTGATGATGATTTCTACTACCGGGTCTTGTCTAGCCGCGATATCGCTAAGAAGAGTCATAATCGTGGGGTGCAAGCAGGTTGACAGGAAATTATCTTCGCCATCTCCGAGAATGCTATCTTCGTAGCAAAGGGCAAACGATGATGACCTGCTATACCCCAAAATTAGAAGAGGAGAAAGGGTGGTATACTCCTGAAAATTTCAACAAGTCCTTTGGAGATTATGTTAACAGGAAGACACGTAAGCCGTGGTCTGTGAGTCTGCGGAATATTTCTCCTGTTAAGGGGGAAATTCGCCTCTTGAGCGAGGTAAGCGATTCCAAGATGGCGAGGATTCCTAGTGGCCAAGGTCTTCCTATTCCCGCCGATGAGAGAATTAAGCGTGATCATGACTATGAGTGGTCTTCCACTGTTCTTGAAGTTGTTGGTCCGTGGGTCTATGGTTGGGTCCCCTGACCCCATGGTTGGCAACCCATTGTTGGAGTTCTTATCGCGAAGCCTCTCCTTCTCGTTATGCCCATTACTGCCCTTGGTAGATGAGTTTTGAAGGTATGGATTTTGCTTACAATCGTAATGTTGATGACGCGGAAGACGAAGATATCTCCGATTCTAACCCTCCTCCGCAGAGTATTAATGTTGCTAAGGTGTGTTGTTTGTTTTCTACGTATATATGCCCATTCGTTTTCTTAAGTAATGTTGATTATGCCAAGGAAAGGAGATACAAATGGCTCTTTTATCATTATGTCTGTTTATCATTATGTCTCGCAGTGCTTAGAAAGAAAAAGATCAATCCCAAGCAATCGTCAAATTCTCCCACCGAAGATTCTACGCACTTCGAGGATGTGAACATCGGTGAATGGTGACGAGGATGTTTCCGATGAGGAAGAGCGGATTGAGACTTCTCCGCCCTTTCAAGAAGGAAATAGTGTTGTGGGGGCGTCGGTGGAGGTGATGGTGATCGATGGCCATCATTGTTGGTGTTGGTGATCGGGCCACCGTGGTGGTGGTAGTGGTGATCGTGCCCCTGGTGGTGGTGATGTCGTGGTCTGGGGGCCGCTAAGTCAAGTGGGGCCGCGGGTATTGAGGTTGGTGAAGATCCGGTCGCAGAGGACAATGTGGTATTGGCCTTGCGGCGGGTCGTTGTAGACAAGGGCAAGGGAGTTGCTCTTGGTAGTAGTGATAAGGATGGGGATGCTTTACCGTGAGTTCTCCTTTGGTAAGGTTTTATCAGGGAACAATCTTTTGACATGGCCGCAGGCTATGGGGCTTGTCTCGGATTTCAATCTGCTTCACTGGTGATGACCGGGATGTTCTTAAAGGTAGTATGAGGTGGGTCAGACGCGGATCCGATGCCGAGGTTTTGGCGGTTCATCCGGAGGGTTTTGTTGGCACTTCCTCCGCTGCTAATGGGGCTTTGGCGCAAGGTAATACCTGGTGCTTCACTTGGTGGGAAGCCTCGATTCTTCCTCGATGATTTCTCGCGGTCCTTGATCGCGGATGGCGATGATGCTATTTTGGCTTGGCTTAAAAAGAAGGACTTGCTTGTCGTGTCGCATCCTCGCCCCGTGATTGAAGGGGAAAAGAGTTCGGACTCTTTTACTCGCAGCATATGGAGCTAACCTCTCGAGGAGGTGGTAGATGAAGAGTGGGACAAGAATCTTGTGGCAGCGGGATTGATCTCGTGGTGAATCCTCCCCTATTATTCTTTGGTATGATGGCTATTCTTTGATGGGTACCAAGACGGTTATCCCCCCGGTTATTGGAGGTTTGTCCCGCTCTTCCTAACCCCGATTTTACTTAGGTGTGTTATGTGAACTAATTTCCTTTTTGATCGATAGATGATGAGGAGTGAGTATTGTAACCATAATCTTTACCGGCTCTTCAAGGCTAAGTCTCTCAAGCTATAAGCGAAACTCCGCCATCGTGAAGAGATGCTTTCGAGTGTTCAAGTCGCGGCCTCTCGCTAAAGATAAGGAAATAGCAGAGTCAAGGGTCTCGCTAAGCGCAAGGAACAGCAGGGCATGGAAGAGGCAAAGCCGTGTTCGAGCTAGCTTCGGTCAAGGGCAAGTTAGAGGTGGCCGAGAAGAATTCTTCATCTATTTTGTGTCTGCGTCTCCTCCTCTTTGATTATTAGATGTTCCTTATATGTTCTCGAGTTATCTTCTTCTTCCCTCCTCCCGTTGTACTATCTTCAAAGTGGGTGGAATCCCCGAGTTGATGTGGATTCGGGGTGAGAGAATTCGTCAAAAAGGTCGTATTCTTTGAGTTAGTTGAAAAACTCAAGAGTGAATCAATGAAATGGAATGCTCGCGGATGTCCATAATGCCATGGCCGAAGAATGGCGTAAGAAAAAGTTTTACTTGGTAGATCCGCAAAACCAAAACAACCATGACCGTCATTTATTCAACGGGGCTCTTTTATGGACGCGGATAATCTTGAGAAAGCCCGCGTCGATTTCCACTCTAGAAGTTAAGCTTAATGTCATGGAAGAAGAATCGCATAAGCGCGTTCTTCTCATCCCTCGAATGTGCGGGCTTATATGCAACGTCTTGCTAAGGAAAGAGATGACGCTAGGCGGAATCGGCGCTCTTAGTAGTGCCTTATCCGCGTCTCGAGCTGACGTGGCCCGTCAGGTTGAGTATGAGAAAAACTTAGAGGTGACTATGTACCGTCTTAACAAGGGGTTGGAATCGAAGAATGATGAGGTTAACCGATATCATCATTCGAACTCAATGCTTCGAGATGACCTAAGCGCTGAAGTCAAGATGCTCATAATCTTCGCAGGTAGATTATGATAGGTTATCAAATGAATATGATTATGCCATGAGAAGCACGGGACTCCGCGGTTTACCATTGTGAAGGTATACGTCTTTGTCATCGAGTGTGCTTTGTGTTGTATTTGTTATAATTGTCCTCTTCTAATATCCGCAGAGCTCCAAGGACAGCTTCAAGCTGCGGATGGCAAGTTTGCCGAAGCTCGTGCTAAGGTAGTTCAATTGGAGGGCCAAGTCAATTACCATCGTGGTCCGGCCTTGTCTCAGAGGAAACGCTTGAAGCAAGCCAATCAAAAGGTGGGCCATCTTTCCACTTCCCTAAATCAGCCGAGATGAAGAGTGTAGCTATAGGCTTCGTGGGCTCGTAAGCGGTTGGCTAAGAAAGAGATTAACAGACTCTTGGTGAGATTGAGTTGGATCTCAAGAAGAACCATGGATTAACCAAGAATTATACTCGTCGCCCCGTGCCCGCGCTCCCTTCGGGTTCCTCCGGCCCTTCCTCCGTGGTAGTGTTCCTTCGTCTTTGAAGGATAAACCCGCTGATAATGCTCCTTCTCGGTAGATCATAGCTAGTATGCTAGGGATTGATCTCAGGTTGCTTAGCCTTCTTGGCGTTTTTGATGCTTTTCTTGCTAGGTTTGTAATCAATGTGGTACTAGATCAAACTTTAGCGTTTAAATCAATTTGTATTTTGTTGAATTCGCATCTATTGGCTTTATAAATCAAGTTAATATAATGAGTAATTCCATAGTGTTTTGTAATCCAAGGATGTTGATCTTTGGAGTTTGAGAAAGTGTATTGTTCGTGCAATTCCGTAGGTTGATATCCTCGGAATTGTCTTGTGACTGTCACCCCGTCCGGCTAATTCCTTGGCGAGGATTTCGAACGGTGGGGGTCCGGGCCGACGTTCAAGGATATATTCCATTGAGTACGCGGCTTATAATATTGCTCGGATATCTCGTTCGGGGAAGTCACCCCTGGTCATACACTTATAGACACTTATGGGGAGTTAGAGAGATTGCATGTGTATGCTTTGTGCGGGATATTCCCCTGAGTATATTGCATAGTGGGTATGATCCACGCCGAAAGGACATTCCTCTTATTAAAGTATGATGCAAGTTTTTAATAATAGTAACTGCACAATGATTTACGTGGTTCAGCCCTAAGGCCTACGTCCACGGGGTAACGATAGTGTCGATATTTTATTAAGATGTGGCATGATTCTCAATGTACATTCATATTTCGTTCTTTTGTTGATCTCCCTATGTACAGATGGGTATGTGAGTGGTATATACGTGTGTCCCATATGGTATTGGTTGTGGGTATTGAATAAATTGAAATGCGTGTGGGTAATGAGTAGAATATGACACTTGAAGATGAAAGCTTGGATTGATTGAAAAGTTAAGGCGCGTTACTCCTTCATCGAGAGATAGAAACATGTGGACTTGTAAGTCAATTTTCTTCTTCTCGAAACGCATACGCAGTGATAGATTACGGGTAGTATGGCTTGAGATATTTGGCATTCCACGGATGCATGAGGATTTCCCTTTCAAATTACGCAGATAGTAAGAGCCATTTCCTCGCGATGTCGTGTATTACGTAGGGTCCTCCCCAAGTTGGTGCTAATTTTCCCCACTTCTTTTCTCGCTGGTATTGGGAATGGTCCTTAACACATACCGCCCTTCTACAAAATTCCTAAGTTTCACTTTTTTGTTATATTCTCCGGCTAGCCTCGCGCTGGTAGTTTTCCATTCTTTGCAATGCCGCTTCTCTCCTTTCTTCGAGATCGCAAGCTTTTCCAACATCATGTCCGTGGTGAGGTTCTTCTCCCATGCTTCGTCTTTGTTGTTGGTAGTAGAATTTCCGTAGGGATTATCGCTTCGCTCCATACGTGAGTAAAAACGGAGACTCTCCCGTAGCCGATCTTCGAGTTGTCCCGTATGCCCACGTAACGTTATGTAACTGCTCACACCACCGCCCCTTGTACTCGTCTAGTTGTTTTTTAAGGATAAGTGCCAAAGTTTTGTTTGTGGCTTCTGCTTGTCCATTGCTCTGTGGGTATATGGGGGTGGATTTGTTTTTTCGAATTTTGAGGGTGTCGAACAACAAGTCGATAATCTTTCCTTGTACTGCTGTTTATCGTTGTCGGAAACTATCTCTCATGGGATGCCAAAACCGCAAATGATATTTTGAAAAATAAAAGTAAAGACGTCTGAATCACGAATTCTTGCCAGTGCCTTGGCTTCTACCCACTTGCTGAAGTAATCCGTTGCCACTATTAGGAATCTTCTTTTCCCGGTCCCTTATACGAGCAGGCCCACTATGTCGATACCCCATTTTACAAAGGTCCACGGACTGCCCACGAGTTCAACTTTATGGCTGGGGCGTGGATTCGTCTCGCCAAATCTTTGACATTCCTCGCACCTTTGCGCCATTCCGCCGCATCTCGGATCATGGTTGGCCAAGAGTAGTAGCCCGCGTCTTTGCCTTATCCGCAAGGGACCTCATTCCGCCGTGATTCCCCGCGTCTCCTCTATGGATGTCTTTCAAGATGCCATGTCCCTCGGACGGACAGCAATGACGAAGTGGCCCGAGGAATGATTTTCTCGTATAAGGTTCCGTCTCTTAGCTCGTACATCCCCGCTCCGGATTGTACTTTCCTAGCCCGTTTGGTGTCCCGGGGAGTTTCCTTCCTCAAGGAAAGAATGGATTTCGATTCTCCAATCTTCTTCCCGATCAGTAATCGTCGTCCTCATCTCGCTTGTCGCATGATGTCATCGTTCCGAAGTCGTCGAATATGTGCTCTCCGATATCATCGTCGAGATATCTTCCTCCCTAGATTTGCGTTGGTTAGCCGCGCACATCTCTTGGGGCTTGATGGATGGTTCGTACACTCTTGTTATCTTGATTGCTTTGACATCCTCGTTCTTGAGCATGGATGATATATATGCCAAGGCATCCGCGTGCCTGAGCTCCTTCCTACGCAGATGTCGGAACTTGATTTTTGGTATTTGGGAAATCAACGTTTGCACCAGAGCCATGTATGCCATTAGTGTCTCGTCGTACACATTGTATTCGTAGCCTATCTGCCGTATGATTAGTTGTGAGTCACTTGTCAACCGCACTTCTTGTATCCCCATTTCAATTATCAAGCGGAGAGCATGGACCACTCCTTCGTACTCTACGATGTTATTTGTATGGCCTTCAAATTCCAATCTGAATGCGTGCACGATCCTATCCCCGCGGGTGTGGTGATGACGATGCCTATCCCCGCGCCCTCTCTATTTTTGGAGCCGTCAACAAAGACCTCCCATTGTCGTGGGTTTACCGGTTCAAGAATATTATTTGGCTCCTTTTGCTTTTCTATTTCTGGGGCGCCCGCGGCCCTCCATCCTTGTATGCGCACCTCTTCTTCGTTGTCCAAAGGTAGGTCTCGCTAGGAAGTCCGCTAACACTTGCGATTTCGAGAGTGTTGAAGCTCATAGTGGATGTTGAATTGGTCGAGGTACGTGCTCCATTTTGCTATGCGTCCTACCTTTCCCCGCCCTTTGAGGATGGCTTCTAAGGGTGCTCGACATGGGATACGTATGTCATGCGTTAAGAAGTACGTCCTCGCCTTTAAGGTAGACCATACGATGGCTAAAATCAGCTTGTTCGATTCTTGTGTAGTTTCTTTCCGCGGAATTCGTGGTCTTGCCGACATAGTAGATTGGCCGCTCCTCCTTTGTGTGGGTCCCGACCAAGATCGCGCTTACCGCATCGTCTCGTTGCCGCAATGTACAATGCCAAGACTTCGTCGTGGTCCGGTTTTCGAAGGATATGGATCTCCGCTAGGTACCGTTTGATGCCTAGGAAGGCTTCTTCGCATTCTCGCGGTCACTCAAATTTCGTCCCCTTCTTTAGTATGTTGAAAAAGAGTTTGCATTTATCCGAGGATCTCGAGATGAACCTTCCCAAAGCCGCTTAGGATCCATTGAGCTTTTGTACTTCTTTTAGGTTCTTTGGAGATGGCATGTCTACTATGGCTCGGATTTTTTTATGGATCTACTTCAATGCCCCTTTTGTCACCAGTACCCAAGGAATTTTCCTGATGTTACTCCGAAGGTGCACTTCTCCGGTTTACCTTCATATTGTGTTCTCTCATAGCTTCAAGATGTCCCTCGTGTCTTGGTGATGGTTCTTCCTCAATCGCTTTTTTACGAGCATATCATCAACGTAGACCTCCAAGGTCCTGCCAATCCATGGCTTGAAAATAGCATCGACCATCCTTTGGTATGTTGCTCCCGCGTTCCGGAGTCCGAAAGGCATCCTCACGTAGCAATAGAGGCCGTGGGGTGTGTAAAATGCCGTATGTTGCCGATCTTCTTCTCGCTAAAAATAGTTGATTGTACCTGAGTATCCGTCCATGAATGATAGCTCTTCGTATCCTTCTACCGCGCCGACTAGTTGATCAATGCCGGGTAGTGGGTAACTCGTCCTTGGGGCACGCTTTGTTCAAGTTGGTGAAGTCGATGCAGATTCTGACCCCACCACTCTTCTTTGGTACTATTACCATGTTAGAGATCCAAGTAGGATATTTGACTTCTTTTATGAAACCAGCCTCCAACAGCTTTCGCAGCTCTGTTTCTACTGCTTTGTGATACTCCGTAGCCACCTTTCGTATCTTTTGTCTTACCGGGGGTGTGTCAGGTTTAATGCGCAGCTCATGTTGTACTGTCTTCGGGTCTATTCCGGGCATGTCAGATAGTTTCCACGCGAAGATGTCCGCGTATTCCTTTAGTAGTTTCACCAGCGAGGCTTCGCGTTCTTCGTCCATTAGAGTTCCTATCTTGATCTTTTTTGGATTCTCCTCCGTCCCTATGTTAACTTCCTTCACCGCCTCCAAGGATGTGAATGTGGGTTTTGGTTCCCCAAGGTGAGGAACTTTCTTTAATTGCTATTTGGTAGGCTCGGATTCTTTGTTCGCGAGAGCATCCTGGTTAGCAGTTGATGTTGATGCTTCCGTGTTCCCTACGGAGTTCCCCTTGGACAAGCTTTTCCCTGAGATTCCTTCCAAGTATTCATCGATGGCTTTGTCTTTGGATGTTGCCTTGTTCCGAGCCCTACGGGTTCTTCTTTTCTCATCTTCTTCATTGTTGAGTTGTATTTGCATTGCCTCGGCATTCCTTTGCGGAAGCTTGATCACCCTTGATCTCCATTACTCCTAGGGGGAGTAGGAAACCTAAGGTATTGATGGTAGGTGGCTGCGACTCCCTTAAGCTTGTGGACCCATCTTCGTCCAATAATGGCATTGTAGGGTGAAGGCGCGTCCACCACACCAAGCGAGTGTCAACTTTCATGGGACCGCGTCCACCCCGCAAAACAATATCCCCGAGAGGCTTCGTAGCCGTACCATTGAACCCATAGATGGTATAGTGCGAGGTCAAGAGTTGCTCGTCATTAAGCTCCATACGTTTGAAGGTATCGTAAAACAGACATTTACTTGAGCTCCCTCCATCGATGAGGATTTTCTTTATGTTGCATCCTCGCGATTGGCAAGGTGAGGATCAAAGGATCATTGTGATCTTCCATGTCATCCTCAATGTCCTCGACCTCGAAGGTTAGAGGTGCGTCCATCCATTCTTCGTGATCTTCCACTTCTTTCCCGTCTAAATTGTAAAGCTCACAATAGTCTTCAAATTGCTTCCTCAATCTTTTCCCTATTTGTGCAGTTAGGGTTGGTTCTTTGCTTTCCGAGCAGGATATAGTATTCACTGTGCGATTACCCTCCGGCAATTGGACATGTTTGCTGCGTTTGGCTCTGTCTTCCGCCCCAGCCTTCTCTACATATTTTTTGAGATCCCCTGCATCTATCAGCCTTTTGTATCATTATCTTGAGATTTTTGCACTTCTCTCGTTGTGTGCCCGTAGAAGCAAGTGGAAATCACAAGACTCTTTGGATTCCTCCGAGGCCGGTGGTTGCTTCCCCTTAGACCAAGGCGTCTAAGTTTTCGCGGTCCTTGATCTCCTTTAAGATGCGTGAGTAGCTGGTATTGAGCTTCGTGTAGACTCGGTCTTCAAATTTTCTACCACTCCTTTTGTGGTCGTCTTTCTGATCCTTTTGGTGTCCGCTGGATCTGTTTGCTTGTTCCGCGGAGTTGGTCCGTGGAGGTCGTTGAGCCTGTGCTCTTGGGTTATCTCGTTGAATTTCTTCCAACCTCGCATGTTTTTCGATGATTATCCTCAAATCTCCCTCAGTGCTTGGGGTGGTACCGTGGATTTCGACAAACAATGGGCTCATCCTGTCAAGTCCCCATTTGTAACAGTTAATACTCACCACGGGGTCCACATGTCCTATGGCTTGACATATCTTGTGCCACCTATCCGTGTATTCTCGAATGGACTCCTTATATTTGATTGCAAGCGAGAAGAGCTTGTCCATCCCTGTGTTCACAACCTTGTTATACATGTAGGTGGCCAAGAACTTTTCGGTGAGCTGATCATACGAATCAATGCATCCTGGCTTGAGGTTATCAAACCAAGATAACGCGGATCCTTTCAGTCTTGAAGGGAAGTATCTGCATAGTATAGCTTCGTCATGGTCCCACCTGGCCATTACCCTGTTGTAATATCGTAGGTGGGCAGCGGGATCCGCGGACCCGTCGTAACACTCAAAGGATGGGACCGACACTTCGCGGAATGGTAGCCGTAGCCAATCGCCGCGCTAGTGGGGTAGTGTTGGCCTCCTTCATAACCTGTTCTAGTCTTCCACCTCCTTGCCTGGTCTTGATTTGATTGATCTCTGCTAGCATCTCTGCACGAAGACTCTCCATTGCCAAACAGTGCTCGTCCTGAATGGAAGACCGCGTCTTCCTTGTAGGTTGTGACATCGTGGCCTCCTCTTCATCATAGTAGTCTGAAGTTTCCGGATGGTAGTCTGGGTCAGACCTTCTATTGTTCCGCGCACCTCTTTGGGGTATTCCTCTTTGATTGACTACCGCAGGGATGTTTTCGAGGATCATCCTCCGGTCTCTATTCTGTACCGCAGAGTTAGCATCATCCTGCTGATTCTCTAGCTCCGCGCTTTGGAGGATCTTCTCTCTTAATTGCTGGTTCTCTTGGGCTAGTAAGGCCACCGCGTCCGCGTATGTCTGCTGATTCCTTTTTAGGTCTTCTAGTTGCGCCAATATTTGCGCAGACTGGTTTGAATCTTGATTTGGCGTTTCCTATCTCAGAATCGAGCTTGTCCCTCGGGGCCGCGGTATTGATTTCATCCACTAGCCGTATATCCGGCTCGATCATTCCGTAGGATCCTGCTTGCAGTTGTGCGTTTTGTTCATTGGTCGGCGGCATCCCGTAAGGAAGGTTCTGGATTACCGATTCTGCTAATGCTTCTCGAGGCTCGGTGGGCCTGGTTGTAGCTGTCACTTTGGAGGCGACCACTTGAGAAGCTCCTACGTTAGGTGTAGCAGCTCTTGCCGCCGCGGCCTTCTTTGCTTCCATTGCAATGATGCCCGCATCTAAAAGTGATGTGCTTTCCGCTCCATTCTCGCGTCTTGTCCCCGGCTATGAGTCCTTCGCCCTCTCGTTTGCTCCTTGTTACTACTTGCGTAGTCCTAGGCGCCTCTTTTGAAGGTACCTTTGTCTTCCCCGTATCTTTGTTCTTTTCCATTGTAATATTCCCGCAGAGAAAGCATGGAGGTAAACCGAGACAAAAAGTCCACGGGTTAGCTGTTAGTTCAAACTCGATTTCATAAGCTCGATTTCTAGTGGCAAAGAGTGTATTCAAGCTATTGGTTTAGCGAATAATATGAAAAACATAGACGGATGTGTGGAATTAATTGGAATAAGGTCCATGGGTTGTTGTTTGCAAAAAACCCAGATCTATTGGTGGAAATTATGTGTGAAATACTAGTTAAAACATAGATCCGTTGGTTAGAAGTTACACAACGCCCAGATCTGTTGGTAGAAAATACAATGGACATAAATAGAAAATAGCCCAAAAATACAATAGTTAAAGTAAAAGAATATTCATGGTAGAAAATATGTGCGAAAAATGAGTTTAAACACAGATCGTCTATGTTCTAAGTAAAATTTTTGAGGTAGAGGCTATAAAGTCACAGGAAAAGATAAACTGTTTTAGCGCCATATTGTGAACACGGAAATCACGTAGGCATCCACGTGTTCACAAACAATCTTGCCGTGTGAATTGAATATACGCATTAAAGTGTGAATATAGCATAAAATACATAGGTAGATGTTGATTCATTGATTCCAAACCCCGCGGGTTTGTCATGATCTCATCAACATCCAAAATGATAGATCTAAGAATAAACACATAAATAAAGGTATATGAATGCTAAACATAAAGGAGACAATGATTTACGTGGTTCAAAGACTAAGGCCTACATCCACGGGTCCTGGGGATATTCACTATGAGGTAAATGGTTACAAGAATAGTCGCAAGACTTTTAGTATTCATCAAACCCACAAAGTTGATGCTCATACTTACTTCTCACCGATTTCTCTCCTATTCTCTCTAGTTCTCTCCCAATGTCCCTCCCCCTGTTTGGAAGGGACATATATATAGCTAATTTAAGTGGGTCCACTGGAAAAGAGTGTTGAAGTCTTATCTTCTTGTGCTCAGGCATAGTCCGCGGACTTCCTTATCATTCCGCGCCTCTATAATTCCTATGTTCATTACGCCGACCAACCCCGCTCTCTTCTTTGGTCATCCGACACGTGCCCTCCGAGCAAAGACTAAATGCGAGTGGTTGGGGCGGTCCGGCTCGCGCCGGCCGGTGTCGCCTTTTCCCTTGTCACGTCCGTGGTGGGCTTGGACTTTCCCCACCGTTGATTATATCTCACCTCGTGATGAGGTAAAGTGTAGCAGAGTAGCTCTTTGGTGTTACGTGGGGATACCTTCCTTTGATGCTCCTTCATCTTCGACCGTTGAACTTGACAGATGGCACGCCGTCTAGATCCTATGGATGCCCCTACGTGTCATCCACTTTTATGACGTGGCCTCCACGTGGGCTTTGCTAGTACACGTGGTGAGGGAGATAAATAAGTACTTACACACATTCTGATTCAATTTTCGTTTACAAATTTAACGGCATAAGCTCAATTGCCTAATTTTCATCTCCATTCTCTGATTTCGCTTTACTCGAATAACTTGTTGCTTACCGACAGTTTATCAAACTAATTTGCGGATATTTTCTCACCAAACTTGATCATATCCCCATCTGATCGAATAGAACTACAGCAGCTCAAGTCCTTCCTACGTACTTTTTACAATATTCGTTAAGCAGTGAAATACGTGAGTTCACTTTCAAATGACATGTGCTTGATGGACCCGGAATGGCCGGACCTATCCAATATTTTAAGTAAAATGGCCGGACTTATTTTACCTAGCCCTGTCTGAATTAAAATTACTTTGAATCAGAACAGAAGTGTTCGTGACCCAAAAGCCACAATTGATGCCGATTGGAGGTATCGGTGATCATGAACACGCATCTTGTGATAGTGGTAATTGTTTTTCTTTGAAAATGATGCGGAGGTAGGGGTTGAACTTGGTAATTGCCAAATAAACTTCCATTTGAAAGAGTTTGGGTCTAGTATAGGGGACCACTGTTCTACCAATACATATATATATCTATCTATTCTATCTATCTATCTATCTATCTATCATATAAAGGGAACTCCCCTTACTGTAGCAAGTGAAGCTGCAAATTATTTTGGACAATTTTACCCTTAGTTTTAATTGTTCATTTAACCGTCACATAAATATACTGGGGTCATTTAAGTAATCTCGCTAATACCAAAATCCTAACCTTCGAAAATTACCCATTTCTCTGTGATCAAAATCTTAATAAGAATCGAAGAATCGAAACTGTATGATCTTCATGATTAAAAAATTTAAGCTTAAATACGCTAATTGATTGTAAACTTATAGTACAATAACTCAATCAGCCTTTAATCAATTAAAGACAAAAAAAAAAGAAGGAAAAACCAACCAAATTACATAAATTTGTTGCATCAATCAAAAATAAAGTCCATAAATATGGTTGCTATGAAGGAGAAGAAGGAAATTTAGAAATTAACAAACTAATTGCCCAACTAATATGCTTGATGTGAAGAAAAAGGTGAATTGGTTTCCACTGTATGCTTCTATTTCTGTGATTTATCAGCAAGTTAGCAACTTAGACCACAAATTAGAATTTCATTTTTCAAGATTAGTTATGGACAGATGATTGAGAGGGATGGTTAGATCTAAATCATAAGAAAAAATGGAGATCGGAGTGTTTGCGGCTGCTCAAAGGTGAGAAGAAATAAGAACAGGTTTATGAGGATACACTTTAATTTATATCATTGTTTATTATTACGAAAATACCCTCTCTCTTGGTAGCGATGGATGCATTTGGGTCGCCTTGGACCGTTGGACGTGAAGAATGTCCATGCACGCGCAAAAGCGCGTGCCGGTGTTCTAGTATATAAAAGGAAGTACAATTCTTGAATTCGTTATTATGCTTCATTTAATCCTGATAACATAATTCACTGACCTGTTTTACCTGCTAATTATTCGGGAAAGATAGAATTATTGCACAAAAAAATCGAAATATCCAGTGAAATCGAAATACATCATTCTGCATGGACAAAGAGGGAAACGGGGAAAAGTGGGGTCCATCGACCAATTGATTTTGAAATTTGACTAAGTTAGGCCAGTATTTTTTATTTATTTTTTTAAAATTACATGCTTTATGGGAGCAAATACATGTGATAAAATCAAAATTCTACATAATAGGGGCAAAATTATGAGCTTGATCGATAAAAATGCATCAAATACATGATATAAATATGAAAAATATTGTATATTGTCACGGCCTTGTCTAATAACAAAGTTCCATGGTTTGTAAGACACAGGTGGAGGGATATTCAAGACAAATATGAGTCGATTCGTTTTGTGCATACTTATCGTGAAGCTAATTTTGCATCCGATAATATGGCTAAGAGAGGATGTTTGCTTCGAAATGGTGAAGGGTTGAATTACCATGAGATACCTTATTTTCTAAATTCTTTAGAATTTCCTAATGTCTCTTATTTCAGATTTAAATAGTTTGTAAGTTTTTGGGGTCTTTGGACCTCTTTTCTTGTAAACTCTTAGTAAATATTTGCTATTCATCAATACAATTTTGGACTTACCAAAAAAATATATATTTTATAACCCGATCTTCACTTAAAAAATGAAACAACATCAATTAAAATGCCCCCCAAAAAAAAAAAAAAAGTCGTGCGGTTTTCGGCCGCCTAACCGTAGGTATGTCCGAACTTTTACTATATGAATTCACCCCACTTGGAAAAAGTGAAACAAATTACCGATTCTCTATTCACCCTTTAGTTTAACCCGGTTTTCTAACAATGTTGGATGCTGAAAGAACCAAAACCAAACTTGTTAACTAAAACATGTTTAAGTTTCATCTGTATATAGGTCATGTTCTCCGCTTTGGAAGTTTGCATTTTTATTTTGTCAGAGACGAACAACTTAATAGATATTATAGTATCAAACTGATGTCTTGCAATGTATCTTGATGTTCACTAAATTCGAGGTAGTGCAAACAGTTTAGCTGTGGCGAAGGCTGATTTGATTGAAAGTTAGCTTGTCGGGGATTTGAGTAATTTGGTCCTTATTTGAAGGAGATTAAAAAAAGGTTAGGTGTTGTCTTGAAGATTTTCATAGTTGATTTGAACGAAAGTGTTTCCTTGAGTTTTATTTTGTTTGATTGACATTGTCATCTTTAAAAATAATGTTGGTGGCCTTTTATATTTTGATTTTTCGTTGGCTATTCCTAAATGTGCTAATATATTGATTTTGTAGAGTCGCTCGTCGAACTCGCAAGTTATGATATTTCAAGCTTGTTGTCAATGTTAGATGCACAAAACTATAGCTTCTACTAAAGTCAAGTCTCGGAATATGATCAAAATATGATAGTTAAGTATCATACATCACTGGATAACCGTCGAAGATTGAAAACTGAAGATCAAAGAAAGACACTTGGAGAACTTCATCGACAAAGAGGTATGTGAAGACCGAATTATCTTATTTACAATTATATCTTTATGAGACTATGTCGTATGATTTAGTAGATTTCATATTGCAAAGAAAGAAATTTTGAGTCAAGCTTGTCTTCATAAATCTCTCGAAATATGATTCAAGCAACGTATGTTCATAGATTCTTAACAATCTTAGTCAAGACAAATTTATTGTTCAAGAGCTATTTTTGTTTCAAGTCGATCATTTGGAAATTTCCCAAACAATGGTATTTATTTTTGGCGATTGAGAATGTTTCAAATTGTGTAAAGAGAGTTTTCAGAACTACTGAGATTCTGGAAACAGAGTAGATTCGCACGCGTACCCTAGACATCTGAGTTTCGGAACAAGATGTACGCATTACCAGTATCCTAAGGTTATGAGTTTATAAATTAGGGGATGTACGCATACCCAGTACGCGTACACAAAGGGAATGAGTTCGTGAATGGCTAAGGGTACACATACCCAATACGCGTACCCTAAATGCCCGAGTTCTCTTCGTATCAGACTTTTTGATTCCTCAAGATAGATATATAAAAATCTTCTTTACTGATCGGTTTATATTTTTCTAGGAAGGTGGTAGTAATCCAGGCTTCTCAGCTAACTGAGTGTAAATGTTCCGGATTTGTGAGATTTGCTTGCTATGTCTATTGCAAACATATTTCCAAGCCTTGATATAAAAGATGTAAGGGAAATAAAATAGCCTTATCTATTAGAGGCGAATGATATCAGAAGTATTCACTTAGGTTGAAAAAAATCTTAGGCTGTAAAGGACACCCGCTAAGGAAATCAATTGCGTAGAACCTTGCGAGGTTCAAGAGACGTAAGAGCACGATTGTAACTGAATTGCTTGGAGTGTTAATTAGGTCTCAACTATATTCCATTCCGAAGTTTGATAGTAGGCTAGTGTCTATATCGGCTTAATATAGTTTGGTGCTCAAAGCTGGACGAGGTACCAGGTTTTTTCTGCAGGTGCAGTTTTCATCGTTAACAAAACTTCTGTTGGCTTGTGTTTTTCCTTTTCCGCAATATTATTTTATCTTTATAATAGGAATAACATAATTAGTACGTATTCAATCTAGGTAGTTTAAGTCCTTATTAAGTTTGATCAATAACGACACTTGTTCTTGTTGATTTCGTATCTTAAAATATGGATAACAAGTGTTATACTTGGTAGAATTCAGATCCTCTTAATTTGGATACGACTAGATTGATCTTGGATATTGATTTGTGAGATCGTCCAAAAACTCTTCTATACAATCAGGTTCACGAACTTCTTATTTTAGACATATTGATTGTGGAAAAGAAAGAAAATAACTATCTAAATATACATATTGTTTAAGGATCCTTAATTTAGATTTACTTATAATTGTATTAGGTTTTGTCTATACAAGTTGCCGAACTAAAAAGTTGGTGGTCTACTTGGTACTACCTCCTTTTCAATTGGTATCAGAGTAGGCACCATTAGACCTACCAAGTCTGTGTTTTTGGAAAACCGAATCTATGGACAAGAGTTCAATATCTTTTAACGTACCACCAGCCTTCGATGACACGAGTTATTTATGGTGGAAAATAGCGATGTGCTCCTTACAAGCTCGTGATTTTCAAACATGGGTTCTTGTTGTAAAGGGGTATGTTCCTCTAAAAGTTACAAAAGGCAAAATTAATATTGCAAAAAACATAGTTATATATTGTGAAGCTGAAATCAATGCTGAAAAAGTATAATTCTGATGGATTAATGCTATCATTCATGCCATAAGCCAAGATTTTCAACATCATGTGTCTACATGCACTACATAGAAGCAAGCTTGGATATCTTAGAGACCGTATTTGGATGGAATACCTCTAAAGAAACAAGCAAGGCTTCAAAATTTAACTTTTGACTAGAAAACCTTCGTATGGCTGACGAAAATTCGTTTGAGGAATTTAATCACATGTTATCTAATATAGTGAATGCCTCTCATGCATTAAGTAGTGTTAGAGCACTTCTCGGTCACACTCACAAATTTTTCTATCTCAAGCTTGTTGTCAATGTTAGATGCACAAAACTATATCTTGATTTCTAGTCTACTAAAGTCAAGTCTCAGACTATGTTTAGAGGTTGGTAGTTGAGTATCAAATATCACTGAATAACCCTTGAATACTGAAGATCAAACGAAGACATTTAGATAACTTTATCAACAAGAGGTATGTGAAGGCTGAACCATTCTATTTACTCATATGAATTTCCATTCATCTATATGAGACTATGTCTTATGACTTCTTATAGACTTGATATAACGAAGAAGAAATTTCTAGTCAAGCATGTCTTGTTAAACATCTCGAAATATGATTCAAGCAATGGATGTTCATAGGTCCTTATCCATCTTAGTTCGAAGCAATTTATTGTTCAAGAATTATATTTTTGCCATACAAATCCTTTGAAAATGTTCCACACAATGACGTTTTATATCCATGGTATTTAGGAATGTTTCAAAACATCAAAAGAGAGTTTTAAGAACTTACTGAAATCTGGACTCAGAGTAGGTACACGTACCTAGTACACATACCATAGATATTTGGGGCTCCGGAATATAAGTAGGTACACGTACCTACTACGCGTACCACTAAGGTTTTGTATTCATGCACGGGTGTAGTATGCATACCTAGTACGCGTATTTAATGGATCCGTGAATGACCAAGAGGTATGCATACCTTGTATGCGTACTATCTCCTCTCGAATTTAAACCGGTCATAGGAAACATCAAGTTTCATACCTACCTGAAAAGACTGGGGTACCAAAATACACCACCAACTTTTTCGAAGGCAATATGTATGGACAAACTCAATACAACTCCGAGAGTTAAAACTCAATCAAGGAAAGTGTCTAGAGTTATATCTCTATCTCTCTTGCGATTAGAATGTTTACAGAATTGAATCCGTGAACCTAATCACAAAGAGAGTTCTTGGACGGTGCCAAAGACCAATGTCCAAGGATCAATCAAGTCTTATCCAACAAACTAGGTCGGACCTATCTATTTTGATTGGTCAACGCACAACCTGTGATATTTCAATTATAAAGATAAACAATATAACGCCGGAAAAAGAAATAACACAAACACCAGAAATTTTGTTAACGAGGAAACCGCAAATGCAGAAAGACCCCGGGACCTAGTCAAGATTGAACACCAAACTTTATTAAGCCGCTAAAAACACTAACCTACTACCAATTAACTTCGGTATGAAATGTAGTTGATCCCGAACTCAGTCACCCACTGATTCAGGTACAGTCGCGATCCTTACGCCTATTGAATCCCAGCAGGACTCTGCGCAATTTATTTTCTTAGAAGGAGTCCCACCAACTAAGAGTTGCTTCAAGTCAATTGAGGACTTTAAACCAAATATGCCTCCCACATATTAAGCCTATAATTGATTTCCTAATTTACGATCGAAACGGATGATCAGATCAAACGTAGGATCCAGGTGATGGAAATCGATAGCAACTTGAAAGAAGTCTGGCTATCCTCCAAATCCGGACTTATGCAATCCAAAGTGCAGCTTAGATTATTATTCACCTCATAAGTATAAAACTTGCGGAATCACAAAGTTTGAGACGAAGAGAACTTTGTGATTTGTATCAATCTTGTTCAAGTGATAAATCAACAATCGAGATACTCAAGTTATCAAAATAAAAGATAACTAAACCTGGCTTCACGAATCCCAATGAAGTCTTTGATAGTCTCTAAATCCTAAAAGTTTTTCTGGAGAGGACGACTCTAGATACAACAAAGACACACCAAAAAGTAGTGTCGGGATTCAAAAATCCCAGTTGCAAAGAATTCCCCTTATATAAACTTCACAGCCTATGTTGCTTTAGGTTTAAGCTAAGATATCTTAGGAACCAAACAAACAATATTCACCGTTAGATGAAAGCTTTGAATCTTATTTATGTAAACAAGATATACACTCTGGTTAGGTAAACCATAATTGAACCGTGTATAAAGACTATGTCCAACATGGTTAGCCGAAACTAGCCGATTTGAACTTTAAAAGATTAACACTCATTTTCATGTTCACAAATACATTAATCTTGAGTCACAATCATGTGATTAAATGAGTCTAGTGTTAATAGAGAATTCATTAAATGTAAATCATCTCATAGAAATAATTTAATCGCAATTGAATCATAATCGACATAATTGGTAAATGTACAATGTACAAATACTTGAGTCGTTCGTGAGTCGAGTCACAGTATGCGGACCGTTTTGCAAACTTATATTGACATAACTTTTTCAGTTCACGTACCGGTTTGAAAACTTCAGACTTTTATTGGTTCCAGAGTTCACAGAACTTTTTCAGTTTGCGTACCGGTTTGGGTACTAAACTGGTTCTAGAACATAGAACTGTATTGGATCGCATACCAGTTTGAATACTTTAATCCGGTTTCCTTACCACAGTTCCAAAATGGTTTGCATGAGAATATGCATACCTATCCGGATCACGAAACAAACAGATTTTCCCATGATGTGAGTTCGAGTATGCATATCACACAAATCTGAAAGTCGATATATAGCTACTCCGCAACGTGTACATGTATATGTAATACGACTTCAGATATATAACAATTTTCTCAGTTTGTAAGACTGATAACACTGTCTTGTATTCCGAATATAGTAGTTATATATTTCTCTAAATCAATTCAAAACATTCCTGAACAACATCAATGACACATATCACTGTTCCAGGCTATTTTTGAATGATAAACTTGAATCATGATTTGGTTCCGAACAATAAATTGTTCTCCACCGAAATTGATCAAGTATGAACAAATGTTTATTAAGCATAGTCATTATATTTCGAGAAATTTGTAAACTAAACAATTAGTTCTCGACTCGAAATTCTTGTCTATGCAAGCTAGTCAAATTAGTTATGCGACAAACGTCTTAAGGATAGAAAAGTGAATATAACTTGAGAAATAGGTGGTTCAGTATTCACTTACCTTTTGTTGATGAAGTTTTCCAAAAGCTTCGGTTGATCTTCGCCTTCAAATGGTAGAACGCAAATGATGACTGACTCGTTTCTCAACTACACTATCCTAGACCGAGACTTAACTAATTGTAGACTAGAAATCAAGATATAGTTTTGACAACTAAATTTGACAACAAGCTTGATATAGAAACACTTTTGAGTTCGACCGAGCAATGCTCTAACACTACCCTATATATGAATCAAGCAGATGCTTATAGACTATTTTCCCAAATATGTTTAGAATTGCTACGACTCTCATAAACACCTCCAAGACATCATTGATCACTAAATAACTTTGTGTTGTGTATCATTAAATGAACATGATATATCTTATAATTTCGAAAGGCATATTTTCCAAGAACTATCATTATACACGGTTCCGGTATCCAAACCATAGTGTATATTATTCTGTGGGATTTTAAGACATATTTCTCAAATGCTTACATGGACTTCAAACAAGATTTTCATCTAAACAGGGAAATTGTTTGCTTGAATATCAAGTTATCTTAGTTTGAATCCTAAGAATCCTTTAGTCTTAAAAGTCTTTAAATAGAGAGACTCAAACAACTGGAAAATTCAATCCCTGACACTTTTATATCCTAGTTGTTTACTAGAGTCTTCCTCTATTGACCTAGGTTTCTCCGAGAAACATAATTAGGTCTACGACTTAAAGACTTTACTTAGGCATTCGTGAAACCAGGTCCGATTATCTTTACCTTGATAGCCGCGTATACTGATCTTGTTCATTATGTTATCTTCTTAATTGATTTGTTTAAGGTTTTTTCTTGAGAGGTGTTTAATAATTTAGGCTTCTCAGATAACTAAGTGTAAGTGTTTTGGATTTCTAAGGTTTGCTAGCTTTGTCTGTTGTAAATAGATTTCAGATCTTAATCTATTCGATCTAAAGGAAAATCAAATATACTTATCTGTTAGTTTTATATTGGTATCAAATGCTTTCACTTAGGCTGAAACAACTCTTAGGATGTAAAGGACGTCAGTTAAGGAAATCAATTGCGTAAAGCCTTGCAAGATTCAGGGGATTTAAGGAGCACGACTGCAGTCGAATTGCTTGGAGAGCTAGTTCGGTCTCAACTACATTTCAGTCTGAAGTTTGATAGTAGGCTAATTTCTGTAGTGGCTTAATACACTTCGATGATCAAATCTGGACGAGGTCCCGGGGTTTTTCTTCAGGTGCAGTTATCCTCGTTGAAAAAACTTCTTATGTCTTATGTATTTCCTTTTCCATATTATATTGTTTATCTTTATAATAGGCACTACACAAGTAGTATGTAACCAATTATAGTGGATAAGTCGATATTAATTGCGACTGATTACGAGACTCATTCTTGTAAAATTCGTATCCTGAAAGATAAATAGCAAGTTTCATACTTGGAAGAATTCAGATTCAATTATTTAGATACGACTAGATTGATCCTTGATATTGATTTTTGAGATCGTCCAAGTACTCTTCTAGACAATCACGTTCACAGACTCTATTGTCTAGACTTTCTGATTGTGAAAAGTTAAAGATATAAATATATATATATATATATATTTCCAAGGATCATTAAGCTGGTCTAATTGAAATTGCATTAGGTTTTGTCCATACAGGTTGCCGAACAAAAAAGTTGGTGGTTTACTTGGTACCCTCTCATTTCAGGTAACACTATTTCTGAAAGGGATATTGTGATGAAAGTTCTGGGATCTTTGCTAGCTCGATACGAGTCTAAGACACATGCCATCCCCTAAGGAGACGAGCTTACAACAAATTATAGGAGAAGTGTCGTTAGAAAGTTAAAAATATTTGATCATTAACAGTACACTGAGTCTAGTAAAAAATTGCTTTCAAACCTTAAAGAACACCGAAGTACTTGATAAAACAGAAAGTGTTAGTGCCAGTGAGAAGCGTCATGTTGATAATTGCGAATTGTCTGATGAAGATCTTGATAATTCAGTATCTCTTATCACAATACAGTTCTGAGATCTTATTATGAATAGAAATAAACATTTCTCCGGAGAACATCCATCATCATCAAACAAGCCTCACAATTGTGTACCTCCTAAAAACATGGACTCTAACTATAGTGATGATGAGGATATGAGGGTTTAGTCACTTTGCTAATGATTGTCCAAATTGCAGGAAATACACTGGCAACAAGGGTCTTACCACAACATTTGATAAAATATCTGATCACTATGACTCAGAAGGGGAAGAAATTTCCAATGTCGCTCTCTTGGCAGGATCTGTCAACTATGATGAATGTAGCAATATTCACACTAATCATGAAAACTTCCTTGATGATTTTTTATCAAATACTTTGGTGGATATAATGAATTTTCCATTTACTAATGAAAATTTTATTGTTAATGTTTCGGGCGATCCAAAGGTGTCTGCCGTGCGTAAAAATGCGGGGTTCCCGAATATCTCTCCAATCGAGCATGCTCTTATTGTACCACTGAAGGACATAATCTTCCCTTTTATAACTCTTCTTGTTTCCAAAATTAGGTCGACTCCTCCAAATTCCACATCCAAAAAATCGAATAAGCCATGTGTGAGAAAAACCTATGTAAAAACTTTGCCAAAAAAGTGTCACCGGAAATCATCCGGAAAAGCCGTCAGAAGTCATCTCAGGTGACCAGAAACTGTCGCCGGTCACTGGTCAAAGCCATACCGAGTCAGAGAGTCAGGGAAATTTATTGGGCTAACTAGGCTGACAAGGCTGAGTTGCTTGGGTCTTGGACATTTGAACATGCTATAACTTGTGTTGCACCATCATAGTGCATCTTCCATTCTATTGTATCATGTTCTACAACTCATAACCATTTCCTCAACAAAATGCTAACTCTACTTCATGACATATAAATTGCAAAGCATCAGGACCACTACCTTTTCTATATATTTCATCATTCATTCACAAAATAAAAATCTAGACTAACCATTCAAACACAACCACCAATACTCACTTTAGCACCAACTGCATCACAACTTCTCAAGCTTTTTTGCTTGTTCCCTGCAAACAATTCATTCTAACCATTTCAAACATCCATTCATGCCACAACTATCATTGCAATGACATTCAACTCATACACATCCATTCCATAACACTCATCACCTATACTTGCTTCATAACCATCTTTTCCCTCGCATGACTTCATAATCACCGGGTGCTCATTTATAATTGAAAATACAGCTACAATAAGGCTGTTTCACAACAACACCAATTCTTTCTTGATACTTGTATTTATCTAAAATTTGAGATAGGCTAAAGTGGGATTCTAGGGTTTCTGAAAGTGAGTTACGGGAGGTTGAGAACGAATAGTCTCTGCCTAAACCATGCACAGTGGCCGTTCAAAGGATGCTTTAGTCACAAGGAAGAGGTTTAGGGCTGGTCTTAGGGAGGGAAGCAGACGAAGAGAGAGATCAGAAAATTTTAGGGTTTGAAGAAGAATTGCTCTGAGAGGTTATGAGAAATATGATGATAGCTTGGAGAAATAGAGGACCTATTTATAGCTGAATTCTCTAATCTCAGGTCGGTGAGGATAATGATTGCTTTCCGTACCGTGCGGATCAATTCTCCCTTCTATTTAAGAATAGAGATAAACTAGGTTGAGTTTATCTCATTATTCCACCGCCTTTACTCTCTTATGCGGTGAGAAATAGGCTGGGTATCTCTCACACGTGCCGTAGACTACCAGACCAAAACCCTAATTGATATCTCCCCATTTGTGTGAAGCTGAGTCAGCCTTTGTGATGATGTGTTGAGAGAGAGAAATATTCTCTTTAGTCGAGTTGGCCAAGATAGAGAGATATTCTCCTATCTGTAAGAATGACTAGGATGAGTCACGTGCAAAGGCATGAGATACCTCAAAATTCATATGGAGAGTCTGAAAAGGAGACTCGATTCATACATGAGGCTCGTGCCCATCACGGGGAATATTCAACCTTGTCTAAGATTTCCCGAGAGACTTGAATCTCTCTGAGAGTTTGTGGAGAGATGTGAATCTCTCTAGGATTTCGAGGAGAGATGTGAATCCCTCGGAGATTTTGCAGAGATATGTGAATCTCTCCAAGATTTTGCAGAGAGATTTGAATCTCTCGAAGATTTTGCAGAGAGATGTGAATCTCTCCGATATTTTGCGGAGAGATGTGAATCTCTCGAAGATTTTCTTAACAGATATGAATCTCCTTATGGTCTGCTGAGACTCATCCCGAAGAGAGAGAAAAGGCTTTGTACGCCCGATTAATGTCACCGCGAGACTTTGACTCACTTGTATTTGACCAGCGTATCTTGCAGAGATGTGCTAGGAATCAATTGTGCACGTATTTATGGAGCCGAAATGACCAGTGTATCTCAGAAGGATGTTCTAGGAATCTTTCGAAAGGGCCCATAGGCAGAATAACCAGTGTATCTCGCGGGGATGTCCTAGGAATTATTCGGAAACCTCAGTAAGTCGAGTCAGAGCCTAGAGTAGACATGACCAGTGTATCTAGCGATGATGTACTAGGAATCATTCCTTGATCTCAAATAGGGTGATTCGTTCTTATAGGAGACATGTATGTCTCCACTCTGGGTCATAAGTCCGTCGGGGACGTTTTTACGCATCTACAGAGCCTACATGACCAGCAGTATCTCGCAGGGATGTATAATAGGAATTATAGCATCACAATGTAGATGGGGGAAAACGATTTGCTGGTTTTTACGGAATTGTAGAGTCGACCGGGTGGAGACTCCTTGAACCGAGTGAAATGTTGAACCTCACATAGATGCACTGCAACAAAGGAGTGCTTTAAGTTCGAGAGATCAATCTGCCAAGACTCCGGCCTAAACCAAGAACAATGGCCGTTCCAGTCAATTCGGTCACAGAGAGGATGGGTTGATCAGTAGGAGGGAAGGCGAGAAATGCGTGAGATCAATGGTGATCTCGAGATTATAGGTGTGTTGTGAGTTCGAGGCGTAAGAATGCTCTAAATGATTGAATTTTGCTCAAATGAGAGTGAATGCTCGGACGATGAGTTCGTGTAGACGAAAAATTGTACGTATGAACTTGCCGAGAATTCCTTGTTTAGACGAATGTTCGAGTGTTCGAATCTTGTCCTTTCAATCGGGATTCGAGACATTTGATAATGCGGAGTTGAAAACACCATGATCCCATGAAGTGTGACGGTTCTTGGAATCGGAGAGTGGGAAGTTGGAAATCGTGATAAAACCGGTTGCTCATCGTGCGGAGACTTGGTTAATTTTCCATCCACTACTTTGCCGACTCTTCCAATCGATTGCACGACTTGCTCACATTCGTCGTGGGTGAACACACGTGCAGTAGACACACAGACCAAAACCCTAGTTAATATCCCCCCATGTGACACGATTGATATCTCGTGATTGTGGAGCCGATTCTTGACTTTGTGGGACGATGAGTCCATGTATTGTTGAATTGAACATGTTTTGCAAATGTTCAAATTCATGAATCAAATATGTCTCGCCGAGACGAGGTATTATTATGTGATTACCTAAGACGAGCAACCGTGTTGTCAATTGTCGAATAATATTGATAATTGAACCGATATTCTTGAATCCGAGCAAATATTCTTGGTTCGAGCAAATATTGCAAGTCTGGTGGAATATTGCTAGTTTGAGCAAATATTGCCTAGGTTTGAGCGAATGTTGCTCATTTGATGAATTGCCGGGTAGCAGACCAAATAAAATATTAATTTAAGATACGGCTTTGGGTCGTGTAAAATAAATAAATGTTGATCATGGAATCAACATAAAATTATCGAGTATTTGAATCTCGGCCAGAATCATGTTTCTGCAGAGCTCTGGATTCAAAAACCCTAATTTTACTGAAATGATAATTTATTGCAAATCAATCTGCAGAGTGAAGAACCGACCAAGAGGTCATGAGACCGGCTCTTGGTGGCTGTGGGAACAATGGATGGTCGTTCAAGCAAAAACTTAATTGTTTGGAAGAATTTTGAACCGAATATGAGCAATTGAGCAAATTAGGTTAAAATCATTAAAACATGCGGGACCGGCTGTTTGCAGGCCTTAGAGCCACCCTTGGTCGGTCAAGGGGATGTGCTCGTGTCACCATAGTGTCCAGTGTCTCGATCTGAGAATTTCGAGTATTTTCCGATGCGCATTTGAGCAACATTCGAGAAAATACGCGAGAATCCCGGGGTTTTCTTGAAACTAGGAAAAATACATGAGATGATGAAAAATGATAAATAAAACAGGGAATTGCAAGGTGTGGGACCGACCACGGCTAGGGAATGGTCGGATGATTAACAAGCATAGTCCCACACTTTCCCAGTTTTATGTGATTTTATGTATTTTCTCTGAGTTGAGGGAAATTCCATGAAACTGGAGAGTTTGCTGAAATAAGGGAATTTCCATGAGATGAGAGAGATATAATAATAATAAAATAGGGAATGATGTAGTGTGGGACCGGAAATGACCAAGGCATGGTCGGCCGGCCAATGGGCACGGTCCCAGAGCACTCTTCCCAATTTTATGTAATTTTCATGATTTTAGGAAATTTTCATAAAATCAGAGAGATTTGTTAAAATCAAGGTATTTTGTTGAAATTAGGGAGTTTTCATGGAATCAGGAAACTAAAACAACAAATAATAATAAAATAATAAGCGTGTGGGACCGGCTAGGGCATGGCCGGCCAGCTAGAGCCCGGTCCCACGAGTTTTCCTAATTTTATAATAATTTTCATGATTTTAGGGAAAATTCATAAAATTAGGGAATTTTCATGGTTTTAAGGAAAATTCATAAAATCAATGAATTTTCATAATTTGAGAGAAATAATAAAATAATGGGAACGTGAGGTGTGAGACCGGCCACGGCTAGGGCATGGCCGGCCGGTTGGTGCCCGGTCCCACGAGTTTTCCTAATTTTATAATAATTTCATGATTTTAGAGAAAATTCATAAAATTAGGGAATTTTCATGGTTTTAAGGAAAATTCATAAAATCAAGGAATTTTTCATAATTTGAGAGAAATAATGGGGACGTGAGGTGTGGGATTGGCCACGGCTAGGGCATGACCGGCCGGCTGGTGCTCGGTCCCGCGACACCTTTTCCTAATTTCATTATTTCTTTGATAAAATCATGAGATTAGAGAATTTCCTTGAAATGAACGAGATTAGCTCGAACGAGAGAATTTTCACGAGATCGGGGAAAAATAATAAAATATGACAAAATATAAAATTGGGCGCGGGATCGGTCACGCGGGACCGACCAACTGATGAGCCCGGTCCCGGGCGCCTTTTTTAATATTTTATTATTATTTTTCCTTCCTATTTTGCGTCGGTTCATCGTTCATTCATATTTTTGAAATGCTCGTTTGCGCATTCAAATGATGGTCTGTGCATTATTGTTAAGTACACTTGCACCATTTTAGTCGGGGCTTATTCGATGCTCAGATGCCTGCCTCGTTGAATATTTATCACTAACCCGTGGAATTCTGCTGGGAAGAACCACAAATTGAAGTGACGAAATATAACGAAGAATCGTAGAATATTCTTGGATATTCGAGCGATTATAGATAATTAGCGATGGCTCTATACTAACGGGGATTCTTATCTAGGAGCATTAATTATTCGAGGTAATGAGCAATATGAACTTCTCGGAGTGTCATATTCCTCTTGTATAGTCGGGGAAAACATGGTTGCATCCCGAAGACGTTATTGCTCTATACTAGAGACATGTTGTCTAGGAGCCATCCAATCTTGCTGATTCTATACGGTATGAGATGCGCCGTGGTCTCAGTGGGAGACTACACATCTACATCTTCTACGAGAGACTTTCTCGATCGAGGTTTTTATGGCATGAGCTTTCACGCTTAGAGACATGAGTCTCAATACTCATCCGATTGCTAGGATCGGGAGTAATTCTTGAAATTGCTCGGTATTCATGAGATGTGTCGTGGCCTCGGGCGGGAGACTACACATCTACATATACTCTAAGAGACATCCTTCTCGGTCAGAGATTTATGGCATGAGATTTCATGCTTTAATGAGAGACTTGGGCCTCGATACTCATCCGATTGCCGGATCCGGAGTATAGTTTTATAATTTTACCCTTTGTAGAAAATCCACCATCTACATTAAGTCCCCTGCTTAGTGAGGAATAGTCATGTTCCTCAGTCAGCATTGAATGGTGATTTTCCAGGTACAAATAGAAATAAGTAATTGAACTTAGTCATAAGATAAGACATTACGGATTTATTTGAATGAAGCAAACCATGGTTTGAGCGGAAACCCCAGTGGCATAATATAGCATCATCCAGTGAGCAAAATTGGTGTAGAACCGCTGATTCGATGGTGGAACCTTGGTTGGTCTAGGATTCAAGGGCCGGGCCCGAAAAGAAATCCTTGTTTTAGGAATAAGCGCTCGTTCTTTCGTTAGTTTAAGGAACAATTAGACCTGAGTCTAATGATAACTTTTTTGTCTATGAGCTTTCACGAAAACAAAATTTTATTTTTTAAATACGTGAGATTTCACAAAGTGGAATAAACCCTCGTTTCAAAGGTGGATGCTCGTAAGAGAATTTTTTTTTTTTTTTTTTTGAACAGACGTGCGTCTGTTTGTAATAAAATTTTGTTTATGAGCTTTCATGAAAAAATTTATCTTCGAGCTTTCGGAAATTTTTGAAAATATACTCTCGCTTCAAAGACAGATGCTCGTGCGAGGGAGCAAAAAATATATAGATATATTTTTCAAATTTACGTGAGTTTCACGTTAAATATTTAGTAAAATCAATGTTTTGATTTTGAACAACGTTAAATATATATAAGGACTACATGATGTTAGCAAATGACGTGTAGTCCCGGCCGTTCTTTGGTGAGTTGTTAGCGCTCCTTGTGTCATGACTTTGCCCGTGCAATTAGGATCATGAGACCAAGGTTTGTTATTTCTTTTCGACTTTTGCTCCATCGATTGACGGTCTTCAACTTGTTCCCGGGCAAACAACTCATGAATCAAAGCGATGAAGAAGTCGATGTAAGTATCCTTTTTCGTGTGTAATCGTGGCATCTCCTTGAATGAAATAATAATAATTGTTGTTGATGAATCCGGAAGAAATCATTGTAGATAAGCATCATGTTGATGAAGCGTGCACTTCTTTGGGATATGGGAATATGGAGAATTCCCGAAATCCCGAACCGAATGGAGATAGCGGCGTTGCCAATGGAGATTTTCGGCATTGCCGAGCCTTCAAATGATTTAGAGACTCCCTAGTAAGTATGAAATTTCTGATTTGTGAATGAATGAATGAGAATCCATGTGAGTATACGAGTAATTTTACTGAAATACGTCACCAGAAAATTTCAGACTTCAGCATTTTAGAAAAAATACCGTAGAATCTTCATTCAAAGTCGATTTTCGCGATCTGCATATGTATCTTCAATCCCAGAAAATATCCAAGCTTTAGAAAAGAATATTTTGAGGTTTGAGCATGTTTATGGCCTGAAAAAGGCGAAAGGTAAACTTCGGGGAGACTTTCGAACTTTTTCAGATTGTATGTTGTCCAATGTTTCAGCCACATATCCTTGCTCATTTCTTCAATTGCTTTGAATTTCGGATATGTTGTAGAGGACAATCATACGAAGAGAATGATATATGACCCATACCTAGATTCTTTACCAATTTCTCCCAGCTCGTCGGTTTGTACAGACAGTGTAACCAAAATCATCTCGGGCGAGCTTGCTTTATAAAACACTCATGTTGTGATTTTAGACCATTCGCTTGTGTCTTGAACGGTTGTTGAAGGATTTAATGTCATTGATTCATTCGATATCATGACCATTTGATTGATACATGATCATGGTGCTTGCAGTGCCATCTTGTTTCTTTCAGTCGTAGAAACATCACTTCTGAAACCCTGGTCACGGGACCATAACTGAGGTTGTTCTCAAGAGAGGATGATGTAATGACCATGGTGGCATGTCCCGGTGGTAGAATTACTTTTGCGATGATTGACTGGCGCTGGAGAGCCCGGAACCACGAGTGTTGGACTGTGAAATTGATCGTCATGATCAGTGGACCGTCAGTCCCCAGTATTTTGTTGAATCTCTCTCTTCCATTTTCCCTTCTTCGGTAGGACCTAGATAGAGGATCCGGGTAGAAACATTGATGTAAAGACCCCAGGTGGTCGAAGTTGGAGGTACCTTGATGAAGGACTTAGCGAAAAGACACGGTGGACACCCGATCGTTTATGGAAGTTATGAATCCCGTATAAGAATTGCTGCTTGCATGTTGTATGCTCAGGAAGCTGTAGGAACCTCATACGACGTCGGAATATGATGCTTGACCCCAATTTTTGAAGCTAAGAGACTGAGTTGTCACATCAGAAAATAATCACTCAATTCGGAGTTGTAGAGGTCAGCCAACGAAGCGTGCACATTTGTGATTTGTAATCCCCTACAGAATTTTCAGACTTCATAAACCTGGATGTAAAGGCCATATCTTTCAGCTCGTATGTCCGATTAATGCGCCCTTTTGGTATGTTGTACAAGAGACATAGAGGAATATCTTTCGTTGAGGAAGCATTGTCCCATTCCTCACCTATTGGTACGTTTTTGCAAACCCATGGCCTGAAGTGTGTTGTATCTCATTTGTAGAGGTGATGAGAACATCTTGTAGAAGACTTTGGATTATGCCCACCAGTCGTGCCAGCTTTGGGAAGACTTTCATGTGAGCATGTTATCAAGTCTACACATCTTGATATGAATCATCGGTTCTTAGAAAAGTCCGCTTCATGTGTAACACTTCAGAGAATGATTAGTTGATGAAGCCACGAGGATGTTGCTCCCCGAGACCGTTGTTGGTCTTTGAGACCATGAATGATTACGCTCCAGAGATCCTTGTCGATGCTGAAATCATGGATGGTGTTCCTCTAGAGATTATCGTTGATGTTGAAATCATGGTTGAAGTTGCTCCAAAGACCGAAAAGGCTAGAACCATGATTATAGATATAATCTTTGCTCCTTCATCCAGTGAGCCTTTTACATTCACGAACTAGTTGATGAGTTGAGCGTCGCTAAGATGAAGGTGTACCGAGAGTTCAACCTGAATGCTCCTGAAAGCATAACTTTACCAGGAACTGGCTTTGTCAGTGAGTCGATGTTGTTGCGGTAGATAGCATCGGTAGTTTTCATACTGGATGTGATTTGTGAAGAGAGAAAGTTCCTCAATCATGCAGGGGGGCTTGTGATGTAGAGAAATCCCGTTGATGAAGTTTCATGGAATCACCTCAGGTTGCCTAGTATATGTTGAAGGAGTTAGTGCCATCCATGTATGAATGATGTTGCATATGCTTCAGAAGTCTTATCATGGGATAATGAAGACTTATCGATTGTAGTTTAGTTACACTTTGATCGTCTTTGGTGTTGAATCAATGTGTCATCGTCGAGATATTTGTGTTGTACTCTTTGATTGGGAGTACAATTGATGGCTTCTTAGATGCTTGAGCGTTGAAGAGTATATTCCTTAAGCATCGAATGTCTTAGGGGTTTGATCATCTCGGCCCTTGAGTATCTTCTGTTGATTCAGCATCCCTTTTGTTGCGGCAGTGGGATTCGACACTTGTGCAGACATCAGAGATTTCTGATTTCGTGGAACACATGAACTTGCAGGAGAAACGCCCAAAGTGTTATTTGCCATGTTTGTACATCAGTAATGAATGTTTCATTGCTTGATTCGTAGAAACGTCGGATTCAACCACTTGGTAAAATACTAATGCGGTGAAGCTACCATTCATAACGTCTTGTAGAGTTGCTAGCATAATTAAGTCCCCATGTTAGGATAGCATGTGGGGAAATAAATGACATAGACATGGAATGAGACTTGCCGAGTGCGTAACCTCTTGATGAATGTCTATGCATCTTTTGCGGGTTCTTGCTTGACCTCGTTAAAGTTCGAAATTTCTCAAATACTCTGATGATGGAATGTCCGTCAAATCTTCTGGGTCATAACTTTCTTCATTGGAGAGATGTGTAACAAAAGGCGCTTTGTAAGTACCCATGTTTTCATCGTGGATCCACGCTCAAATCGAAGGACATGTCATATCCACGGATCTTCCCGATTATGTGAAACTTGGTTTTGTCCGGGTAGAACTTATGTTCACTTTGAGAGTGATATAGCCATAAGTATTTCCGAGCGCTCCTTGAGGTCTCGATTGAGATGGGAGCATGAGTAGCTTCTTGTCGAGTGATGCATGTGGATCCGATGGTTTTCATTGGAATGTTGTTGATGGCGGTGCCAGCATCGATCAACGTTCTTCCAAATTCGTATCTTCTGACTGTGGTAGCGGTACCCAGTCGTACATCTCTTGGTCTGTGGCTGGAGGCTCAAGAATTATTTCCGGAATGGACTTCTTGACAGAATGTGTTTTTAGTGTTGTGAACATGTCTCTCCTTTATGCCTTGACCCGGATAGAGCAATTCACGTTCGACCAAGGATTGAACCGCCTTTTTGATAGGTTGTTCGAGATAGTGTAAAGGAGGTTCTGACCAGGAGAGGATTCTTGTGTAGTCCTTGAGTCCCAGTTGAAGCTATTATGGACCAACCTTCTCTTTGAAAATGTGCTTCAAAGCGCGTGATTGCTTGTAGGATGATTGACGAACACATGGAGGCGCGTGACTTGAGGACTTTCCATGTCTTCTTGAGTTGGTTCTTTATTGACATATGGCAACTTGATTGCACCATCTTGGACCCCAGACATCCAGGAGTTCGATCACCTCTTCAATGGAAAAAGGAAAGTTAGGTGCTTCTTGATCAAGAACTCCTGTGCGTTGGTCAGAGGTTTGTGCATCTTGCTTATCCTTGCTTTGTGCTTTTGAAGGAGTTGAGGTATGCTTGCGCGACAGTTTGGCTTTCCGTTTGCTCCCTTCTACAACAGTATTTGTGGAAGGCTGGAGGTTTTACTGCTTCTTGATCAGACGTCTGCGCTGAGTGTCTCGAGGTTCTTCATAGCTTTTGTTCTTTCGGCAAAGCGGGCGCGATGGTTGCCGATCTCATCGACGCTTCATGAAGCTCGAGAAGGTGCGGAAACGAAGATTTTCCAATAAAGCTCTGTAGACCGGGATCATGCCGTTGATACACAAGTCTACCAGTTGTTGCTCCGTGACGTTTGGATCATGACAGACTAGGGCCTGGACTCTGAATTTTTTCACGTAGTCATTGGGATGTTCATTGTTCCTCTGAAACATTCTTCCAAGATCAGAGAGAGTAATTTCTCTGACACAAAGAAGTACTTTCTGTAGAAGGCATTAATCATTTCTCCCCAATTGTTAATAGTCCCTGGTGCGATGTTGTTGTACCGGTGTATGCTCTGCCTTTCAAAGATTTTGAAAATTCCTTGAGACGAACAACGTGGTTGTGTTCATGTTCTCCCAAGGCTTAGGAAACGAGAGACATGTTCTCGAGCATTGCTAGTTTCCATCATACGAGTGAAAGTTGAAGAGGTATAACCTTTCGGAAGAGGGATCCTTTGCGTAGTGGCGGGATAAGGAGGCTGGTGACGATGGACATGTGATGTCTTGTCCTTTCCACGGTTCTCCAGGAAGGCGCTCCAAATCTTCCCGAGTAATGAAATTTGATGATTCTTTTCTTTGATGAATCGTCTGCGGCTTTGCGTACCGTTAAGCCGATCCCTTTGTATGAATTGGAATTATCTCGGGATCGGCATCGAGGATTTCTCCTTCTCTTTCCCCTTTCCTTGAGTTTTCTCTGACATTGTATCAGTGAGAGCCTTCAGTTGATTAAATAGCTCATTTTGTGCCGTAGCCATATCGGTCTGATTTTTTGCAAGAATCTCTTGCACTTTGATGAGATCGGCAATGGTGGGTGGTGGGTTTCCTCTGACTTCCTCAGGGTGTCGGCCGAACAGAGGATGACCTTTCGTGTTAGTGTGAGGAGGAGTGCCATCACCACTGCCAGTGTTAGAGGCCGGAATGGTTTCCGGGATATACTCGTTGTTGTTGTTGCTAGTGCTAGCGCCATTTGTGTTGGAACCTGTAACTAACCCAGACCTAAGACCAGCCATCTTGTGAAACTGTGAGATTTCAACCGAGATATTAATCTCCCACTGTGGTCGCCAATCTGTAGATGGGGAAAAACGATTTCTTGGTTTTACGGAATTGAAGAGTCGGCCAGGTGTGGAGACTCCTTGAACCGAGCGAAATGTTGAACCTCACACGGATGCACTTGCAAGAAGGAGTGCTTTAAGTTCGAGAGATCAATCTGGCAAGACTCCGGCCCAAACCAAGAACAATGGTCGTTTCTAGAGTCAATTCGGTCACAAGAGAGGATGGGTTGATCGTGGGAGGAAGGCGAGAAATGCGTGAGATCATTGGTGATCGAGATTATAGGTGTGTTGTGAATTCAACGTAAGAATGCTCGAATGATTGAATTTTGCTCAATTAAGAGTGAATGCTCAGACGATGAGTTCGTGTAGACGAAAGATTGTCTGTATGAACTTGCCGAGAATTTCTTGTTTAGACGAATGTTCGAGTGTTAGAATCTTGTCCTTTCAATCAGGATTCAGAGACATTTTATAATGCCGAAGTTGAAAACACCATGATCCCATGAAGTGTGACAGTTTGATGGAATCAGAGAGTGGGGAAGTGAGAAATCGTGTTAAAACCAGTTGCTCATCGTGCGAGACTTGGTTAATTTTCCACCCACTACTTTGCTAACTCTTCCAGGCGGTGCACGACTTGCTCACGTTCTCATCGTGGGTGAACACACGTGACGTAGACCGCCGAGACCAAAACCCTAGTTAATATCCCCCATGTGACACAATTGATATCTCGTGATTGTGGAGTCGATTCTTGACTTTGTGGGACGATGAGTCCATGTATTGTTGAATTGAACATGTTTTGCAAATGTTACGAAATTCATGAATCAAATATGTCTTTGAGATGAGGTATTATTATGTTGATTACCTAAGACGAGCAAGCGTGTTCTTTGAATTGTCGAATAATATTGATAATTGAACCGATATTCTTGAATCGAGCAAATATTCTTTGGTTCGAGCAAATATTGCTAGTCGAGGAATATTGCTAGTTTGAGCAAATATTAGGTTTGAGCGAATGTTGCTCATTTGATGAATTCTTGATAGCAAGACCAAATAAAATATTAATTTAAGATCTTGATTTCTTGGGTCGAGTAAAATAAATAAAAATATTGATCATGGAATCAACATAAAATTATCGAGTATTGAAACGCTCGAGAATCATGTTTTGCGAGCTCTGGATTCAAAAATCCTAATTTTCCTGAAATGATGATTTATTGCAAATCAATCTGCAGAGTGAAGAAGGGACCGGCTACATGGGATGAAGAGTCCACCATGTACGCCTAGATGCTCGAATGAGCTAAAGTACCAAAGTTTCTCAGAGGACCAGTTGGTGAAAGAATGATTAAATGCTGGTTTAATCATTTATTGAAATAATGCTCGTGTGAGCGACAAATAATAAAACCTGGTCATAAACTGAGGAGGAACCGACCAAGAGGTCAAGATACCGGCTCTTGGTGGCCGTGGGACCAATGGATGGTCGTTCAAGCAAAAACTTAATTGTTTGGAAGAAGTTTGAACCTAATATGAGCAATTGAGCAAATTAGGTTAAAATCATTAAAACATGCGGGATCGGTCATTTGCGGGCCTTAGAGCCACCCTTGGTCGGTCAAGGGGATGTGCTCGTGTCACCATAATGTCGGTGTCTCGGTCCCGAGAATTTGAGTATTTTCAGATGCGCATTTGAGCAACATTCTAAAAAATATGCGAGAATCCGGGGTTTCTTTGAAACTAGGAAAAATACATGAGATGATGAAAAATGATAAATAAAACAGTGGAATTGCAAGGTGTGGGACCGACCACGGCTAGGGCATGGCCGGATGATTAACAAGCACAGTCCACACTTTCCCAGTTTTATGTGATTTTATGTATTTTCTCTGATTTGAGGGAAATTCCATGAAACTGGAGAGTTTGCTGAAATTAGGGAATTTCCATGAGATGTGAGAGATATAATAATAATAAAATAGGGAATAATGGAGTGTGGGACCGGAAATGGCCAAGGCATGGTCGGCCGGCCAATGGGCACGGTCCCAGAGCACTCTTCCCAATTTTATGTAATTTTCATGATTTTAGGAAATTTTCATAAAATCAGAGAGATTTGTTAAAATCAAGGTATTTTGTTGAAATCAGGGAGTTTTCATGGAATTAGGAAACTAAAACAACAAATAACAATAAAATTATAGGCGTGTGGGACCGGCTAGGGCATCGCCGGCCAGCTAGAGCCCGGTCCCACGAGTTTTCCTAATTTTATAATAATTTTCATGATTTTAGGGAAAATTCATAAAATTAGGGAATTTTCATGGTTTTAAGGAAAATTCATAAAATCAAAGGAATTTTCATAATTTGAGAGAAATAATAAAATAATGGGAACGTGAGGTGTGGGACCGGCCACGGCTAGGGCATGGCCGGCCGGTTGGTGCCCGGTCCGACGAGTTTTCCTAATTTTATAATAATTTCATGATTTTAGATAAAATTCATAAAATTAGGGAATTTTCATGGTTTTAAGGAAAATTCATAAAATCAAGGAATTTTCATAATTTGAGAGAAATAATAAAATAATGGGGACGTGAGGTGTGGGACTGGCCACGGCTAGGGCATGGTCCGCCGGCTGGTGCTCGTTCCCGCGACACCTTTCCCTAATTTCATTATTTTTTTGATAAAATCATGAGATTAGAGAATTTCCTTGAAACGAAGGAGATTAGCTCGAACGAGAGAATTTTCACGAGATCGGGGAAAAATAAAAAAATATGACAAAATACAAAATACAAAATTAGGCGCGGGACTGGTCACGGCATGACCAAACCAAGTGATGAGCCCAGTCCCTGGCGCCTTAGCTAATATTTTATTATTATTTTCCTTCATATTTTTCATAGGTTCATCGTTCATTCATATTTTTGAAATGCTCGTTTGCGCATTCAAATGATGGTCTGTGCATTATTATTAAGTACACTTGCACCGTTTTAGTCGGGACTTATTCCATGCTCAGATGCCTGCCTCGTTGAATATTTATCACTAACCCGTGGAATTCTGCTGGGAACAACCACGAATTGAAGTGACGAAATATAACGAAGAATCGTAGAATATTGCTGGATATTCAGGTGATTATAGATAATTAAGCGATGGCTCTATACCAGCGGGGCTTCTTATCTAGGAGCATTAATTATCTAAGGGTCGAGCAATATGAACTTCTTTGGAGTGTCATATTCCTCTTGTATAGTCAGGGAAAACATGGTTGCATCCTGAAGACGTTATTGCTCTATATTAGCAGACATGTTGTCTTGGAGCCATCCAATCTTGCGATTCTGTACAGTATGAGATGCGCCGTGGTCTCAGCTGTGAGACTACACATCTACATCTTCTACGCCGGACTTTCTCGATCAGAGATTTTATGGCATGAGCTTTCACGCTTAGAGACTTGGGCCTCGATACTCATCCGATTGTCAGATCCGGAGTATAGTTTTACAATTTTACCCTTTGTCAAAAATCCACCATCTACACACAATCAGCTGCATCTCGCGAAGACATGCTGGAATTGTGGCTGTATTGGATCATAAGTCTGCCGGGGACGTTTTACCCTCTACATAACCGCGTGACCGGCATCAATATCTCGTCGAGGATGTGCACTAAGAATCGCGGCATCACCACAAGCGGGCTTTATCTCTCCCGTGAGAGTTGAGTTTTGTCTATGGTCTTGAAATGACGCTTTTTCCCTTTATCCAAATTTACCATCTACATTAAGTCCCCTACTCAGAGTAGAACCTTGTTTGTTCTATGATGAGTATATAGATGGTGACAAGTCATTCAGATACAAAATTAAAATTCACTCGGTTTTCTAGACTTGCGGAGTCCGCGAATTGATGTTTAGTCTTCGACTGTTATGACTCTGATCTTGGAATCGATTCTGGACTTTGGAACTTCCTGGGATTTTGTGTTAGACGTTAATGACATGATAATGAAGTCTTAATGAGACAAAATTTCCGTCTTGAGCGAATGGAATTTCTTAATTAGGGGACAAAACCTTAATTTTTCTCTATGTGCATCCTTGAGATTTCGAATTTGTACAGGAGAGTATGTGAGGAAGAGAGAGATTTTGAACGGCTTCCTGGATGGCCTTGATGTTGGTGAAAAGTCGTGAGAAAAGATAAGCACTTACTTTTGAAGTTACAGAGTCCCTATCCCATGTAAATACTGAATTCAGGCTTATACTGTATCTACACCCTAATTTCTCTCTTTTGTTCGCGTCTGACTCTTTCAGACACTTTGGAGAGGCTTGACGAGGCTTAGAATGTGTGCATTTATCTTGTGGATTCGGCACCTTTTTTGATGAGAGCATGCTTAATTCCTTGTACCAATCAAACACCTCTTTATTTTCAGAGAAAATATCCATTTTTGAAACTTAAGGGTATTTTCATCGAAAACCATTATAAGCTTGATTTTAGTTAGCATGAGAGAGACCATGAGATTTCCTAGGTATGGTCACGTCTTGAGAGAGGGAAAGAGGCATGTGTCTGGTCCTGCTTTTGGAAATTATGAACTCGAACTTCCCTGTTTAAGCTAAACCCCCTTTATTTTCTATGAAATTCTGCTTTTCTGGATTCCGTTTCAATCCCATTCTTCTCCGAACCCTTAGAGAACTCAATATTCACGTGTATGAGGCCTTTGGAAGGAGTAGATGAGAGTTTGGTCGGTTTCTGGCTGTATTAGGGCCTTCTTCTTTGAAAATACTCAAAATTATGAGATAAGGGTATTTTGATCAAAAGCCCTTATGAGCTCGTTTTTGTTGAAGAGTGATGAGATAAAAAGGGTTGAGAGAGGTGTAGAGAACCGTCCAATAGAATGGGAAGAGGCTCGGTGGTAGGCTTAAAAACCTACTAGAATATACCGCAAGCGCACGGCGTTTATAAGTAGACAATGGCAAATACGCGGGTCGATCCTACGGGGAGTTGTATTGGTGAAACTAAACTTCTAAGGTTCTACTATTACTGATTTAGAGACGATGTTTGTCGATACGACGAGAATATTGATGATTATACTAAATAAAAAAGATTAATAACAAAATAAAGATAACTATGGTTTCGAATCCACCGTCTAAATGCATAGCAATCCCCTACTTTGATATACTAGTTCTCTTTTCAATCAAGGATTTATAGAGGTTATAGCCTCAAACTACCTTGAAGATGTGATAAATCACTTGCACAAATGGATGAATCAACCTCAAGCTAAATATCTGTCAAACCCAAGCATTGGTTGTCTTGTTACGGCACAACCAATCAAAGACTGAACTATAAGCGTCAATTCCTAGCACTACCTATCTGTTTAAGGCATAGCTAATCACAAATTGAACTAAATCAGTTTACAAAGCTTTGAATACACATCAAAGAATTGATCAAACTACCAAGGATGCATGACATACAAGGTGAGAGTGAATTGATATGAATTCAAAGATTAAATCATGCTTTTCAATTAAATTCATGGAGAAAAAGTAAAACCAAATCAAGAAATTATAATTATTTAGGGGTTTCATCTCAACCCTAGTTAGAAAACTAGAACATGGAGAAAACTGTAATTGAACCTAAATTATAATTAAAGCTTGTTGCACCGGCTACTCCGGGCTTGGTTTACAATATGAGAACTCCTCCTTATTTATACAAAATTTCCCCCAAATTATCAATCCATGTTTTCTACCAAATCTACAATATAAAGCACAGTTTGTTTCTGAGTGGTGGCCAGGATTTATTCTGGGCAAAGATAAATCTACGGTCGTGGTTGTGCGGACCACACCCATAACACCGCACGTGCGCCAAGGCTAACTTTGCCTATATGAGTGGTGGTCAGGATTTATCCTTGGCAAAGATAAATCAAAGGCTGTGATCCTCCGTGCCACACCCTACAAGTCGCACACGTGGTGTTCATTCCAATATTATGAATTAAAAATGAATACTCAAGTCAAGATATTGAATTTTAAAAATTATAACATGGAGGTTCGAACTCATGACCTATTGTGTCATAAGAGTGGCCTCTAACCATTGTTCCACCTTGGTTGGAATTGATAAAAAGATAAATCAACGGTGGTTGTTTGTTCAACTTAAATATTAATTAGTATAAGTATTTTATTAATTAGTATAAGTGATTTGTCTAGAGAGAAGATAAATCTATGGTTATGGTTTGTTCAACTTAAATATTAATTAGTATAAGTGTTTTATTAATTTAGGAAACATTAATTTCTCATGATAAATGATTTATTAATTTTACATCATAAATATCCCTTAATTAATATTAATACATATCTCCATAAATAAGTAATAATTTTGAAAAAAATTATTTCAATAGATATTAGTGGTGGTGGTGGTAGTAGAGGAAGAAGTAAGTGGTGGAAGCGGTGGAATGTGTTACAAAGTGGTGGAGGCGGTAACATTAGTTTTGGTGGAAGAAATAGTGGTATTTGGATGGTTTTAATGGCGGTGGTATTAGTTTTTCTTTTTGAATCAAAAATAATAAAAAATTTACATGATGGGTAACATTGTATTGTGAAAAGTATAGTTGGTTGTTTTTGACACGATCAAAAAAGGCGGATAAAAAATACTTTTGGGATGATACCAAATAATATAAGACAAAAATGGTTGTTTTTGGTGCCACTGCTATCTTTGGTAACCGTTCGTACGCATGATTTTCAGTATTAACAAAAAACATATAGTTGAATAAATTAATTGACGACCTAAGTTTGTTAAATCTAAACTTTATACATGACGTGTGGGATTAAAAGTTATAAGTGCGCCGAATATTCTACGAGGGATGGAAAATGGTGGTGGTGGAGAAAGAAGTAATATCCGGTGGTTTGTGGTACTGTAGGTTTTGATGAGTAGTAATTGACTATGTTAATTTATGTCTTTGCTACAAAAGGATACACTATAAATTAGAAATGTGGTTGATCGTCTTAATGCTAATATAAACTCGGTTAAAATACATGAAAATTAAGAAGAAGAAAAAAACATTTGGATGTCACGTTATATAATAAATAACACTAAAAACTACATATTTAGTATTAAGGTTTCTCCGTCCAATAGATAAATCTAAGGTTGTATTGAGATCCAGTAAGCATAGGGCGAGTTGGTCTTGGATTTCGAATGATAATGAATATAATGAAACGCTCCCTCTCGGTTTGTCCAATGAAAACCTAAACCTTCTAAAAAAAATAATCAATCGAACAACACTTAGATGGAACGCATCACCACCGGTGTAAACTTCTACGAATTGCTACATATCCGGTGAAATTTCTACAAATTAATCTGGTGATTTCCTCCTGCAGTTGCGGGGCATGCAATTAAATCTCTAATAGTGATTTTAAAGGTATTTAATAATTATAAAATTCTCTTATAAGTTTTGTTTATGCAAGTATTGATTTAACTTGGGTTCTTTTGTATTTTTGTGTTAAGTTGATGACTTTTTAATTTGAATACATGTTTGGTTAACAAACTTTGATACATATAGGGTATTTTCTTTGTAGAACTGATGTTAGTCTCTCATTTTCCCGTTATCACATTGTTTCGATCCCGTATTTGTAGACATTATTTGACTAATATTGGGGTATTTGTTTAATCTCAAGGCCGATTAAACCCAATGTGTGTTGTATACATTGAAGGCGAGGTGTCGGCTCTACCTTGAAACTAATAATTTTTCTTCGGAAGGTTAGTTGAATTTATGTAGATACAAATATCAATATGACTATGCTCTTTAAAACTCCAAATTACTTGAGTAACACTAGATGTGAGAACGTCATTCATGCACTACTTAGCATAGTTGGTGTGAAATCTTTTTATCACGAATTTCTTGATATTATGTTATCAATATGATTGAGAAAGAATCTTACACATGTTTTGATTTACTATTATAAGTTTATTTTTCAACTCACATGTGTATATCTCGGCCTTCCAATAGCCAAGGGTTCTTCATTTTTATAACTCTCACATTTTGCAAAAAATAAATAAATAGTGTTTATCTATAGTAGGGAAAATATTATGGGTTTTTGCTTCACTCCTTAGAGCCTTAGTTATCAATAATTTCGGAACAAAAGTATTCATAAACATCATGGAGTTGGATTGGCGGTTTAGGTATATGTCTTGTTAGATGAAATATTCTTTTTGAAGTTTGAAATTATGGTATGATGGAACAATAAATAGGGAAAAATTTTATTTCTTGTATTTTTATTTTATTTTCATGTTGGCACAACATTATTACTCAAAATCCAGATAATAAATTGGAATAACATGCTTAAGTAAAAAATAAAAGATCGGGTAACCCATTTTGTTTCCCAAAACCTATTTGAATATCAAAATAATTACTCACGAATAAAATGAAGCAAGAAAAATGTGAACAATATCGTATTAGAGACAAAACATCCCGTGCCGTTACGGCACGGGTTAAGATCTAGTACAACCATAAATTAAGGAATAAAGATGCAACTCACTTGCTTCTAGACAAGAAATTCAGACCCATTTTCCTCCATTGAGTGCTGCAATCAAACCCATGACTTGTCTCCACGTTTTCAGAGATGAAATCATATCTTCATACCTAATCTTCTTGTCGTGAAAACAATACCTAGAAATAACTTTCATGGAGCAGGTGGAAACAATAAGAACTACCATGTACAACATAAATGGTGGTTTAGGTGGAAAAACAAGTACATGATGGAGAGGCAGAGATGGGTGGTGGTTAAAGTACAGAGGTAAGGAAGGAGAAGATGAGAATGAAGTTGGGTTTCTAGTCGTGAAGATATTTTGGGAGAGAAAGGGGAAGGCGATTTAGTGTTCAGCGAGAACATCAAATTTGGCGAAACGGGTACAGAAACGGATCAGGCCCTGGGTTTACTTCTTCTATCAAGCCACTTTTTCTTTTAAGCACTATGAAAACGGATTGTAAGAGGAATTGCAAGTGGATTTCACTATGAGCGCAAGCGGATTGCAACTGTCTTTTGCACGACATTTTTTCTACACTTCTCACATCCATTGCGCGGCTTTCTGCCTCCGATCACCAATTCTCTGCTCCTTTTGCTTCTATAAGAGCAACTGAAATCACGCGAACATAACCAAAGATCAAAAAACAAAAAAAAAAAGATCAAAAGTTTGGTTTAGTCCATGGTGTGATGCTAGGGTGGAAGAGCAAATTTGGTCGAGCGCACGTAAAATGTTCGTCTCAAGCTTGGACGGAGGTATAATGATCATTTGAGCTAGGCGTAGATTATATTAACGCCAGTTGTGGGGCGCATGTTATATTAACGTATGTTATGGTGCGGGAATATAATCAACGCTCGAGTGAGAGGCGAAGTTTATATCAACGTCTGATGGGGCGTAGGTAATACACTCGCCCGTATCAAACGAATTTATAAATTTCGCCCCACTACACCCGCACCCGTGCGACATGTGTTCCCTGAACCAAACGAACATTAAAAGTTCGCCCCACTTCTTCTTCTAACAAAGATTACAAGTTCTCCTCATTACACACGTGCAACACACACGTTGGTTGAACCAAACGAACTTTTAAAGTTTGCCTCACTTCTTCCCCTAGCGGACTTCATAATTCTCCCCGCTCCACGCCCATACTTCGCACATGTTATAGGCGGAAAACCCTATAACCTTCTCGGGTTTTCTCCTCTTTTTTCTATTTCTTCTTTTCTTCATCACAACAACCTCCTGTTTTCTAAATTCTCAAACAACAAAGAACAAAAAAAAAAAAAAAAATTACCGTAAATTTCCAGGCTTAAGTATAAACTCCGCCTCATTCCAAGAGTTTGTATTATGTACGCCTTGTATGGGGCGAACTTATAAGTTACGCCTGCTTGGGGCGTAGGTGTAATGTACGCCTGACCCAAGTGAAGCTAAAAAGTTCGCCTGTTAACGGGCGAGCATTATACCCACACCTTACCAGGCACACTTTATATTGCCGCCTCAATGAAGCGTAACTTAAATATCCGCCTACTAATCGCACGGACTTATACCTACGCCTCACATCAAACGTAATTTATACGTGCGTCTGCTATCTAACGTACTTTAAACTTTCGCTCGACCAAATATGGTTTTGGTACGGATTTCAGACCATATTTGGTTTGATATTTGGTTTTAGTCCAGTATTTAGTCTTTACTCCGTCCCACCGTGGTTCGTTTGCGGACCAAAATTTTGGTTATGGTCGTCCAATGTGGACGCTCTAAGCATCCAAGCTTTATTTACTACCTAAACACATAAAAGAAATTAATAAAAGTAATTATTCTCGAAAATAACGAAAATACAGAATTTTGGATAAAATGGAGAATTAAAACACAAAAGATGAGATAAATGCCAATAAAAACATATAGAACTATGCAATATTTGGCACTCATCACTCGGCTCCCTCCCTTTTAGGAAAAATCCCTCTTTTCGTCAAAATCTTGAAATTAGGGCTATTTTCGTCAAAACCCTAGTTATCTTCGACTTTGGCCCCTCCGAATAAATCCCGAGATAATAAGTGATGTCCCACTAGCCTATGATAGAATTCTCATGCATGGGAAGGGCTTAATCATGGCTTGGAGGAGTTCTGGAAGGAGAAAAGACCTTGGTTTCCTTATTTGAGCCAAATTTCTTTGATTTCCTCTTTTAACTCTAATTCCTTTTCCCTTTGCCTGAGAGATTCCCTTTTGCGATTAAATTGAAAAGAGAAGTTCCCCTTTATTTATTTTTGGACATGTACTAGGTTTGCAATCTCGTCTACCATTTTTCCTTGAGTTCTGCTTGTATTAGAATTCCTTATTTGAGCATAATTCCTCTTTCTGTTTCAAATAAAATTGGCATTGCTAGAAACCGTTGATTATACTTGATGCTCGAAATTAATTCTTGATTCATGAGTTTTAATCATGGAAGAATGTTGATGAATGGTAAAATCTTCATTTTCTTAGGTGATAGCTCTATTCGACTTTGAAAAACGATCGATATTAATCTTCAAACTGATGATATAAAAGTTAGCAGAAGAACTAATGATCTTGAGTTTGTTGATGTAGATACACACCCTTCGTTCTTCATTGCATCATCCTCAGTAAGTCTTGAACTTTATACATCCTTAATCATCTCTGATGCATACTTCTTCGACCATTAAATGAATAAAAGTAGTCGTATTTGTCAAGAATTTTCTTCGTTTAGGAGTTCGTCAGAAAACTTCAGATTTAAGACACTTAGAGAGAATCGTTGAGAATTCCTCATATGGACTCTGATTTGAGTCCCCAGACCCAACTTTGAAAGAAAATATGGTAGGATCTCTAATGCAAAAAGAATGACTCGATTCAGATTACACTTACTTTGGTGTTAGGGACACATCTCCTAGCTCGTTTGTCCGTTTGAGGCGCCCTTTTGGTATGTTGTTGATAAGACATAAGGGAACATATTTTCTTTAGGAAGTACCCCAAAATTCCTTATGGATTGTCATCAGTTTTCAAGTTTTTGCGCTGGCATGTGCGGATGTCTGTTTTTGAAAGGAATCCTTGTTACATTTGAACTCTTGATGTATTGGGACTCTTAGGAAACGACCTCTTGGAGTTTTATGACTTAATTAATTAACCTTCCTTAGCTTGTCATAGGTTGTGAATTTGATCCCATTGAGCCAAAACGCGTATGTGGCGTGCTTATACGTTTTTACCCTTAGTTTTTACTTGATTCTTCATGAAAAGTATGGACCCAACTACTAATAAACAAATGAAAAAAAAACTTGTCTTCTCTTGATTCTTCATGAAAAGTATGGACCCAAACAAATATGCGAGTATCCCATGAGATGTGAGATGGATTCCTTGATAAGGATATGACTCTATGCATGAGGTGAGGCTTGAAGGGATTAGGAGAAGACAAGGCTTGAAGGGATTGGATGAGACAAAACTTTAAGAGATTGGACTAGAGGAAACCCTAGTCGCGTGTCGTTTCTCCCTTGATTTTAACTTATGTAATTTGAAATTTGCAGCCTTATCTGCTCTTATCTTTGTTTATGGAGTACTCTTCATGATGAGAATGAGTTCGACCTTGGTAGAATGCGGATGAGGTGAGCTTCAACAATTTCAGAGGGATTTCAGAAAGAGATTCGGGTGCAGAGACAACTGACCGACATGAAGGTAATTTCACGGAACCCATGTCTTGAATTCGGATGAGACACTTACCAACGGATTATATCCTGAGAATGATGACTCCGAATGGTTTTGCTTCTGATGATCTTGTAAACCTGGGAAACTTGGTAACAACACATGAGAATCTTTGCTTTCAATGTGAGGTGGTTGCGAGAGTGGATCAATTCTGTCAGGATCCGTCGGGGTGAGTTGAGTTCAGGTCCTCGTTTTTTAGGAAGTTTCTTAAATTTGGAATGAAGCATGTTTGATGAAGAGATGGAACATGCTAAGCAGGCGGCTCGAGATGCAAAGGCCAAAGTGAAGCAGCTGAACATGAAGCAAGAGACTTTCTTTAGGGGCCTCTGTTCTTCAGGGTTGATATTTTCCCTTTCTGGACCTTTTCTGTATGCATATGGTAAAGGAAGAAGACCCTCATGAGTTCTTAATTTGTGCAAACCCTAGCTGCCTCTGTTGCGTATTCGAGTAGATGAAAACCACGAGTTAAACTCGTAATAGAAGGTCATTTCTCGCGTATCCTTCACTCTGGAAGTTGTAGAAACTTTGTTTGTCATCCAATTTCTGTGGTCGACCCCATCTATCGAACATAAGAGACTCAACTTTCATATAGTAGTGACAAATACAGATTTCTAGCTTCTTTATTTAGTAGTAAGCACATGTGAAGTTGAACTCGGGAATCCAGAAATTCAACAAGAACTCCTTCAAGTGTTTTGATGATATCTCCTGGATCGTATTTTGAAACATCATGCCATTTTAACATGTGGTAGGAGAGACATAAATGGGTATTTTTCATCAAATGTGTGTTGTCGAATTCTTTACTATTTGTCCCGGTTCGTCGATTTATGTGGCTAAAGTTTGAGTCGCGCCTGAGTAGAGTAGAAACTATGGACTCCTCTAAACCCATTGCCAACCCTAGTCCCGGTGCACGCGTATAAAACCCTAAAACAGACGAATCTATTTAGATTTGAATCTTCGTATTTTTATTCAAGATATGGAACATAATTGCCTGATTGCAGAGAAGATGCTAACTGTGACAGATTCAGTAAGGCTGAAAAGAGAGGAGACTTTGATATATCGAGTCACAAATAAGTTCCGTTTTTGAAGGCTGATATCTAGTCTCCTAGTCCCGAAGTTATAACTTATCGTGATGCGGGTTTGATGATTTGAATAGTCTTGATGTATCCCACTCTTTAGAAACTCTTGCACTGATTGTTTCTAAATGATCACGACCTATTAGTCATGCAGATATGTGTCACACAGTTCTTCGTTAGTTCCCAGTTTGATATAGGACTACGGATTCTCATTGACTAGGGACGCTTGGAAAATGAAGTAAGACCCTTGTAGCGTAAAAGATTGAGTCTTCAGGGATGAGACAAAGTCGTTGTTTAGTCTTTGCTAGATGTCTTGACAGGGACTCATGCAAACATCCCTTGGAAATTTCCTACGGAGATATATTCTTCTAGGAGATGGTCAACCATCCTTGAGAGTAGTAAACACCTTTTGGGACTGGGGGAGATGTATCTTGTCCTTCAGTCATCTCGTCCGACTCTGACACATGGGGTAGCTTGTTGAGCCGGTTTTTTGATAGAAGAGGCTTTTACTGAGGGAACTACTAGTATGCGTCTGGATGAGTAGCGTGTGACCTGGAGAAATGGTCTCGGATACTTGTTTACTTCAGTGGCAGTAGTTGGTTTCGGCTGTATGTCAAGTAATGAAGTTTTATCCGAATTGTTGGCCCAACGAGTATCGATTCATATTTGTTTTCCCTTGATAGGTTCGGGTGTGAAGATATTATCCTTCTCCATCTTGGGTGAACTGAGGTCCCATCAGAAAATGATACTGGATACTCATTGGTGTAGCGGAGATGGAGGCTCATCGAGACTTGGCCGTAACTCCTAGGTCTAGTTCCACTTCTTTCTGACAGAACGAGTGTTGAGGTAGAATATCGACTAGCAGCTTTGCGTCTTCGAATAAAGCTGAGTTTCGGTTGAGCCTCGTCTTGGGATCTAGTTTCGCTTCATACTTTGTCATATTCTTGTCATGATCCTCTAAAGCAGGAAGGGAGACAAGATGTATCTTTGTTGGCGGTTTATGACCCTATGTGGCTCTGCAACGCTTTTGACTAGGTCACGAATTTCTTGGAGCCTTTCCAAGTTTCCTCTAAGTTTATCCTGTAGAAGAAGAAAAGACAAATCCGACGAAAAAAGAACTAGATCAATCGGATATAGAATGAAAGAGTTATAAGTAAAATTGTAAAGTGAAGTAAACTTCCAAAGTGTCCTGTGATCAGGTTGAGGGCCCTTGACCTAAACGAATTTTGGAGCAAATATTCGCCAGAATCTCCATGTTTAGAGCATCATCTGGTCCTTGAGAGTGATAAGGTGGACTAGATGGTTGCTCTTTGCTCTGTCGCGTTCATAATGAGCTTCATCTTCTCCGGTGAGGTCGATTGCAGACAGACTGGATCACGTCTGTGCTATTTTCATCAGTTTTAGTATTCATTCTTTAGGAAACGTGTACTCGATCTAGATTCATTGGATCTATCCCTACTGGTAACTCTAAAGGCGTTTTTAGATAAGGTTCGATTACGGGTTGGATGTCTAATTGTCCAGATCTGAGATTTTTGGAAGATTCTTTTGAGTCCCCATGATCTCGCCTTGGTCCTTACCCAACGATTTCAAGGATTAGTAGTAGATTTTTGTGGAAATAGGTTACTGAGATGTTTTCTTGCATTAAGGGAAAGTTTCGGGTGATCCGTGGACATCACTAACTTATTTACTAAGGCCAATCACTAGTTTAAGACAGAAGAGCGATGGTAGGGATAACCCTCTCGAGCGAGTCGGAAGTGGATTTGCATAGAATGAATCAAGGGGATGTTTTTGTGATCGGATTGATGGAATCGTATTCCTTCCTAAGAGACCGTAATTGATATCTGTAGCTGAGTGAACAACCTCCCACTATGGTCGCCAAAATGTATTTTCGTAAAATCTGAGAAAGGCTAAAGTGGGATTCTAGGGTTTCTGAAAGTGAGTTACGGGAGGTTGAGCATGAAAAGTCTCTACCTAAACCACACACAGTGGTCGTTCAAAGGCTGCTTCAGTCACAGGGAAGAGGTTTAGAGCTGGTCTTAGGGAGGGAAGAAAATGAAGAGAGAGATCGGAGAATTTTAGGGTTTCAAGAAGAATTGCCCTACGAGGTTATGAGAAAGATGATGATATCTTGGAGAAATAGATGACCTATTTATAGCTAAATTCTATAATCTCAGGTCGGTGACGATAAGGATTGCTTTTCGTACCGTGCGGATCAATTCTCCCGTCTCTTGGGAATATAGATAAACTAGGTTGAGTTTATCTCATTATTCCACCGCCTTTACTCTCTTCTGCGGTGAGAAATAGGCCGGGTATTTCTCACACGTGCCGTAGACCGCCAGACCAAAACCCTAATTGATATCTCCCCATTTGTGTGAAGCTGAGTCATCCTTTGTGATGATGTGTTGAGAGAGAGAAATATTCTCTTTAGCCGAGTTGGCCAAGATAGAGAGATATTCTCCGATCTGTAAGAATGACTAGGATGAGTCACGTGAAAAGGCATGTGATGCCTCAGAATTCGTGTAGAGAGTCTGAAAAGGAGACTCGATTCCTACATGAGGCTCGTGCCCATCACGGGAATATTGACCTTATTCGAGATTTCAGAGAGATTTGAATCTCTCGAGAGTTTGTGGAGAGATGTGAATCTCTAGGAGAGAGGATTTCGGAGAGGAGAGATGGAGATTTTGCGAGAGAGATTTGATGTGAGATTTTCGAGAGATGTGAATCTCTCGAGATTTGCGGAGAGATGTGAACGGATCAAAATCTCTACGAAGATTTTCTTAAGGGATCTGAATCTCTCTGTGGTCAGCTGAGACTCGTCCTGAAGAGAGAGAAAAGGCTTTGTATGCCCGATTAATGTCACCGCGAGACTTTGGCTCACTTGTCTTTGACTAACGTATCTTGCAGAGATGTACTAGGAATCAATTGTGCACATATTTATGGAGCCGACATGACCAGTGTATCTTAGAAGGATGTTCTAGGAATCTGTCGAAAGGGCCCATAGGCAGAATAACCAGTGTATCTCACGGGGACGTCCTAGGAATTATTCGGAAACCTCAGTAAGTCGAGTCAAAGCCTAGAGTATACATGACCATTTTATCGCGCGATGATGTACTAGAAATCAGTCCTTGATCTCAAATAGGGAGAGTCGTGCTTACAGGAGACATGTATGTCTTCGCTCTGGGTCATAAGTTCGTCGGGGACGTTTTTACGCATCTACAGAGCCTACATGACCAGCAGTATCTCGAAGTGATGTATACTAGGAATCATGGCATCACAATCAGCTGCACCTCGCGAAGACATGCAGGAATTGTGGCTGTTCTGGTTCATAAGTCTGTCGGGGACGTTTTACGCTCTACATAACCTACGTGACCAGAATTATCTCGTCGAGGATGTGCACTAAGAATCACGACATCACGACCAGTAGTGTCTCGCGGGGACGTATACTAGAAATCGTGGCTATGGGTGCCTTGAGGACCAAGGGCTTAATCTCTCTCGTGAGAGTTGAGTTTTATCTATGGTATTGAAATGACGCTTTTGCCCCTTATCCAAATTTACCATCTACAATACTATGACCAACTCATCTTATATCACAACCACCAGAAACTATTTTCTGTAAACAACAACAACCACTCTCTCGTACCAAACAAATGCAACTTCTCATCCTTCTCAAAACAACACCATCAATTCTTTCAATTCCATCTACACAACCAGCTTGTTCTCATGTTCACTTATCTAACATCAAATCTTCATACCCATTCTTACCATCTGTTAATCTTTTTCTTTTCATAAGTCTAGTCTTCTTTCGCTCGCTCTAGATGGGTGATACTGGTCTTTCGATGACGACATTCCTCTTTATACCACTGCACTGATCGTTACAAGGAAATTCGACTTTGCTTTAATGCAACATTTTCAACGTCTAAGTGCAGATTCAGCTCATCTGCGTTTTCTTACTGATTCGTTAAATGATCATTTTGATTACTAAGTGTTTCGTTCTTGGAACCTAAGGTCTCAACTTCAATTTGGCAGGAGAAAGCGTCTAATTCTCATTTTACACATAAGAATTAAAGGGCATCGGCGACGTAGCAAGGATCTCATACCATGGTCATCAATCCAGCATGATGTTCCTGACTTAGCGAGGCAGAAACTTCCCTCTTTGATTAATCATCTAAAGTAGCGAAGGAATCTTAAAACAACTTCACCATTGAGGCATACATTTTCGCAGGAAGAGGAACCGAATTTCCTCTTTGTAACGACTCAAACAGTCTGGCCGAAACATTTTTATAGCAAGCGAACTTCCTTTACCGGCCTTAGAGGCGACATACACTTCCTATTGCTTATCCTTTACAACTTAAGATTCCTTAGTATTTTAGCAATGTGTTCTTCAAGAATAATGTTCTAAAAAGGGGACATGGTAGATTTCCTTCCCTCATCTAGTGCATCCTCATTAACCGTTTTTCTGCGTCCTTCTGGGTAGCATTACCATTATCATCAACAATATCAATGGGCTTCGTAGATACCGGCTTCGCCACAACTTCTTCAACTTAAGCTTTTTGAGAATTTTTCCAATATTCGTCTACACGAAAAATCGACCTTTTTCCGCGGGAGGAGAAACAACAGGTGACTCGCTCGCGTCGACCCTCGTAAACATATTCTTCTACATCACATAATGAACAAAGGAAAGAATGGGGAATGCAATGAAGACAAATTAATGTTCTTTATTGTTAGAGCATTCCTCAGTCGAACTCACAAGTGTTTCTATCTCAAGCTTGTTGTCAAATTTAGTTGTCAAAACTATATCTTGATTTCTAGTCTACATTTAGTCAAGTCTGGGATTAGGATAGAAGTGTGTAGTTGAGTATCGGATATCACTGCGTTCTACCGCTTGAAGGTGAAGATCAATAGGAGCTCTTGAGAACTTCTTCAACAAAAGGTAAGTGAAGACTGAACCACCTATTTCTCAAGTTTTCACCTTTCTATCTATGAGACATTGTTGCATGACTAAATTAGACAGTACATCCATAACATAAATTTCGAGTCAAGTTTATCTTGATTATCGTTCTCGAAATATGCTAAGCTTAAGAACATTTGTTCATACTTGATGAATTTGGTTAAGAACAATTTATTGTTTATGACCTAATTATGATTCAAGATTTAATCATTTGAAAATAGCATGGAAAAGTGATATGCGTCATTGATGTTATTCGGGAATGCTTCATATTGATTATTAGAGAAATATAGAACTACTGTAAATCTAGATACAGGACAATATGCATACCAATTCACATACTGGGGAGAACTTTTATAAGTCCAGAGCCACAGTACATGTACCATGTACATATACCGGCATAGCTATAGTTCGACAATGACTTTTTTGTACGCATACCCGGTATCCATACCATAAAAAGTTTGTGGATTCGTGAACCAGGAAGGTACACATACCTAGTATGCAAACCAGAAAAAATCTATTGGTTTCAAAACCGATAAGGTACGCATACCCAGTATGCAAACCATAAAAGATCCGTGAGTTCCTGAATTCGTTTTTGTCTTAAGGGTATACATACCCGTTACACATACCATGACAAAAATATTCACGAACAGGTACAATACACATACTAGGTACACGTACTTACCTTGTCTGATATTTTCAGATGCATCAGAATTATTTCTCTGAGATAATCGCATTTGAACAACTCTGCAAAAACAATATCTAGACATGATTGATCACATTTGTGACTCAAGATTAAAGTCTTTAAAGTGTTATACGAAAATGCTTAAGCTTATCGTTCAATTGGCTAGTTTCGGCTAACCTTTCATGAACAAGTCTTTGTACAAGGCTCGGTTATGGTTCAGTGTATATTCTGCTATGTTAATCTCAAGTCAAGTTTTACATCTAACAAGGATTATTGATTACTTGATTCCAATGCTACCTTAGCTTAAATCTAAAGCAACCTTGATCTTAAAAGTCTATAAAACAACTGGGATCTTTGAATCCCTGACACTATTCTTGTGTGTCCTAGTTGTAAACTAGAGTCGTCCTCTCCTTCAAACCCTTATAGGGTGTAGCGACTAGAAAGACTTCACCTAGGGATTCGTGAAGTCGGGTCCAAATATCGTTATCTTGATAGTTTGTGTATCCTGATATTGTTTTGATTGTTGAGCTTACTCCAACAAACAAGATAGATATAAATCACAAAGTTTCTTCGTCTTAGACTTTGTGATTCCATAAGTTTATACTTGTGAGGTGCATAATAATCTAGGATGCTCTTTTGGAGTCATAAGACCGGATTTTGAGGTTTGCTGGACTTTATCAATTGCAATCGATTTCCTACCTCACCTTGATCTTTGATCAGAACGAAAATCACATATATGATTATCTGTGGGATGCATATTGGTTTAAAGTATTCAATTAAGTCCTGCTGGGATTCAAGAGGTGTAAGGAGCGCGACTGTAATTGAAACGATGTGACAATAGCTTCAGTCTCAACTACATTCCAGTCCGAAGTTCTGATAGTAGGCTAGAGTCTGTAGCGGCTTAATATAGTTTGGTGTTCAATCTGGACTAGGTCCCGAGGTTTTTCTGCATTTGCGGTTTCCTCGTTAACAAAATTTCTAGTGTTTGTGTTATTCATTTTCCGCATTATATTGTTTATCTTTATAATTGAAATATCACCGGTTGTATTTTGAAATCAATTCAAGTAGATAAATCCATTGCAATTGTTGGATACAACTTGATTGATTCTTGGATATTCATCTTTGGAATCGTCCAAGTACTCTCACGGTATAATCAGGTTCACGGACTTGTCTTTGTTTACATTCTGATTGTTCTGATTGTGAGAAAAAGAGATATAAGCTCTTCATATAATTCCTGATTGAGATTCATCAAGTTGAACTCTCGGAATTGTATTCGAGTTTAGTCTATACAAGTTGCCTAAGAAAAAGTTGTTGGTGTATTTTGGTACCCCCATGTTTTCATTTATCCTCTTGGTAGAAGTAGTCTCTGAAGGTGCTCGCTTGCGAGACGCAAGAACTCTCATATGGTAATAGCATGAAGAGCCTCCTACGACAACCTCAACAAAGTTAGTACATGACGAATAAAGAAGAATAACGAGATGAGAAAAGAAAGAAAATTACCTCAAGTGGTCTCTCTGGCCAACCCAAGACCCATGGAGCAAACCGAGGCAAATGTTGATGATCTCCGAGAGGATCCTGGCGAGGAGTATTATCAGTATGCCTTCCCCATACCCAAGGACCTTCAAGGATCAACAAATACTTCATCCATGCTTCATCACTAGAATAACGAAGAAGCCGGTTGGTTTGATTTCCTCGCGGATCAAGATAAGGTAACAAATGCTTGAAATCGTCGGAGATGTCTGCCCAGCTGAAGTGAATGCCCCAACTCTCCCCTCGGAGATCAACAAAATTCTGAACATAGTTAGACATAAAGAAGTTGGTAGTATAATCAGAGGGCCCATACTCGTGAGACTTTTCGGGTAGAGTAGAAAAACCTCGCGACCGATCGACGAATTCATTCAACAAACGAATATCATCCCACACAACTGAAATACACCATGTTGAGTTGAAGGCGAGATAACACTTCGTAGAAGACATGGTTCGCAGGATAGTACAGAGGAATGAGAAGTCTAGCCTTCAACTGCCCAAGAGTGATTATAACCCTATTTGCACTCCAGTTTTCATTTGCATCTATCCCAAATCAAGACTAACTTACTTAGTAGACCCATAGGAAATGATGAACCTAAAACCTCGTGGATGAAGTTCCTTCTTAAAATCAGAAACATCTAATCTCTTCGGGTCCATGAAACTGAAAACCAAATGGTGAAAGAGTTTAACTAGAGAGATTGTGTAATGACCCGTCACTCCACCGATATTGTCCCCACTTAGCCACTGCGGTCATCCGGAAGTGTGGGATTTTCAACGGGCATCGCTGCGGTAATCCAGCAGAAACTTCCTGTATGGTCACCCATTCCTAAATTACTCTCGCCCAAGCACGCTTAACTGCAGAGTTTTCTGTCAACTTTGGAGCCAATTGTGCTGAAATGGCCTCGGTATAATGTAGACATTTCTTGTCTCCTATGGGAGTAGTATGTGGCATAATCCCCCAGCATACTCCCCCATCCGAGCACAATCAAACGACCCTTAGTTGTATCCCAACGTACACCGATATTGTTCCCACTTACCCACTGCGGTTATCCAGCAGTGTGGGATTTTTTATCGGCACTACTGCGGTTATCCAGCAGCAGCTTCCCGAGAGGTCACCCATCCTATGACTACTCCCGGCCGAGCACACTTAACTGAGAAGTTTTTCCACCACTCATTCAAGTTAACCCATCAGGCTTCGGTGTTAGGGAAGGACAAATCATTACTTATATTCCATTCAGCAAACCACTGCCGAAATCGGGGTATTACAGATTGAAACAAAACCCGTGGCGATAAAAAGGAAAAGACCAAAAAGGAAGAAAAACTTACCTTAAAGTTGGTGTTGTTTGAGGAGACTCGGCTTGCAGACATGAAAAGAGTTAAGGACAGGTGATGCGTGTCGTAACCACAACAAAATAATTAATATTTTCTACTAATTAACAAGTAATATAGTGTAGTCAAGTTCGTTCCCACGAGGAACAAGAGGTTTTAGTTATCTTATAATGTCACATAAAGGGGGTTTTGGTTTTAAATTTTAAAAAATAAAAAGAAATAAACAAAGCAATTAAAAGATAAAAGGCAATCAATAAGAGACATAAGATCAAGGAATCCTTCTTCGTTGCAAAAAAATGGTTCAAGTTATGTTCTTTTCCACTTTTTATTAGTCACATATTATCACCAACCGTAAGTTAATAGGTTCGCTTAGCTAACCCCAAAATTCCTCGTTTCACTAAGTAACATGTCCGCTTAGTTATCAGATTCTATTCCAAAGAACCACCTTGAGGTTTGCTTACAAGATGTAATTCAAAAGAACACATTAAGATTTATGAATTTAGATTTAGTACTAGTAGTTAAACTCGGTTTGCTCGGTCTACTTTCTAGCGTTGTTTTCACACACAATTGCTCCATAGAATCCCTCTGCAAGGTCTCGTGTTTTCTACTTGTGTAAAGAGTCAAGAAATAATCACCTATCCCCTAAATTTTACTAGCTTTAGGTTGATTTAACAAATCGATTTAGCGTGCACTCTAAACAACCCGTCGAACAATCATCAACACTCATATTTGTAAAAACAAACGATAATCATGTGAAAACTTCAAAGTAGATTTAAAACAAAAACTCAAATCATGTTAAGAGCATCTCCTATGGGTAGTCTCCAAAGTGAGACTAACTCACCCATATGGAAGACTACTCACCCATATGAACGAGTCTAGCCACTATGGGCAAAAAAAAGTAGGACTGAGCAGGGATTTGTCCCCGTAAGAATTTTTTTTTGAAAACCTTACGGGAGACAGTCTCCCGTAAGAAATTTTTTCAAAACCTTACGGGAGACTGTCTCCCGTAAGGTTTTCAAAAAAATTTAAGTCTCCCGTTTGTTTTGTAAATCCACAAAACATCCAGGAGACGAGTTTTCTCCCATTTTTCTTCTCTTCACTTCCATTTTTCTTCTCCCCCTTCTTCTCCATTACTAAACTTACCCTAAAACTTACATAAATCAAGCTAAATTCGTAGAAAAGTTTGATTAACGAATCGGTGAGTTACTAACCCTTAATTTTAGTGTTTTTTCCTTTCAATTTCAATATATATTGAGTTTTTGATAAAACCATAATTTTTTTTCAATTCCTCTAATTCAAGGTTTGGAGCAAATTGAGAGCAAATTCAAATGTCTAATTGAAGGTATGAACAATGAACCCAATTCATTTTTTTGAATGTTATTGATTTATGATATTTAGTTTAATTTTAATAGATAATTCATGGTATGTGTTTTAGGTTCCTAGAAACAATGGATTATACTAGTGTGTCATCTAGAAGTGAAGAAAATCATGTTTGCAACACACTTAACATGGAAGATGATGAACCTTGGATGTATTTTAGGGGTGGTTGGAGTAATATGAATAACATGTATGAAATTGTATGCCAAAATGATAGATGTAAATCGTTTATAGACAATTGTGGATTGGGACGGTTACTAGAGATTAATGTTTGAAAGATGATCAACAACTCACACACGCAATTGTTGAGCGCTTTTGAAATCCACAAACACGTTTCATTTTCCTACATTTGAAATAGGACTCACACCCAATGACTTCACTTGGTTGACGGGTATAGAAGTAGGAAAACGGAGTTAGTCTACAATATATTAATTGGTGTGTGAAGGATAATAGGGAACTTTGTGTGGAGTATGTGGAAAACCTTTTGCCAAATTTAGTTCAACTTATTTTCGAAAAATAAAGGGAAAAGAAAGCCGCGGAAAGGAGGAAAGCACTGATGCGTGTCGTAACCACAACAAATTAATTAATACTTTACTACCTAATTAACAAGTAATATAGGGTAGTCAAGGTCGATCCCACGAGGAGCACGAGATTATAGTTGTAAAAATTGTCACGAAAGGGGGGGTGTAAAAAGCAAAAGAAAAATAAACAAAGCAATTAAAATCGAAAGTTGAAAACAATAAAAGAGACAAGACCAAGGAATCCTTCTTCGTTACGAAACAATGAATCAAGTTATGTTCTTTTCTACTTGTTATTAGTCACAGATTATCACCAACCGTAGGTAAAGCGGCTAGCTCGGTGCTAAACCCCCTAAATCCCTTGTATCCTAGGACACGGAAGTTCTCGACATCAGGATTCTAATCACCAAGCCACCTAGAATTAGCTCAACCTAGATGTAACTTGGCTCATGCATTAAGTTTTGTGAATTTCTTAGGTTGATATTAGTAGTTAGACTCTTAGCTCAAGGTCCACTTGCTAACGTTGTTTCTACACACAATTGCTCCACGGAATCCCTCCGCAAGGTCTCGTGTTTGCTACTTATGTAAAGAGTCAAGAAACGATTACTTATCCCCTAACTTTCACTAGCTTTAGATCAAATTAACAAATCAATTTAGCATGCATTCTAAACAATCTATCAATCAATCATGAATGTCATTAAGATCATTCCTATTAGTAAAAACAAACGATAATTATGTGAAAAACTTCAAGATAGAATTGAAAACAAAAACTCAAAACATAAATTAAGAACTAGGAATTTATCCTCAATCAATAAAAATTAACTACTCATGTTAAAGAGTTCACACAAAGAATAAGAAAAGAAAAGAATTGTTGTGTGTGTAGAGAGGTGTGTAGAAGTTGTAGAAAACTCTCTATTTATAGGCTTCAATATTCTCCAAATCTTCCAAGGAATAGAATCCTTTTTCTTTTGCAATTCAATTTCCAAATCCAAGCTTTTCTCAACTCTTCCACCTTCTCTTTCCAAATTTGAGTCCAATTCTCCATCCAATACCTAGCCCAAGTCTTCACACCCATGAGAGGAGTCCATAGAAAATTAAAGAATTTTTGCTCGCGGAAAACTGGGATTGTGGCACAGGAATCCGTAGGAAAAGTCGTCGGAAATCGTCTCCGGTGATCGGCAAGTCAAACCGGTCCACCGGGTCAACGGGTTGGATCGGTCGGGTCAATCGGGTCGGCTCGGCGGGTCAACTGGGTCGAAGCAGAGTCGGTCATTGAGTCGGGGTCCGGTCGGGTGAGTCGGGTAACCAAGTCGGCTTCTTAGTCAAGGGCCGAGTGGTGCGAGTTGCCTTGGCCGTGGGCTAGGCCATTTGCGGAGCCACATCTCACTGCACTATCATTGTGCTTCAAGTCTTCACCGCACCGATCATGATGGCCCTTCACAACCACAACTCCCATGGTAAAAATACCATGATTCCATTTCTTCCGGCCCATAATGGCTGCACAATTCACAAGATCTAAGCTCAAGCCACCATCACCATCACTTGCTCCAGGTTCATAACTACACAGCAGCACCAATAAGCCCGCGCTAAGCCGCGGCTACAAGCCATGACGCCACTCCGAATACCGCAATACACCGGCTACCACCACACACGACACAAAGACCCTCCATTTGCACTCGGTGCCAATTCGAGCCGCGGCCCAGCCAAACCTTGAGCTCAAATCTTAACTCCGCAACCAATAGCGCGACTCTTTGCTCACACCTAAGCCGCCATCATCTTCATCTCGAGTCTCCATTTCCATTAGCCTTTTGCCATTCCCACTCGTGCTAGCCATCTCGCCAAGTCATCCAATTGCGGTTTCATTGCCTTGACTCTGCGCAATCCGAGTTTCAACCACCATTGCCATCACTAGAACTCACCGCCTTTTTACAATCATTGCACCTCACTTTAACCTTGACCATCAACATCCAATGCTAACACTCTTGCACGCATTCGACAAACTCTTGATAGCACCAAAGCACTCCAATCTGCAACTCGGTGAGCTTCAATGCCATCACCTATCAGCTCTGCCATTTCTCATTTCAATTTGATCCCTTCTCGTTCAGCAAAGAACTCAAAGCCATCGTCACGCTGAAGCTACTACCACTGCTTGACTCCAGTTGCGGCTTATTCTCTGACTCACTCACATAAATGGCTGCACTTTGCAAACACCACGAGATGTACCTGCTACACTTTCCCGGAGATCACCGATTTCGGTTCTCCGCACTCCAACTCAAAGAACACAGCATCACTCATTGATTCCCACTTTAATTCTTTCCTCTTCTTCATCTCAACCAAGCCATACATTCCACCACCTGCATTACCCACTTCCAGCATAGCTACCATTCACCAGAGACTCAAGCTCCTTCTCTTCAACCACCAACACCCATCTGAATTCCATAATAAACAGCTCCAACATTGACTAGTCAGAGCAACCACCAGCACTACCATCACCTGAAATGGCAACAGCACTCCACCATATCCCTGCAATTCCAATCTGAGCCACTACAACCACAGACCAATTCCTCCATCTCGGTGAATTCCTCAAGCCCTAATTCCTCTTCAATTTCTCTCGTATCAGCAGCAACAGCATCGAACCCATTTCAGATACCACCATCAGATCGAACCCATCTCTGAATAAATCTCAACTCAATCTCAGACCCATAGCAAACGAGGAACTCATTGATTTCCCTCTCGATCTTTGACACTAGCTGACTTCACAATTTCTTCTTCTACTCAATTTCAACAACACCGCCGGAATTTCTCCTCCGAATCTCACCATCGGTTCATCGTGCTCAAACAAACCTAATCTCGCCGGCTACCTCCGATCTCTTCTTTCAATTCATCTCATCTGATTTTATTGTTTGTGTGCTTTCGTTCTAATTTTCGGAGCAAATAATTGAAGAAGGATGAATTCTGTGGTTGTGTAATGAAAAGAGATGGAGACGCCCAACATAAGAGCCACCCCATATGGGTGCCTATATTAGGTGGTCATTTCTGATAAGGGCTAGCCAAATTTCCAGCCCCTTAACCTCTGCTTGGCTTGTCTATAGTATTCCTCCGGATTAGGTTGCCCCTTAACCTCATTTGGGCTCCATATATCAATCGCTTTGTAAATGATTTTTTTGCCCTTTTGGTTCAAATTGAGTGATTTCTTCTTTTCTCCGTGCGACTCCAAAGTAGCTACAAAACTCAAAACAAACTTAAAATACATAATTTACAAGAAAAATAGAAAGAAAGCATAAACTACTAGATAGTAAATTAGGTGTATTCTACACCTATCAAGCACTAGAAGGAATTGATGAAACTCAAGAACCGAGTGATAATGAAGAAGAAATTGGTGAGAATGGGGAAAGGATAACTCATGATTTGTGGGTTGCTACTTATGATTTGTGGTTTTGGCATGCATATTTTGGGAGTCCCGGATCAAATAATGATCTTAATGTACTTAACTCATCTCCATTATTCGATGGCATCTTTTCGAGGCGGCTCCATTAGTTGATTTTCAAGCGGTGGTGGAAGATTTGATGGGTTCTTACTTGGCCGATGGGATTTATCCTAAGTTATGTACTATTGTGCAAGCTTACAAAAGACCAATAAATGAAAGACAAAATGTTTTACCAAGATGCAAGAAGCGTGTCGGAAGATGTTGAGCGTGCATTCGGGGTTCTACAAGCAAAATGGCATATAGTGAGAGGTCCTAGGTTGAATCTTTGGGATGAAGAAGACTTAAAATTCATAATGTTGGCTTGTGTGATATTGCATAACATGATAATTCAAAATGAGAAGCGAGATGGGGCATGGAGAACCTTTGGAGATGAAGACTATAGGGTTTACCGTGATATTGTACCTCGCGAAGCCGTTAACTATCACGAGTTAAGACATGAACCCTTGTATAATGATCTTCGACTAAGATTGACAAATCATGTTTGGGAGATGTTTGGTAATGAACACGGAGGAAGCGCAAGGTAATTAAAGTTAGTTTCTTTTGGTTGTTTGGACAATGTGTTTATTTTGGTAACAATCTTTTAGTTGAAAGGAAATTACAACAAGGAAAACAATAGTAATAGAAATAAAATTATAACTTGGAAAACATAAACCATATTACCCATTACTCATCATCGCTTACTATCTTGTTCCATCAAGTTTCTTTTCTCTAGTATCTTGTTTTGTTTCGTTCAACCCAAGCATTTGGCACTAGATAACTTAGAAATATCCGCCATCATGATTCTTTCCAAACGAGCCTTTTCTCTTTCTTTGATTCGACTCATATTTTTCTCTTTTAGTTGTTCTTCTTGCTCTTTCAAATAACTTAACATTCTCTCATTGGTTTCACTAAAGTTGGATTCAATGGAACCACTTGAAGTACCACATTGATATTTTGCTTGTTTAAGAGCTTGAAGAGCTTTCTTCCCGAGGTCCCCTTTTCTTTTTTTCTTGAGAGTCACCCGTATTAACATCTACTCCCTGTCTCTTCCTCCTCGACATCGTCAGCACCATGGACACCATCGACACCTAAATCATCAACAACTTGGACCACGGGTGGTGGGGGTAGCGGGGTATATCGACATATTTCATGTAATCATAACGGGTTCACTCTTGTATACCTCGTAGCACTCATCGTGGATGAAGGGTCTCCCATGTATCTTGTGAAACTCACTGACCACGTATCAACTACAATGTAAACTACACCCAATTAGTATTCATTTACAAACATAATGAGCAATACGTATGAAACAAAAATACATACCGTGTGCTCTTGTCCATAGCCACTTACTCGTCCACCTCGATATAGTTTTCCAAGAACGGCGACAAATAACTTAATTTCTTTCTTTATTTGGTATATTCGGTTTTCTAAACTAGTTTTGTCTCTAACATTTGGGTTACCTTTCGTTTTCTCGATAAATAATGGAATAATTCGTTTCCCAATATTTGGTTTTCCTTGACCAACACCAAACACTACCATCACCCGTTATTGCTATATGTGCTTCACAAAGAGCTACATCTTCATCCGTATTAAACTTAATTTGTTGCTTCCTACGACCTTTTTGAGCAATTTGGGTTGAAGGAGGCGGTGTTGGTGAAGAAGACATGGATGGAGAGTGTGAAATCGAAATGAAGAAGAAAACTTAAAAACAAAAATGGAGTAGAAGAAGTTGAGCGGGAGTGGGATGAAGAGAAAATATTTGGAGGTGTGGGATTTATAGGCTAAAATGTAGCCGTTGGCCAAAATTTATTCAAATATTAAATGGGAGACTGTCTCCGTTTTTACTTAAAAAACAAAACAAACGGAGACGGTCTCCGTCTAATAGAAAAATAAAACTCTTACGGGAGACCATTGTCCAGTAAGATAATTTCTTTTTATTTTAAACGGGAGACTTGATCTCCGTTTATTGTTATTTTTTCTTTACGGGGACGGTCCCCGTTAAGTTTTACACTACCAACCACTCGTTCATTTGAGCAGGTGGTTGAACCTGGCCCCAAAAACCCCCCTTTCACTTACCATAGTGGCCTCAAATTAGGCCAAATTGGTAGTGACTCTTTCAAAATGAAAGGGTTACACTACCCATAGGATTTGCTCTAAGAACTAGGAATTCATCCTCAATCAATAATAAAATTAGCCACATATAATTTTGGATTTTACACAAACAATAAAAAAAAAGAACAGAGATGTGAAAGCAAACAAAATCAAAGTGTAGTGTGTGTAGAGGTGTAGAGAAAAGTAGATAACTTCTCTATTTATAGGCTTCAATTTCCTTGCAATCTTCTTAGGAATAGGATCCCTTTACCATTCAATCTCCAAGTCCTTGTCTTTGTAAAATTCCTCCACTTTTCTTCCAAATTCAATTTCAAGTCAAATTCCACATCCTAGTCTTCACACCCATGAGAAAAGATCTCACAAAATTCTGTTATTTTAGGTTGCCGGAGAAATAATGAGATCACCGGAAATAGGTCGGGAAACGACACCGGAAAGTGTCTTCCAGTTACCTGAGAATATTCCATTACGGACTATTAAAGTTAACAGTCAACGGTTAGTCTTGGGGTCAAGAGGGGAGACTGAATCAGATTCTCGTCATCTGTCTTACTTGGTCTAACTGGTCTTACTCAGCCTAGTTGGATCGATCATCGACTCGCCTGACACGGATAACCGCCGGTCCTAGTTGACTCATCGGAGTGGAAATTCGGCCGAGTTTCGGCTGTTTACAGGATATTCCGGCCATTTTTCTCTTTAAATCCTGCATAATCCTGCACCCTAACATACATCTAGTTGAAGCAACATTTAATTCACAACCCATTACTTCGGGAAAGTAGCTCGATTCCCTTCTCACTTCAATAGCTCGGTTAATAAAGCAACAACTAACCTCGGTCTCCTCATGCCCACCATCTTCTTCCCCGGTCTTGATTTCTTCTCAATTACAGCACCAGCAGCTCACCACTATAAAATCTCAGTACCAACTCCACAACAACATCAACTCAATTCATAATACAACCCATCCAATTATTCAATCAAACCATCAATCTTAATAGCACCACCAGACCATCACATACTGCATCTTGTCTTCAAATACAGAAACAGAAACGAATCGAACCCATAATTTCTTTACTGTTTCTAATTTCCCTGCTCAACAACACCTCCATACCCATTTCTCAATTCTTTGTTCTGAATTTGTGTTGAGTTTTCTAACCCATATCACCAGCAATACCTATGTGCACCTATTCAACGACAACCACGTGTCTCGGAGATTACACGTGGAAACCACATGACACTGGGGCATCAGAAAAATATGCCACGTTCCAACACCCCAAAACATCCAAGGGATCGAACCATCATCTGCCACGTGGCCATCAGTATAAAGATCTGAAGACCAAGGAGTTAGGGAGTTTCTAGTATGGGGTTGGCCGCGGAGTACAATAACAAATCGAAGGTTTCACTTTATCCAATCTCAAGGTGAATTCAAAATGAACGGCAAAGATGATGTTCAACTGACATCGAAGTGACAACTGCAACAATAGCTATCCCAGGCGTGGGAGTTATCTAACTACCCACATTAAATGCTACGAACAAGGGATACGTATCACGTTTTGTATGCCTCATACATAGGTGGATCATCGTGACAATACATTACCGTTGAAGCACCTTCGGTTAGCACGACGATTATCTTCGGTTCAGCGCTCGAACCAAGACAATGGGTGACAACTAAATCGACAGGAGGGGCCCACACGAAGCATCTATAAATACCCTGCTCCGCCAAGATAGAAGGGGTCGACCAAAGAGAAAGATATATATAGAGAGAAGTATAAACTTTAGGTATGAGTTATATTCATGTAATCTTTACTTTTCCTCACTCAGAGTCATTCGAATAAACCTAATGTAACTTCGATCATCATAACATAGTGAAAATCCCCAACACCCCGTGGATGTAGTCCTTAGAGCTGAACCACGTAAATCATCGTCTTATTTACTTTCATGCACATATTTTCTGTATCGTTATTCGTGTTGTTAAGATTGTTGCTGTCGTTACCATCAAGCTTAGTTTGACTATCATAGACACACCAACGATGAGATCCGATGTTCATCGTCTTCCCTCATATTTTTTTTATCTGCACATCTATTGATTTCAGTTATTACACCTTGTATGCATTGCGAATATTTATTGTGGACACGATGGTACCTTCGTTACTTTGATGTTCACAATACCAACACAGAGTCCATCTTGAATCTAACATAAACCCTCTTCTCAAAACCCTAATTTCAATTTAATCATCAACACAATCATCAGAACCTCATCTTCTTCCAATCAACAATTCAATCCATCCTAGCCGCTACTCAATCTTCCATTAGCACCTTCAAAATATCTTGGATCTCTCTGCCTATTTCTTCATCCCGATCTCACGGCAATAATATAGCAGCCGATGTGCTGTTCTTTCTCAATTTCAAAGAAATTGAAATGTGATGAATGATAGGAAAGTCGTCTCTCGATGTAGGTTATGAGGTGGGTTGGATTATGACACCCGGACACCTTGATAAGGGCTCCCATTTGGCATCCCCTTAACCAAAGCTGGTTGTCTTTAGTGCTCCTCCAAAAGAGAGTTTCCCCTTAACTTTGGCCCGACTCCCAATATTGTTTGCCTGCGCGATGACTATTTTGCCCTCTTTGCTTAGTTATGATTATTTCTTATTCTTTTCCTCCTTGTGACTCCAAAGTAACTATAAAACTCAAAACACGCGTAAAATACATAATTTACCAGAAAAATAGCAAAGAAAGCATAAACAATAGATAATAAATAAGGTGTATTCTACACCTATCAAGAGGAGATGATTGTAGAGAAGCAAAGGTTGCAGGGACGAAGAGGAGTCTGAGAATAAAGATTAAAAAGTTAAACATTCCCTAAAGCGTATTTGTTTGTATCAGGGAAAACCGACTGAAGGGGTGGAAGGTGAAAACATGGGGGTACCAAAATACACCACCAACATTTTCTTAGGAAACTTGTATGAACAAAACCTAAATACAATTCCGAGAGTTCAACTTAATGAATCTCAATCGAGGAATAATATTCAGAGTTATATCTCTTTCTCTCACAATCCAAAAGTCGACAGAACCAAATCCATGAACCTGATTTACATGTGACAGTTCTTGGACGATCTCAAAAATCAATATCCAAGAATCAATCAAGTTGTATCCAACAAACAAGGATGGATGTATCTACTTTGATTGATTTACATACAACATGTGATATTTCAATTATAAAGATAAACAATATAACGCGGAAAAAAAATAGCACATACACCAAAATTTTTGTTAACGAGGAAACCGCAAGTGCAAAAAAAACCTGGGACCTAGTCCATATTTGAACACCAAACTGTATTAAACCACTACAAACACTAGCCTACTACCAATTAACTTCGGACTGAGATGTGGTTGAGACCTAATTAAACCATCATAGAAATTCAGTTACAGTCGCGCTCCTTATACCTCTTGAATCCCAGCAGAACTCTGCACAAATGATTCCTTTAGCTGACGTCCTTTACAGCCTAAGAGTTGCTTCAACTCAATTGAAGACTTTAAACCAATCTACCGCCCACGGATAAGCCTATATGTGTGATTTCCTTTTCTATCAATGGATCAAGGTGAGACTGGAAATCGAAAGCAATAGATAAAAGTCTAGCTAACCTCAAAATCCGGACTTATGCTTCCCGAAGAGCATCCTAGATTATTATTCACCTCATGAGTATTATACCTGTTGAATCACAAAGTCTGAGATGAAGAGAATTTTGCGATTTCCATCTATCTTTTTCGAGTGAGCATCTCAACAATCAAACAAGATCAGGATACACGAACTATCAAGATAAAAGATAGTTAAACATGGTTTCACGAATCCCTGTGAAGTCTTTTTAGTCGTTAAACCCTAGAAGGTTTTTAGGAAGAGGATGAATCTAGTTTACAACTAGGACACAAGAGTAGTGTCGGGATTCAAAGATCCCAGTTGCTTGAGGTTCCCCTTATATAGACTTTCAAAGTATAGGTTTCTTTAGGTTTAAGCTAAGATAGTTGTTAGATGAATCTTTGAAATGAGATTAACATAACAAGATATACACTCTGGTTAGGATGAACCGTAACCAAACCGTGTATAAGATATTGTTCATGGACGGTTAGCCGAGACTAGCCGATTGAACTATAAGCTTAATTATATTCATAAACACTTAAGACTTTTTACTTAAGTTACAACCATAGGTTATAATGTGATCAGTCATGTCTATATAATATTTTTAGAGATTTATTCCAATGTTAATTATCTCACAGAAATAATTTTATGTGCATCTGAAAATATTCGACAGGGAAAGTACGTGCATCAGGTACGTGTACTCTACCTTGTTGGTGACTCTTTATGTCATGGTATGTGTACCTTAAAACACAAATGAGTTCAGGAACTTATAGAACTTTTCCGGTTTGCGTACCGCGTATGAATACCACTCTGGTTCCAAAACCAACAGTTCTTTTTCGGTTTGCATACTGGATATGCGTACCATTCCTGGTTCACGAGCAACAAACTTTTTATGGTATGGATACCAGGTATGCGTACAAAAAAGTTGTCGTCGACATATAGCTACTTGTACATACGTTACTAGAACCTATAATGGTTTTCTCTAGTATGTAAACTGGTATGCATATTGTCATGTATCCAGATTTATAACAGTTCTATATTTCTCTCTAAATCAATTCGAAACATTCCCAAATAACATCAATGACACATATCACTGTTCCAGGCTATTTTCGAATGATAATCGTGAATCATGATTTAGGTTATGAACAATAAATTGCTCTTAACCGAAATTCATCAAGTATGAACAAATGTTCATTAAGCTTAATTAGTCATATATATTTCGAGAACTAATTACCAAGATAAACTTGACTCGAAATTCTTGTTATGCTTGTGATAGTCTAATTAGTCATGCGACAACGTCTCATAGATAAAAGGATAAGTATAACTTGAGAAATAGGTGGTTCAGTCCTCACTTACCTTTTGTTGAAGAGGTTCTCCAAAAGTTTCAGTTGATCTTCGACTTCAAACGGTAGAACGCAGTGATGTTCGATTCTCAACTATACATCTATCCTAATCCGAGACTTAACTAATTGTAGACTAGAATTCAAGATACAATTTTTATCAACTAAATTTGACAACAAGCTTGATATAGCAACACTTGTGAGTTCGACCGATCAATGCTCTAACAGAAGGTCATAAAGGTAACAAATCTAATGACGTGTCACTTAGAAAGTGACGAAGTAAGACGTGTATACGGTTGCGGTCGAAACCCAGAGTCGGGGAGACGGTTTTAAAACAACATAATTCTCTTCATATCCTACCTTGTTCGGATGACAAGAGAAGAGGAAAAATATGTAAGCATAAAATCACATCGCCACGTGTAAGCATTACCAAGTATAAATACAAGAAAGCCAACTTCGCGGTAAACATATGATACATTCCCCAACAACACTTTTTCCACTTTCAAGATATCTACCCATTCCACGAGATCATGACACATGAAAAGCATTATAAGGGGATCTACGGTCAAGTTTAAATCGGGTTGTTGGGTATTAAATAAGCGAGCGTAACAGTCAGTCCAATAGGTTACATTCTGACGGGACAGGTGGCGAGATGTAATATGACGAGGTGCAGAACGATAGTGACAACTTTCGGTTTAGGCTAAAAGACGAGTTGGCTAGCAAAGAAATACACTAGCGAAGATAAACCTATTAGCAAGAAAGCTTTAGTGAAGAGCCTCTGCAAGCAGGGAGAGCGAGCGAAATGAGCTGTCATCTATTATTGAAATCTGCAAATAAAAGGAGTAATAAACATTGTAAGAGAGTTTGAGATTTTTAGGGTTCGTAGCATTTTGAGAATGATAGTCCGAGCAATATCTTGTACCACACTCAGATCTTGTATCCATCATCCATCCTTAGTGAAATCACCCCCGTGGATGTAGGTTTCAAAATCGAACCACGTAAATTGCCTGTATCTCTTACTTTGCTTGCTTACTCGTGAATCTTGACCTTGCATACTTGACTGATAACTTTAATAATTCTTATTCTTAGGATTTTTGTTTGGGGTGTATTGTGGATTTTCTTGCAGTTACAAGATCATTTTGACTTCCTGGGAAGTTTGGAATGAAGAGAATTGTTTTAAATGAGTTCTCATTTTCATTTGTTTCTCCGGTATAAGCTAAATTAAGAGGAAAAAAAGAATAT
>JAJJWW010012604.1:0-159679 GCA_023531295.1 Papaver armeniacum
AATTATTCCTCCCTTTCTCTCTCTCCCGCTCTCCTCTTTATATAGTGTTTACATAGTGGATGACGGCTCACATACGACTCATACTCTCGAGAGCTCTTTGATAATTTCGCAGCTCTCGCTACCTCCTCTCGAGACATTCTCTCGAGCTCCTTTAATGATTTCGCAGCTCTCGCTACCTCCTCTCGAGAGATTCTCTCGAGTCTTGCTACCTCCTCTCGAGACATTCTCTCGAGTCTTGCTACCTCTCTCGAGACACTCGCGAGTCTTGCTACATTCTCGCGAATTATGAAAAATAATGAATCTCGCAAGCTCTTCTCTTTGAGTTAAGGAAATAATTGAATCTCGCATGCTAAGAAAATATGTTGTGCGATATTTGAATCCTACATCTTGCCTCTTTTTCCTTGAATATTGCTTGAAGAGCGATCTTTAAGGAAAAATGTTGTTGTAGTAATCTTTGGTCTTTGTTGATGAAGGAACGAGCGGAAGAATACTGGACTTGAAAAGTACGTACTTGCCTCTATTCTTTTGCGAAGTTCCGAAGCTTTGAGAAGTATATATGAAGTAGCGTTTCTTGAATTATGCGAAGTATGAAGTATCCTTGAAGAAGTATAAGAAGTACTCAATCCTCTAAATGTAAGAAGTATTGCGAATCCATCATGCGAAACTCTCGCTCCATGTTCTTTGCCTCATGCTATGTTTCATTCTTTCGCGAAGTTCTGAAACTTTATGTAAGTGGATAAGAAATATTAATCCTTGAAGTATAAGAAGTATTGCCTCTGTTCATAAAGTCATTATTCCATTTTTGGTGAGGATTCTTGTTGTTCATTGGTAAACATCTTCCTTGGAAATGATTCTTCTTTAGAAAATAAAGAACATTAGAGAAAATAAAGAAACATAAAATGTTTTTAGGTAATCCATTGTTGCTCTTGTTCTTTATCTACGAAGGTAGAATCATTGAAAAAGTGTTGAATGAGTGAGTTATTTCTTCATTCTTATCTTTCCTCTATCTCCGTTGTGCTCATGCGATAGTATAATCTCTTCATTGCTTTATGTTGAATTTTATCATTGCGACAAGATCGGAGGACGTCTTTACATTTTCATGCAATGACCCATTGACCTTGCCTTATCATTTTTGTGTGGACTTCCAAGTTAGACCTCCCTAATTAGAGGTCCTCCCCTGCCACCTTTCATCGCGACAAAATCGCATGACGTCTTTACACTTGCATGTAAAGGCCCATTGATCTTGCCTTATCATTTTTCAAGTATTTTTGCCTCTGCAGGATGTTTTGTTTGCGACAATATGACAGGCCTAAATATCCTTGCGGGAGAACATGGAGCCCCATGACATTGCCGTCTTGCGACGAAATCGCAGGACGTCCGTACACTTTCGTGTAAAGACCCATTGATCTCGTCTTACCCTCGCGTTAGTATTATTGCCTCGGGATCATTGCACAAATATGACAAGCCTAAGTCTCCTTAAAACAAAGCCTCATGACATTTGCGTCTCTGCTTTGACACTCCCCCTAATGGAGAGCTGCCGCCCTTATCATCTCCCGGTTGCCCCTTCAAGGAGGCGAAACATCGGCCATACAAGACTAGCTCCTCCCATCCGGTCTTAACAACAACCAGTTGTTTTCGCAGCCTCTTATCCCATATAGGTATAGGGTTTATGGTTGAGACTGCACCTAAGTGGAGTTTTCTTCGAAATGGAGTGCAACATATGCCAAGACTTGCCAAGAATGGCCAGGGTAGGTTCATCCATCCGGGCACTCCCGGCTCAACCGTGTACCTCGGCGCCTTGAGCATACACTCGACTCCTAAGAAGAGACCCTCGGTCGCCCAACCAGGGTATAACCAACATATATAGTTGGGAATCCAAGGTACCTCCTCCGGATAGGCTTTCATGGGCCCCAAATTTTCATGACTCAGGCTTCAGGAGCGGTGTAACCTTCCCCCGAGCCATGTCGAGAGATACCCCTTTATATGACGCACTTTAGGTCTTACATTTGCCTCTTACGAAATATCATTCGCGAACTAGGGTGTACGCCATAAAGGTTCGTCCCATTCACTCACTCAATCATTTTTGTCAATTCATTCAATCATTCATTTTTGATTATCTCTTCTCATTATCTTTGCGAAATTATCGCATGTCTTCATTCTTTCATTCATTTCTTCATTTCATTTCATTTCTTTCATTCATTCTCATAATATCATATCATTTGCGATTTGTCATTGTTGTTGTCTCTTGCGAAGTATATGATTTGCTTAGGTGAAGCTATCATCCTTGAAATGTATGAACGTCGTATAAAATATAATTATCTCATGAAAAAAGAATTGTGAGAAATGAGATTTGAACCCTTGACTTGCCTTTTGCATATTCTCGCACCATACCAATCGGTTTCTAACCCTTTCGCGAAAGAATCAAAGACTTCAAGGAGCTTAACATCTGCGAAGGAACACCCTCTGCGAAGGGCAAATTGTGCGAACCTTACCACAACAACATGAACAGAAGCTTGCACAGATGGTTGAGGGAGAAGCTAAGAAAGTCGATGTCATGAGTTCGATTCTCATCTTTTTCATTTTTTGTCATCTTTTTCTTGAATACAAGTCACGTATTAGAAAGTCTGCGATTACTTCGCACACAGTGAACTAGCACGGTTGGTCACGACAGAGAATGGGTCCGAAGATGGGTTCGAACCTTCCCGATGCAAGTTTTTTTTTTTTTTTTTTTTTTTTTTTACCCGGACTTCGTTTCTCTTCCTTTTTCTGCTCTTCGCGAAGTAACTGCGAAGTGGGCTTGTCTTACGCCTCTCTTTCCTTCGTGATTATTGCTTTGAATCGATTGGTGACGAGGTATTTTGAATGTTCGCGATGGTGATATTTCGTGTATCATGGATTCGTCTCGGTGATTCCACGGTGAAATAAACTTTGAATTTTCTTCTTCACCTTTGGTATTTGGGAAGTAAGTAAACATCTTTGTGAAGTGAAGGAACATCCTGGGAAGTGTTTATTCTCGCCGTAAATGTTCATAAGGTGAACATCTGCCCAAGCATGAGTTATTGAAAAGTTTGGAGTGAAATCTACAGCTTCTATGAATGTCGTTAAACTCCTTTCTTTGGTTGCCGACTTCATGCAGAGATATTTCTTCCTTAGTTGCCTCATCCTCCCTTAGTTTTTCATATTTCTTTGCAATAGCTTGCGATCAAGTAAGTATTTTTACTCTATCTTTGTGGATGATCCTACGGCTTTGATTTATCTATTTGTTTGTTCTCGGCTATTTGTTGTGGTGTATCTATTTTCATAAACTCTATTTGTGGTAGTTTTGATTTTCAGAGTTAGCTTTCTCGTCTTCCTTGGCACTTGTAGCTTTGATTTTGTTGTTTGATATTCATTCATCCGTCTTACGAGTCATATAATCATTTATCTTTATCTCTTGAACTCGAAGTGATCTAAAGAGATGGACTTAGATTATGTTCCGCATCCTTTCGTTCGCGTGTAACTTCATCTTTTCACCAACAACTATCCTTTGCCGCAAGCAAACTACCCATCCAATGAAGAACTAAGAAAAGTTGTTACCCAGGCGGGGAAGACTTAAATGTATTCTATATTTTGGTACAAGTAAACTACTATCCCATCGTGTTCGTGGTTTTAAATTTCAAAAACAAAAATTCGTTTTATATCATGGTTTCTTAAAGAATAGTCACTTTTTTGATTAAGAACAGTGCTGTGTTTTGGGTTTCAAGCATTTTTAGTGAACATAGAATCCGGTGATACCAAGACACTTGCAAAAGTAGACCAAATCATCATAGAAAAAACAAGAAAAGGAGTACTTAGCTTTTTAATTTCTCGGTATTTGAGTACGAAGAGATGATGCCATATGAACTTATGCAGTGGGAAGGTTTGTTTATTGTTTAGTAAGCTTTAAACGCTTATGACCTAAGGATTGGCTTCCTTCTTATTTGGTATAATAATCTCACAAGAACTATTCGCACCATGGAATAGCTTCATTTGAAACATGTTTGTTAACTCATCACGCCTTTGTTCTTTGGTCATCTCGCTTTTTGGTATTGAACTCCATATATTTTTATCTTCTTTACCTTGTTCTCCAATGATGATTGATTGTCTCTTGTTAGATTATATGTTGACCTTTGTATGTTGATCACGGGTTCGTGACCTTTGGTTCAGCTGGGCTCTTCTGTTCTCTTTTTTTAATTACCTGGAACTCATCAGTCAAGTTAGTCAAGTTAGATATCACCGTCTTTCTATCAAAGCATCTTTGGATTGTTGTGTATTGTGTTCGAATATCTCTTTGTTTGTCAGCGTTGGTAATGCTAGCTTCCTCTAGATCGTATACTCCTCTTGCACGTAGGAACTTGTATCTCATTATGTGGGCTTTATTGTCATTCCTTGGCTCTTTCTCTTTGGGCAGCTTTGAACTCCTCCTTGTCTTGATAGCTCTTGAACCGATCCCTTCTCCGTTAATTGTCAAGTTAGCTTTGCTTTCAAGGTAGTGTGAGAGTAATTCGTTCGTCGTTTCTTCTCGCCATGCCTCTTTCTTCCTTTCTTTCACCCATCTATCTTTGTTTATTTCTCTCATACTGCCGCCTTCTCCTCATATCTCTTGCACCCTGCAAAATTTATTTTCCCATTAATTTCTTCACCTGTCCTTGATGATCTTTGTACTTCCTACTATTACATTCGCTTTTCTCCGATCTCTCCTCATGAAGGCGGAAGCCGTCGCAAGGTAAAAATCATTGTATTTCCATTATTACTTTGCTTTGGCGATGTCGTTGTGTAGATACCGAGGCTGTCCAGAGTTTTGCTAAATTACTTTGTTGTTTTATGTCTTTTGCACAACCTCATTGAACTTTACTAATGAAGTGAACTTCTTGGGCCATCTATGCGAGCACTGTTTCACAATTTATCGTGACTTCCCTAAAGTTATTGGGATGGCTAACTCCTTCCACGAGCTATTCTTCACGACATATCTCCATAACCTTATTTCCGTGCGATTGATGACGCTTTGGTTTGTTATACGAGATCACGAAATTTTATTGAGATTCCATATCCGACCTTGAAATTTTTAGATCCGGTGAAATCCATCTCCTACAATAACTAATTTCTTGAATCTTCTTTAATCTAACAATTAGCAGTCCCTTTTCCTTGCCTACATCATTCTTTTCTTTGTCTGGTGCTTTTCCTTCTCTTTTTTCCTTTAAAGCTTATAGATCCAATTGAATTCATCACCAACAGTGGCCGATTTTTCTAAATTTTCTTGAACCAACTAGATTCAAAGCTCATTTTAGCGCATATGTAGTGTTGGAAATGCGCACACTACACCCTCACTATATTTTGTAGATCTAAATCATATTAATCACCTAAATTTTAAATATAAGTGCTAGAAATTTAAATAGACACATAAGATTTTTTACGTGGTTCGATCAATGATCTACATCTGATTCACTATGATTGTTGAGGTTACATTTGAATTACATTGAGAATCTCCATTAATGGATATTTAGAGCTCTAGATCTAATTATTTGGGGGAAGAAGATGATAAAGAAAATAAATCTCTCTCTAAAAATCTCTCTCTCCTAAAAGTGTCCTCCCAAAATTATTCCTCCCTTTTCTCTCTCCGCTCTCCTCTTTATATAGTGTTTACATAGTGGATGACAGCTCACATACGGCTCATACTCTCGAGAGCTCTTTGATAATTTCGCAGGCTCTAGCTACCCTCCTCTCGAGACATTCTCTCGAGCCCTTTAATGATTTCGAGGGCTCTCGCTTCACCTCCTCTCGAGAGATTCTCTCGAGTCTTGCTACCTCCTCTCGAGACATTCTCTGGAGTCTTGCTACCTTCTCTCGAGACACTCTCGCGAGTCTTGCTACATTCTCGCGAATTATGAAAAATAATGAATCTCGCAAGCTCTTCTCGCGAGTTAAGGAAATAATTGAATCTCGCATGCTAAGAAAATATGTTGTGCGATATTTGAATCCTACACACTTAATTCACCAAGAATGGAGCATGTAGCAACAATCCCATTCTGTGAACATGAAATTCCTCCAGGTTGGAGCATGTAGCAACAATCCCTTCCTGTGAATTTCATATCAGTCTTGTATTTCTGTACTCATTATCGAGTGTGGCATGACGACCGAGTGTTACTCTTCGAGAGTAACACGAACCTCAAGCACTATAATGAATCATTATCAATTGTGGCATGACGATCGAGTGTTACTCTTACGGAGTAACACGAACTTCCAAGCACTATAATGAAACCATGTACGAAATACCCGCATGTGCCGATTCTCGGTGTGTTATACTAGCCCGAGCCCTCTCGGTGTGTTATACTAGCCCGATTGAGCCCTCTAGGTGTGTTATACTAGCCCGATTGAGCATAAGACCGACCACATCAGTCCGGATATGATTCGATCGCGGTCATCCAACTCCACAAGCATGATTGGATGACCCCGGATCAATTCCATCACCCCCAAGCGTGTATGGAATACACACTCGCCGACCCGCATGGTCGACCATTGGCCTTTGCTTGCCAAGAAACCGTCCATACCAAGCATTATGGGCGAAAACCCTAATTAGGGTTTGCGGCATATTACATGTGCCGCAAAACGGTCTCAACCATCCATCTTCGTAGGTATAGATGGAGGGTGTAGATGCAGACTCAAAGGGCCCTGAGCATGTCTATGACACAATCACCATGTGACCGCCTACACACTTGACCAATCGGTCAAAACCAATCATGGTTGGTTACAACACATTCGTCCGCTTTGAAAGAGCATGGTCGCACTCCGCTTGAAAGCCAAAATTAGGGTTCAAGCCATCACGCGTGTCCATCTTCTCCGGCACGAATGGAGGGTCACAGAATCAAATCGAGCGAGGTCCGGTCATACCAAAGATGACCACCGTGGTCCCATCTACCCCCTCATGTGATCGGCCAAGGCATATCACGCCCGGCCAATCCAAAACGCCCGCTCAAATATGCGTGGTTACACTTCCCAAATTGCAAATCGATCTCGACCACTCAACTTCACCGACGAATTGGGTGGCTTAGATCACGTTTTCATGGGACGGTGAGACATGGGCGTGAACATCATCCTACCATCTTCACGCCAAACCAACCTGGGCCAAGACCGACCAAGCTAGGTCGTCTTGGAAAACGCGTCGAGAAAAGAGTGTGGCGCGCGGCTTCTTGCGGTATCAAACTTCTATCGCAAAATCAATCTCGACCACTCCTCTTTGACGGTCAAATTGAGTGGCGGATCGCGCTTTCATGAGGGAACGGAATACGGGCACCTACACCATCATGCCGTCAACACGCATGTATGGTCGGTCCACTCCAAAATCCTTCCCATGCTTGGTTTCGACCAAGCTGAAGAGTGATGCTTGCGCACCTCTTTAAAAATCCTAATTTCATCATCGGTCATGAGATGGGTGTCTCAAACATCATCTCATCCGTCCGACCTCACCAAACTTGGTTATACAACCCCGGTCGAGTTATTTGGTTAGTGAGGAGTCATTACCCATCACTTTACCACACCGTAATGCAAGATGCATAAAAATACACACGATACTTCACAAGTATCGACTTTCGAATAACGCAGGTTATTCAATTCAAACATTACATGCTATCTTTCGTGGATCCACGATCCACATTCCAGATATCAATCATGTCACAAATCGGGGATACATATTTGGGGTATTGGTCAGCGGTTTACAGCGTGCGGCGGTAACGCGCTCATCACAAGAACGTGTTAGGAAGTCATGTACGGTTAGAGATGAACAGGAAAAGTGGGCAAAACCGGGTCGTGTGTTTGCGATACACAACTCCACTACTCCATCATTCCACTACCTCCACTTCCCACGAGAAACGTGAATGAGGCTCAATGACTTGTATAAATAGGTTTCCTCCGCCCTATTTCCAACAAGAAGGAATAACGGAGAACAACACAAGTTGCAGACGAGAAAATCAACATCCGGAGCCTCCTTACATTAACCGTAAGCCCGCTCACTTTTTGTCACAAGTCATAAGCAAGCCAACACTTTCACAATCTCAACACCTTCTTCCTTCCCTCCCTAAGATCAACCCCATCTCCTTCACTTTGTGACCGAAACAAGTCCGGAACGGCCATTTCTTAGTTTAGGCCGGACTTGCCTGATTGATCTCTCGAACCTACAAGCACTCACCGCGCAGTGCATTTGTTGAAGGTTTAGATTCATTCCTCATCCACACCCCAAATTACCAAATTCTGCAGGAGTAATTTTCACCCATCAACACAATTATTTTAATTGTATTTGCATGTGCATGAATTTATTTGTGGAAACTAAATAATTATTATATCTTTATTTGACTTTGCATGGATGCATGTAATATATTTTATTTATTTTTATTTTAATTATATTTGCATGTGCATGTGCATGTGCATGAATGTATTTGTGGAAACTAAATTGACTTGCATGAATGCATGAATATATTTTTTATTATTATTATATTAATTGTGTTTGCATGTGCATGTGCATGAATGTATTCCTGGAAACTAAATAGTTATTTCTATATTTGACTTTGCATGAATGCATGAAAATATTTTAATTATCTTATTTATGAGTGGAAGATGATTATGGATATTATATATTGGTTACCATTAATTAATTAATTAATTCATTTGTTTTTTTTTTCATTTTTAATTAACGTGTATATTATTAATTAACTAAATTATTATTAAAAATCTTTTAATTACCATGTATATTATTAATTATCATTAATTAGTTCAAATTCTATATTAATTAACATTGATTTATTTTTGTGAAGCTAAATAACGTTTTATTATAATATCAATACAATTTTAATACATATAAAATAATAGAAAGAATGTAACAACAAAAAGTGGTAACGCATGAGATGGCAAAACACCAGTAAAGGAATAATAAGTCACCGACAAGAACATGTGAGCCAAACAACATGTCAGACTAAAAGATGAACTTTCATAATCTATTCTTATTTTCTTTATTATTTATTGAAAATCAAAGCATTAGGAAATCATTTTCTCATATGTATACATAACCAAGAGGACAAGATATCATTTTCTCACAGATTAAAATAATAATAATAAATTATTTACAATCCAATCACAAGTTACTAACAATCAATTATTATTTTCTCATTAAAAAATGAGGTAATCATGGATAGGCACACATCAAATACATGGAAGACAACAAACACTTCCTCTGATTCGCATCGTGTGAGTAAAAGTAAAAGTAAAAGTAAAATATATATATACCACCCTCATCAAAACAAAAGCCATGTGAAAAGATTTTTTTTTTTTTCTTCTTCTTCTTACAGATTCGTATATATAGATCAGACAGACATGTGAAAAATATTTGGCATAGAACAGACAAACAGTGTATGACAGTACAACCAATACCAAAAGCATATTGAAACAGATATGGTTGAGATTTCAATCATCAATATAAAAATATCCTATACATATCAAACATTATAATATTATATAATACTAAATAATTGAGGATAGAGTCAGAAATAAACATAGAAGGCATTAACTTTTTGTTCTAGATATAAAATGATATGTAAAGCATATGTCCAATCAAACATTATTAATCATATTAATCAACCATACAAAGACAAGGATACATACAATGACGGAGATGCCTTTAAAGCATATTATATAAAAACAAAAGGGGATTTGTTTAGGCATACCTCGAAAGTATCCGATTGAAAGGATTTTTTTTTGAAATACGGATCCGATGATATCACGACTGATTATGTCGTACTGTGAATTGATATTAACCAAACGTAGGCGTTAGGAAAAGCTCGTGCTTTCCGATTGATTGAAAACAGAAAAGAACAAAACAGAGGTACCAAAATCCCAAACTATGATGGAGCTTTCTTCGACATAGAACTTTAGCTTTGATTTGATGGAGAAGTACAAGAATCTAAAAAATTTCTTAGCAGCACAGGTTAGAGCTGTTCACGATGACGTGATTGAGGAGAATCAGGGGTGAAGGAAAGAGATGTAGAGACAAGAAGAACAACCATGATATTAGAGAGATTAGTCATCATATTACATAGGTTACAGTATATATACATATAAAAGGGTAAGTGGATGGACCGCACATCCCTGTAACACTAAGATTATTATTCCAAAATTTTAGTAAATAATCAATATCTCATGATCCGTGGACCAAGCAGGTCAAGTATTGCAAGCTATAGGAATCCGTCGTCACAGTGTGAACAATCAAAAGATGATACGAATAAGGCAACTAACTAAAACTTTTTCTCTATTTTTCTTATCATGCAAACAAAGCACACGACATCTAATTGTAACACCTTATGACATCTATGCTCATTATTGGGCCGACCGAGCGAAGCGAGGGAGGACCTTTATTCGCTCGGTCGGCCCTTTATATGGCCACTTTTTTGTAAATTGTAAGTCATCAATTGACACAAAAAGATTGGATTTTGGTGTCCCAAACCATTTTCAATTAACAATGAAAGGACTAAAAATCCCCTCTATGTTTTTATTTCTCACTAAAATTGACGTAAATATAACAAAACACGATGGGTAATCAAGTAAATTTCGTGTGCAGAAAAAAAGGACACGGAGGTTGGTAATGTAGTAATTGTGGAGGGATAGTTTCGTAAAATCCTGGGTAAAGTGATCTAAACGTTGCAAGTTCGAATCTCGGCAACCTCTTCTTTTTTTTTTCTTTTTTTTCCCCTTATTCTTTCTTCTTCAAACAGATAGAGGAGATCGAAATGAAGAAAGAAATTGAGCAGAGAAGTTAGGTTTTGTGTCGAAATTGAAGAATCAGAGTATGGGTTTCGAATCCTAATCTAAATTTTAGATTCTAGCTCATAGAAAGAAAGGTGTTGGTTATGAACCATTGAGTTGGTCAATTTCAATTGGGATTTGAGAATAATCGAAAAGGGGATTTTGGGTGTTCTTGTTTTGAGATTGAAGGTACGAATTTCTTCCCCGCTCTCCGATATATTGAACGTTCATCTTATGTTCTTAAATGATTTAATCACTCAACTCCAACAGAGAAACTTCGTTGTTTCTTCTCCTTCGTGGTTCGATCTAGAGAGGAGATGATGAAAATTGAGAGAAAAGGATCATGTAATGATTGTTGGTAGTGGTATTGATTGAAAGAATCGATTCAAGTTACTGGGAAAGGATAAATCAAGTAATTGAAATTAGGGATTCTTATTGTTTTTTGAATGTATGTGAAATTTCATGTTGGTATTCAAGCTGATGTTGGATCTGAGAATTTTTGGAATTGAATCCAGGATTCCAATTCCAAAAATCACTTTGTGGATGGAATGTGTAAAACCAGAGATTAAGAGGTTTTTTAAGCTTCCAATGAATGTTTAGACACAATATGGTCAGAGAGAAGGAGATGGTGATGGATTTGGGCAACGCTTTGTCAAATCAGATGACCAAAGACTTGATTGGGCAGATGTGTTTTACAGTGGTCGATTGGTCACGGTTCCTCTACATTTGCGGAAGCCATATTTATTTTTGAACTTCCTATACCCATCAGGTAATCGGGTTATACATTTTTTTGCCTTTAATTCGTCCTTTGTCAACGACATGATTTCATTCTGTTATTTGTGTAAGGAATACAAAGTGGTACTTTTGTGTTGCGTATACCCTAGAAATTCACTGCCTTCGTTACAATTATAACTTGTAACAAGCTCATACATTCCCCAATTTTTATTACTTGTATTATTCGGAAAAAGATACAAAGGGGGAAAATAGGGGAAAAGATACAAAGGGGGAGAGTGATTTGGCTTATACACATTTAAGCATGTATCTGGATATTTTTCTTCTACGGGTTATGGCATTACTATGGCTAATTTTTACTTATATGCAAAAAAAAAACTGGTGTTACATCTTTTTGTGCTGATTTTGTTCATTATGCCTCACAATCCAGGCACTCCAAGGCAAGGCAATCTGCGGTAGACAAAGATAAGAAACATCAAAAGGTGAGTTGGAGTTTTTGTTTTGTTTCCGGCTCTTCTTTTTTATCATATTCAATGCTGGCCACTCTTTTAGTATGGATAACCTAACTTGTTCTTGATGCAGAACAACACTTAGCCTTGGCGATGGATGATCTCTTTAAGTCGCCAGTTGAGGTGGGCAAATTAAACTCTATACAAACATAGTTCATGCTGGAAAAATATTTCTAAACACATCGTTGATTACCCCACAACATATGCTGGCACAATTTTTCCTTAATAATTTCATGACCTTTTTTGCTAGAAGTCGATGAAGAAATTTCGCGTTGACATGGCTTTTGCAAACCCTTACATATTTTTATTTTTGATATCATCTGTCATCCATGGACACACTGTATTTTTTGAGCATGTGTTAAACTTAGTGCCAAAAGATAACCTCACTTTCTCGCTCCGCAAAAGACTTTGCCATGAGGTCTCTGTTTTAGCTTATCCTACTTTTCTTGAACAATTGTTCACGCCTGCTACATGAGTTAGTCAAAGACGCGAGTCTGGAACTCTAGGCGTTCCTTTCAGTTTTCATGCCTCACTATGTACCTTTTCTTATTGTAAGAAATGTGAAAAGCTAGAGATTGAAATGAAATTCTGCGTCAAATCAGAGCACAACTCAATTATTACTTAAAGTGACATGAGGTTAGAAGAAACTCCAATTTTGTTAGGAAATACAAAAGGGTTATCTTTGCTGACCGACCTTGAAAGGTAATGAATGAAATTGGTCTGATGTACCTTGATATAAATTGTCTTTCTGCAAGGATATAATATTAAGGCATATAAAGATTTTGCAATCAACTAAAGCACTATTAGGTTGTCCTAGATCTGTCACATGACAACCTATGACTGGCTCATCAAGTTTAAACTCTTAATTTTCTCATGTCGATACCAATGGTGATCCTAGTCCTGGACCTTAAATGATTTGTTTTTGAACTATAATGGGTAACAAACATAGGTTCAGGAAGCTACATGTAGATTAGTGCTAAAGGGATTTAATATACTTGGGCAAGAAGTCTTCCTTAGCACATATAAATAGAGACTTAATATTAGGTTCATAAATTATAGGAGTGTGCCGCCTCTTTCCCAAATTTTGGGATGCTTTTAGTTTCTTGTTTTAAATTTTAATTACTTGTTGTCTTGGTTAGTAATTGATGGAGCTGGAAAATTTCGATGAGAACAAAGCGTAGCAAGCCACTTGAACGATGTTGGGATTTGATAATGAGATCTTTAAAACCGGTGAAACCAAGTAAGTTTTTTCATTTCAATTAGTTTTGCATTTGGAAATGTTGATTAGCCTTAATATTTTCTCTGCCAATTTTGTTCAACATTTAATCTCTTGATGCAGGTAGTGTACATAAAATGGCTTCACATGTAGTCCCTTGTAAGACACCTCCTCCTCTTGAACTTCTGTCAGATGAAAATAGAAATGATTTGGGAAGGGTAAGCATTTGGCCGAGCCAATTCATAACAATACTTTCTAACTTGGTTGCAGCTGGTGAAGACATCCAGTTGAAGCCCACAACATTAAATCCAGTACTAAGCATTGGAACCCAGCAATGAACCACTTGAAGGAAAATAAGCGAAGTAATTTGGACTCTGCCAATGACAGACTGGGGATGATATCATTGGTTACATCTTGAAGAATGGTTTTCAAGTGGATTCAGAGTTGTTTGGAGCTGATTTTCGGGTAATCGTTTACGCAAGTATCCAGGCTCAACTTGCCTTCTGAACTCATCCGGATCAAGTGGGTTTCGTGAACATATTGACATGCTTTCAAGGTTACCAGTAGTGAGACTACCCATTGTAACTACTTTAGCTGATGAGCGAGTGATAATTTGAGACACTTGGTTTTGAGATTCTCTAAAGATTATAAAAGTTTTTTTTTTTTACATTATCAACTTAATTTAATTTTGTTTTACAAATTAGAATTATGGTAAAATTTGTCTGAACATCTTTTTTTACAATTTTTTTTGCCTTTATGAATCCGAATCCGTGCAATCTCGTGGTGGTGTCGTTTCGTCAAATTCTCCGGTCGGCCCCCCACCGTGGCAACAGTTGTACTAGTTAATTTAAGAATGAATATGTGACTCGGACAATTTCAATAAGACAACAACAAGACTCTTAATTAAACAGTAGTAAGCTGGCATGATTTCATTTGAATTTGAAACTCCCAAACTAATTTGCTTAATAAACAATGATTTAAAAGATTGATAAAAATAAGGAAGAGTAACTGAAACCTGAATCGTACTGAACACAGCCGACCCCTTTGTGGACACAAAATTATTTCTCCAAACCTCTCCTCTTCTCTAAAATTTTTCTCCTAGATTTCTACACAATTTTTTTTTGGGTACATTAATTATATACTCCTAGTTTTACCACCCAATAAATATACCCTTATACAACAATAAATATACTCATATCATTTAAAAACCTTATTCAATTAAAAATAGATTACCTTAATACCCTTATTCATATAATTTTTTTCTTTATTTCAAAATACAACAAAAAAAAAATCCAACCACTTCACCGCCGTCACCACCACCATTCCACAACCACTAGCACCACACCATAACCACCTCCACCACCAACATTCAACTACCATTCCACCACCACCGCTCAACGAGCACCACCTACCAACAACCACCACCATTAAAATTTCACCATCAACGGAACACCGCCGCCGCCACCGCCAATCCACCACCAGTTCGCCACCGCTGCCAGTCCACCGTCGTCGCCACCGCCACCGCCACCACCAGTCACAACCACCACTTCCACCACCACCGATGGTGTCAACAGCCGAAGTTGACCCACATAAAAAAATCATACAAAGAAAAAAAAAAGTATTGTGTCAACAAAAGAAGTTGATCCCAGAAACAAAAATAAGAAAACTAAAAATAGAAAAATAAAATATGGTGTGAACAACCGAAGTTGATCCACAAAATAAAAAATTCAAAACATATATGGTGTCAAAAACCAAAGTTGATCCAAAAATATGGTGTCAACAACCAATGTTGATACAGCTGAGGAAAAAAAAAACCAATGTTGATACCAAAATTAAAAATTTAGATTTTGTATGGTGCCAACAACCAAAGTTGATCCTGAAATCTACTGTCAACAACCAAAGTTGATCCCAAATTAAAAATTCAGATTTTGTATGGCGTCAACAACAAAGTTGATCCCGAAATATGGTGTCAACAACCAAAGTTGATCCCGAAATCTACTGTCAACAACCAAAGTTGATCCCAAAAATAAATGAACCTGACGTGAATCGAACACGCATCTTCCGACGTGGAGTCAGTTGTGCTACCATTGCACCACAAGTTTGTAGTATTAACTACTTCAGTGACTAGAAGGGAATATCATTGCAGCCATATACTATAGAGAATGGTAAACATAAGAAAATATCCAATAGAGAATAAAGCAAATTTGCACCTGTAGATCTCCGGCTACAAAATACACCTTGGAGAGAAGTTTCTGCAGTCCTCACCTTGACAAATACACACCCTGAAACTATCAAGTTTAACTTGGTCACCAACATCTCGTTGTTTGGATTATGGCCTAAACCATAGAATAAGCACATAAATAATGTTCAACTAATTTTTGAACACCATAAATAATATTAGACAGTGCATTATAAACAATAGAGTTAAGAAATGTGAATTACATATCTGACTGAAACCTTTTGTTGCTCATACATAGGTGGAGTAGTCATACCTACCCAAATAGTTTATGCTGGGAATTCCCTGAAAATGCCACGTACCATAAAGATAAACGTGATTTCCTCATTAGAAACCCAAACCATGTCTTTAAGAACCAACTAAAATAACAAATGAGCAATCAATGGAACTTACTGATTCAACATGTATAACATTTGAATCATCTATCATTTTTGTTGTTTAGCATGTTAGCAATCTACAGTTATATCCCAAATTAAGATACTTGACAAAATGCAACATCCCAAAACTAACACAAAAATGGAAAAAAAAAAGTTGTTACCACTACCAATTAACTGTTGCTCCGAAACCAGTAATACCAATGTTGCTATGTCCACCACCACCACCCTCACTACTACAAAAAAATCCACAACTGCCACTCCAATACAATAACATTTACATCCACCACTAAAACAACAATAGCCACCAACACTAGTGCAAGAACATCAACCACCACTGCTGTAACACATCAACCACCACCACTACAAGTCGCTACAACTACACCCCCGCAACCACTTGTCCACCGACACCGGAGACAAACACCAATCCAATAGTATCACTACCTACTGTGGACGGAGGTGGGGGTGGATTACCTAGGCTGCAGCCCCCCCCCAAATCCAGTAAAAACTAAGTTATGCCCTGGTAATTGTTAGAAAATGATAAAATAGCCCAGGTAACATTTTGGTTAAGCCCTTTAGTAACTAAGAGCGGCAATATGATTTTGCTAAGTTTGCATCTGTTAACACTAACCAGTTTATTACAATGATGTCTTAATGGGCGAGGTTTGATCGAGAAGAATGAAACTTGATGTAGTTTTATGTGGAATGTTTTAACTGTTTCAGATTCTTCGAATTTACAGTTTTAATTATGTATTTGAAGCTGTCATGGATTAGCAACTGTGAGGTTAATTCAGCATTTTCTTCACACTTTCCCGTCATGTGCTTTCCATAGGTATTTGTTGGCCTTCTTGTCTCAGTTTGTTCAGTAGGCCAACTAATATCAGCAAAAAGATATAACATTCTGGTTGATGCATTGTGTACACATTTCTTAACTAGGCACATGTTTGGGCGAGATGGAGTTACCCATGATTCAACCTTTGTTTCATTATTACTTTATGATACAAATCCATTGCTGTTTTGGCATATCGGGGTTGCTGTTTGAAACATCATGAGGTGAACACATTTGATTCAAAAGAAAAGCAATAGACAACATATAGTTCGCTTTGCTAGTACTTTACAGAGATAATTTTTACTTGTATCAAATTTACCATTCACGTGCATTTTGTATCAAATTTACCATTCACAATTTTTTTTTTTTAGCCCACCTAGACTTGAAATCCCGGTCGAAGTGTCGCAGGCGCTACTACACACACACCACCGCTCCACCACTACCACCGCAGCTTGGTCAAACGATGATACATATTATTAGGAAATTGAAATCCAACAACTTATCAACATCAAGTTATGAAAATTATATATTGCGACCATTTAATCTTTATCAACATATCCACCTTATGCAAGATCAAATAAAGTAGAGATTTTTAGGGCTTTTGATACTAACATGATTCGTGGCTTTCTTTCTGGAATCCTATGGTTTTGATTATATGTATCACCTCGAAATTATCATAATTTTTGTTTACGAAACCTAGAAATCGTATTTGCTTTTTTTAAGAGCAAATTTCTTTTCAAGACTCCCAAAAGATCTCGCCACTCTAAACCTGTTCAATCTCCCAAAAAATTTAACTCAAGCTAAATTGAAATCCGTAAACGAATAATGGAGATATATCACTTGGAATCAACTGGTGAAGAGGTTCGAGTTGAAAGAGATGCTTGGATGGAACAATATAACATCTTAAATAATAAAAGAGAAAAGATGAAGAAGATTATGAAGTTTGATTTCATATCTGCGCCAAGACTTGTCAAGAGTGGTATCTCCACTCTTCTCTCAATCAATTCCCACTCCATTACCTTCTCCATTTGATGATCTAGTTCAGTTAACAAATCGACTATCGTGACTTGGTTGAAGATAAATTTCATTGAGTTTATAATGACTTATTTGGGCATTCCACCTTTTACTCTTCCCGATCTTTGAGTTTTTCATTGAATGATTCGATTGGTACTTTTGTCCGACAAGTATGTGCTTGAAAATATATGCGAGCTTAAATTGAAATCACGCAAGATATACCGACAATTCCTCTCACGGTTACTTTTTTGCATAATGGATACTTCCATTAGATGTTCTTTAATAAAGCCTTTTCACAGAGAATCTTGAAAAATGCTTGCACTTATCGAGATGATCGTGAAATGAATCTTCCTAGAGATGCTAACAACCCAAGACATCCTTTATTGTCGCGAGGTGTTGGCATATATCGCTTTCACTTTCTTCGACTTGTATTCCTTCCTTTGATACTATATAACCTAAAATTTTTCCGAGTACATTTTTGATTGAATCGCCTCATATGTTCAAAAATTTCTTTGAGATCTTGTACATCGCTTCTTACTTTTTACGAGCATATCATCTAGATACCACTCAGCCATTTAAGTCAGGAGAGGAATGTTGGTTGTAACCTTTATACCCATCCGGAGATGATATTCTTTCATTCGACTAGTTGTGGGATATCCCATGGAAAAACTATCTTTAGGACAAGCTTTGTTTAAATCAGTGAAATCTATGCAAATCCTTATCCCCTTTTTCTTCTTTGGGACTATAACCATATTTGCTATCCATTAGGGATATTTTGCTGGCACGATGATTTTGCATCTAGCATTTTCTCGCAATTCTTCTTCTATTTGGGGGTGATAAGTCATTGCGATTTTTCTAATTCTCTGTTTGAACGGCTTCACCCTTTTATCTATTTCCAATTTGTGACAAGCTATCGATGGTGCATATCATCCATGTTCCACGCGAAGATATCCTTGTAGTTTTCGCAAAGACTCCTCAGGTCCTTTTTCCTCATCCGCCGGTCCCAATTTTCAACATTTTGGGCTCTTCATTAGTTCCGACATTCACTTCTTTCGTTTTTGCTCGCGCGCTGACGTAACTAGCTTGCTGGCTCTCCCATAGGGGTTGGTCCTTTTCGAAATCTCGCCAGGTATCCCTTTCCTTCCTTTTGCTCTTATCATGTAAACTCTAAATTCTTCTTCCTTTTAATTTGCGCGCGGTGTCTCGATATTTTCGCTTCTTTTGCTTGCTCTTCATGATATTTTATTTCCATTTGATAACATGTTCTTCCCTTTTATCCACATCTCCTCTAATTTCGCCGATTCCAGGTTGGTGTGGGAAATTTGATACAAAGCTTATCAAGGTACCCATGGTCTCCCTAGCAATATATTGTATGGCGATTCCCATCTACTACACACAAGGTTACTCGTGCCTCGATGTCTCCCAAAGAATTCGTATTTTTACTTTCTCCTTTAACCTTTGTTCGGATTTACCAAAACCATGGATGTTGTAAGCTGTGGGAATCATTTCTTTATCTTTATATCCCATCTTCTCGTAAGCATGATAAAACATAATATTCACCAAACTCCCAATGTATCGATTAAAGTTCTATTTTGTCCATGTTTGCGTTGCCTTTATTAATTCTTCTCCTTTGCACACGTTTATGGTAATTACCGGTGGAGATTTTCATGAAATCGCTTATCTTTTCTCCATTCTTTGTCTATCTAATTTAACATTGTCCTTTTCTTTCATTTTCTTGTGTTTTTATTTTTCTTTCTCCTCATTCCCGTTTTGAATTTTTACGAAATCACGTACACCCCTCCTATATTTTTGTTAAACTAATCCATTCAAAAGATAATAGATGAACAATTATGAATGTTTTATTAATCAATTTCTTGAATTTTTACAGGGAAAAAGAACTTAAGAACACAAAAATTCTCTCTCTTTCTCTCTCTAATGACTTGCTCTCCAATCCCAAAAAGAACCCCTACAATAGATTCACTCCATCCCTTTATATAGGGTAATACTCTTATTTTCTGGAATATCTCGCGAAGTGTCGCGAGCGTACAAGTATTCGTATTCGCGACACTTCTTACCTTTCGCCAGATTTCATATCTTCCTACCGTCATCATTCATACTTAATCTCCGAAAGACTCATTCGCAGTGTCGTTATCCATTGTCTTCGCGTAGAGTTGTTGTCGCGATATTCTGATCCTACACAAACGATGATACATATTATTAGAATTGAAATCCAACAACTTATCAACATCAGTAAAATTATATATTGCGACCATTTAATCTTTATCAACATATCCACCTTATGCAAGATCAAATAAAGTAGAGATTTTTAGGGCTTTTGATACTAACATGATTCGTGGCTTTCTTTTCCTGAATCCTATGGTTTTGATTATATGTATCACCTAAATTACCATAATCTGAAGAAATCAGATTTCTCAATCTCCCAAAAATTTAACTGAAATTGAAATCACTGATAAAAAGAGAAGAAGATTATGAAGTTTGATTTCATATCTATATCTCTCTCAATCTCCGTCCACGGAATCTAAGAAGAAAGAAACAATGGCGACGACGGCGAAACGAGGAGGAGATGAAGGAGATTTGAGATCTGAAACTAAAAGAATACGAATGGTTTTCTTTTAGAACTTTACAAATATACCAGGGATAAATTTGGTAATGATAATTAAATTTATTTCTTTTTAGAAAGTGAGGGGTATAATTATTGGTATATAAGGTTATTCATGGAGTAGTTGAAAATGAGGCTATTTATTAAATTTCCACAATTTTTTTTTCAACTCCAAAACTAGCCTTCTATTTATATTCTTTCTCCATTAACCATAGCCATAGAATTAAAAGATATTGATCGAACAACTCACATTAAAACCCTAAATATTGTTACTAACTTAATCAAAATCATTTCCAATATTAAATTTTATTTTATCTCATTTTCTAAAATTATACTCCCTCCATTCCATTTTACTTGATATTGTAGAGTTTTTCACGCAGATTAAGAAATAACATAGCGAGTAATTTTTTTTTCCAAATCTACCCATATTGATAGCTTCCTAAAAATTTAAAGAGCCTAGTTTTTAGTTTCTTTATTTAGTGTAAATTATGAATCCCGTTGTAATTTACTTGGGATAGAGTATATATTTTCTATGGAGTGTGATTTAAAAATTAGATTAATTATCCATCTACTGATTTCAATGAAAATTAATGGTATGGTATGATTCCAAAGCAAGGGCAAATTAGTGAAATTTTGGGGAAAAAGCTTAAACACTCATCTATTTTGGAACATAAAAAAAACCCTATAACATCAAGTAAAATGGAACGGAGGAGTAAAAGATATCAATTAATTTATGATTCTAGCTAAATGGGAATGTCTTGGGAACTAATCTAAAAAATGTGTCGACACTTTATTTGGGTAAACGTACAGCTAACGGGGCTTGGTACTGACTAGTGAATACTTTTTGAAATGGACAAGATTAATAGACTTGGGACTTCACAAAATTATTAATATAGGGAGGTATACCAAAAATAAATTGCTCGACAAGAAGCTTTAAACATGCTTGACAAGTTGGAAATATTTTAGCTTCAACAAGAAGGTGAACATAGTAACGAGCTCTTAAACATATGTAAATCAAAATATGCGATAACAATTTAAAAAATTACATTATTTTCTCAAACAACTATAGATACATATTTTCTTTATCTTAAATTTTGGTGTAACAAGATCTAAAATTTTCCTATTATGTCTATTATATTAATATATGGAGGTAAATTCCTTATGGTGGGACTAAAATATATATTAAAATGTGCAGTTTATCACTATTTATAACTGGCCAAGTTGGGACCATGATTTTTATTAATGTATAGAGTTTATTAATATATGGAGTATCAATATATGGAGTTTTTACTGTAGTACGTTTGCTACATATGGAAAAGGGGCTCACTAATTAGCTAACTTGTGGTGATAAAGCGTAGGCCATTCAAAATGACGATAAAGTGACTTAATTTAGACCCGACCCTATTTTGTTTTTCCCCTTCTTTCGGATACGACTTTGCGGCGAGCTTGTGCAAAATTGGGGTGTCTACAGGAGGATAAAACATCCCATCTAGTAAGTTGGTATACTGGCTAAAACTGCCCTGTTTAAGACAAGGCTTACTAGATTGGGAGAGGATTAGGCCTTTCCAAACCTTTGGCTTAGATTCCATTCTCTCTAGGATGGGTGCAAATGTTTTTATTTTGGATCTATCCATAAAAAAAGGAGCTCCTAAGTAGGGATCTTCAAGACTTATGTGTTTTATCTTTAATAAAACACATAAGTCTTTGGTGTTTTCGGGGTACTTTTTTTCCAAAGAAAACTCCAGATTTTTCAAAGTTAATGAGCTGGCCAGAAGCTTTACTAAAGGCCGCTATAGTGTCTAGTAGGTTCTTACATTCTACCAGGTCAGCTTTGAGAAAAACAAGACAGTCATCTGCAAAGAAAATGTGAGATATTGGTTCACTTTTTGGGGTTATCTTGACTCCATGAAGAATTTTCTCATTCTCCTGTTGAAGAAGAAGCCTAGAGAAAATTTCCATACAGATAATGAAAAGGTATGGTGAGAGAGGATCACCTTGATGTAAACCTCTTGAAGGTTTAAAAGCTTCACCAGGTGAGCCATTTAAAAGGACAGAAATAGTAGTAGTTGAGATGCATTGCTCTACGAGCAAGCAAATTAACATCACTACTAAAGCCAAAGGCTGATAAAGCAGCCAAAATAAATTTCCAATTAACCCTGTTAAAGGCCTTGACATGTCTATTTTTATCCCTAGACCTCCTGTTCTAGATTTCTTGTTTTTGAAGGAATGTATAATCTCATGTGCTACAATAATATTATCAGAAATTTGTCTAGAGGATAGGAAGGCTGATTGGAAAGGTGAGATTATTTTATCTAAGAAAGGTTTAATTCTGTTGGCTATTATCTTTGCTATTACTTTATAAACTGTGTTACAAAGCCCTATTGGTCTAAATTGGCTAGGATTTTTGGGTTGTTTCACCTTGGGTATAAGAAAAAGATGAGTTTTGTTTAATTCAGGGTTTAATTTCTCATGTATAAAGAAGTTCTGGATAGTTGAAGTAACCTGAGTACCTACAGTTTCCCAATTATGCAAGAAGAAACTGTCAGGAAATCCATCAGGACGGGGAGATTTATTTGGTTTCATGTTTTTTAGGACTAAAAGGATTTATTCTCTATTAGGGGGTGCCATTATGCTAGAGTTATCAAGACTACTAACAACTATAAGAATATCTTTAAACAATTGATCATCTACCTGATGCTCTGAAGAAGTTTCCATGAAAATATTTTGGAAATAATCTGTCTGGATTGTACTAATCTCAGTTCTATTCCTTGTTACTATATTTTGAGTGTTTAGCATACTTTCTATGTTATTCCATTTTCTTCTCCTTAATGTGATTGTGAAGAAATACTTTGTATTTTTTTCTCCCCTAATGCAATGATATTATCTCTAGAGTGATGTTTAGCTATGGCCTCTTAGGTATCATAAAGTAATTTTAATTCTATAAGTTTTGCTTTCAGTTTTTTCAGTTGATACTCAATATACCTACTTTCTTTTAATCTCTCAATGTCCTTTAAGAGATTTTTTTTTTTTTAGGGTAATCCAAAAATGTTTTTCTTCCAATCTAGCAAGTTGGTACCTAGGGTACTCAGATTTGTAACTAAACTTTGTGAAACATCTTTTATGTTGTGTTCCTTCCAAGTATCCTTTATTATTTGGATACAAGACTTCTCCTTCAACCAAGTGTCATAAAATTTAAATACCCATTCCTGCTTAGTGGTAGAAGTTTCAGTATGTAGAAGGTGATAGGCAAATAATATTGTATATATTCTTATCATTTTGTAGGTGTTTACGGTATCTTGTTGCACTAATTTCTTATATTTGTGCCAAATTATGTATTGTGTTTTTCTTGTTCGTTGCGAGTAAATGTGTGGTAATTGTTCCTGATTCTTTGTTTTGTAATATTAGGGGAATGAAAAGAATGGTCTGAAGATAGGATATGCACAAAGTGGGGCTGGAGCTGCTGTGCCTTGTCGAGTTAGATGTCAATTCGTCTTTAAACAAATACGCGTAATGGAGAAGGCAGTCGGGGTGTGGGCAGATTTATGAAGTGAATGGAGCTAGTAGTGAACAATTTCTGATCTTGAAAGAATTTTATGGGCCGAAATTCAAAATTCAAATACATGGAAATGAATTCAAGCCCAAGGTCCTTTCCTGCATACCAAAATGAGGTATTCATGCTTTACACCAGAGTACATCACCACCTTTCTCAACCCGATCTCACACACGAGAAACAAGTTTCTTTCTCTGTGATCTTCTTTCCCAGAAATTCACTCGACTTGTCTTTATCTCACAATTTTCTTAGCATGTCAAATCTATCTACCACCTCTGTCCCATCTATCAAACCTAGGGCTGTCAATGGGTACCCGTTACCCGGAACCGGAATCGGACTCGGTGTATTTGGGTCCGGTTCTGGGTCCTAAAGTTGGACCCATTAACAACTTAGGACCCGACGGGTAATTACCCGATTGGACCCGAATATAAACGGGTCCAAACGGGTAATACCCGTTGGGTACCCGTGGGTATCGGGTACCCGGTTATTCATTCTTTTGTTCATGTTTTTAGCAAAATTACAAGTATTTTGTTAGTTTCCGCTTTCATTTTTTTTTTTCATTTTTCATTTTTTTGTTACACATAATCTTTATTTAGTACATTAATAAAGAAATAATAATAAATATTTATAAAAATAATTTATATCCAAGCCAAAAAGACAAAGATATTAAGTTTTGGAAGTTTTTTTTATAGTTTCCTGAATAACCAATGGGTACCCGGACCCGACGGGTACCCTAGTTTTTAAACGGGTCCGGTTCTGGGTCCACAAATTTAAGAACCGGACCCGACCTTTATAATTAGGGTCCGGGTCTAGTGATACCCGGGAGGACCCGGACCCATTGACACCCCTAATCAAACCCATACCTCTATCACCACCTTTCCCCTGTCAGATTACATGCTTAATCCCTATATTTATCTCTGTACTCATTTCAACCTAGCCCTAGACTATGGAGTGCAAGATTCGGTCGGCTGATTTCTTTTCAAAAGCGACAGAATTGACAAGCTAGAGGTTTGATTTTGTTACTCCCTGCAACATCAACAGCAGCAAGAAATAGACAGTAATAGGGTGGCTGGCCATAATGAAGTCCATCCGCAAAATGGTGAGTTTCAAGAACATCTAATCGCCGAATTTCATACTGTAATGGTACAAATTGTCACCCATTTTGGGGATGAACTTCATGTATAAATGAAGTTAGGGTGGTGCTTCAAAGACAAGGTCAGGCGCGTTGTACAAGCAGCAGAGTGATAAGCTAGGTCTGAATTTGTTGTTTCTTCAAACACCAACAAAAGCAGCAAACCGACATCATCAGACTATTGTGAAGACGTTGTAATGATTGTGCATGAGAAGGAAAACTACATCAGTGGTGAGTTCCAAGAAATCCCTAAATTTCTTTTGGTGTATCTGTTGATTGAGTGAATGGAAATTTTGGGGGAGAAATTTATGTATAAATAGGGGTTGTCATGATGTATGAAGGGTATGCAGGGAGTGAGATTTGAAGTACTCTAAGTAGTTTCCTTTGTTCTTGAGAAATCAGTTGAAAATAATAGAGTTCAATTGCATCAATGGGTTTATTAATTTTTGAATTCTATTTGTCTCATGTCTTCACTATGTTTTAAATTCTCAGTTAGGGCATATATGAAGCCCTTAACTAACTACTAGATTATTCATGTTTTTGATATTGTTCTTGATGTGCTTTACTCAGTTAGGAGATGTTTAACTTTTGAGCTGCAATATATAACTTTCACCTAGTATATCAGGTATCCTAGGTTGTTAGAACACATGTATATTGCTGAATCAACTTATGTTTAATTGATATCTTTAGTTTGTGATTAGTTGTGATGTAAGAAGACATCTAATACTAGGGATTAATGCTTTAGTTGATTTTAAACTATCCATCTTTGAACCCCTTTGGAAAGGAGAAAGACTTGTATCTTCACCGCTGATCCGTTGTAAGGGAACAAAACAATTTCTGTAGCTGAATTTCTAGTAGGAGTTAATTGGTGGACTCAACTTCCCTAGTGCCTTTAACTTGAGTGCTTAAAACCTTCTTTGCATTTGTACCTCTATGTTTTAGTTTAATCTTCATAACAAGCATCTAGTTGTTTCGACAAACCCTTTGATTTGAATTAGTAAAGTAAAGTTTTGAATTCAACTTCACACTGCCCTAGTCTTTGTGGGTTCGACCCGTATTTGTCCTGTTTACATTGTTGACACTGTGCACTTGCGGTTTAGTATAAGTGTAGGTATATTTTCTTAGCCTACCGAGTTTTTGGCGCCGCTGCCGGGGACTCGTTAGCGGTGTAGTTGATTCTTTAGCTTCATTTTACTGGTTTTAATTTAGTTTTGTTTATATGTGTTTTGATTTTTATGTTAGTATAAGTTAGCTGTGCAATCCTTCTGTTTAGATTTGTAGTGTTAGCTGTAGTTTTGATTTTCTTTTAGTTAGGTCCACTGCAGCATCGTCTTGTCATCATTTATGTTAGTTGAGTCAGTTCTATCTATAGATATTTGCATCATGTAGTTTGTTTTATTAGTTTAATGTTAGTACTAGAGTGCGTCACATTCATTAAAGTTCAGTTACTTTAATTTATACACTTATCAGATACCTGTACTTAAACACTGAATCTGCAAGCTTGAGTTGTCCCCATCTCAGTTGCATTGTGGTACCATTATGAGATTGCTAAACTTTAAATTGTGCTAGCTGATGTATGAGTAGTAATAGATGTTATGTAGCTTTCATTTTCGTTTAAAAGTTCTTTCTTTGTACTGTTATTAGCATAACTTAGATTTATAGCTTGCACTCATATAAACTGTCTGTAGGTAAGCATTTGTATAAAGTAGTTGTAGTGACCTAGTTCTGTTAGTTAAACTACTAATGAAAAATCTTATTCCTGTATTTTTTTCAGCATATTAGGTCTTCTGTAGTTGTTTAGTTTTGTTTAGTTAAGTTCATGCATCTCATCCTGCATCGCATGTTATATTGTTTTAGTTTGCTGTAGCTTTTTAGCATGTTGTAACTTTAGCTGTTGTAAATTGTTTTAGCACAACTTAGATTTAGATTAGAAAATCTGTAGCTTTCAACCACCTTAGCTCAGTAGTAGTAGCTGTAGTTCTTAAAATTTTAACCATTCCATATTCAGTTTCATTTAGTTGTCTTTACCTTAGTGGTTGTAGTTAAGTACTTAAGTTTTGTATATATATTTGTTTAGATTTTAGTCATTGGTATAACTTATATTTTTAACTCCATCTGTGATATAATCTGTATCTTAGTTCTAGGTAAAAGTTTCGATCCTTGTAATCTGTAGCTTTCAGTCGATATAATTACCTCATATCTTGTCTTTTTCCTGTTAGCATTAGTTTTATTCTAGTAACTCCATTGTCAGTAGTATAATTGCATCTAGCTAGGACTGTATTAAAGATCTGTATATACTTGTTTAGATTTCATCTCAGTAGTATAATTTATTTGTTTATAATCTGCATCCTAGTATTAGTTTTTTCGGTTTCATAGCATCATCTGCATTTTAGCCTGTAAATACTAGTTAGTTACATCTCATGATAATCTGCTTTTGTTCCAGTCCATCTGAGTTATTTCAGTTTTGAGCATTCTGTAGCATAACTTAGATTTCAAATCATCTTAAATAAAAATTGTATTTGTAGGTTAAGCATCTTTAGAAGTCAGTGTAGAGTATAGTCTGGTTCGATTAGTAGTATTCTTCTAGTAGAATTGTCAGCATTCTGTAATATATCAAGCATACACGCATTCATCACCCTTCTCTTTTTCCATTAGAAAGCTTGCGCATAAGTTTGTTCCTTGCTGCCCTGTTCAGATCTTTCAAGTAGGTATAGCTCAGTTTTTCAGTTAATTCATTTCTGTAGTTCACAACACTTGTCCTACAATTCTAGTTGTTAATCATCTGTGAACAACAATTCCTCTGCATGTTTTATCTGCACTTCTGGGCACTGAAATTACCCTTCGAGCTCATAGGTACCTGCGATATCTCTCTGCGAAACAAGGAAAGGAAGTACAAGGAACAGAACAGATCTGTGTTGTGCCTAAACCCGGTTCTATACTTCAAAACATTTTAGTTGTCATGACTATGTGAATGCTATAACATATTTTTCTGCTAAAACTAGTTGATTTACATATCCCTGTCAAAAATCCCTGCAACACATTTTTGTGCATGATCCTGTGACATTTGAATAACTTATTTGCTAGCTGCATTGTTATTTCACTGTGCTTATCTCAATCTCTGCAAAGTATTGTGTCTTTGTGCCTAATCCAAAAATATGTTATCATTCGCATAAGATCCATGTCTCTAACTTGTGCATATGTTGTTGGAATGGTTGTTATGACATGATTGATGTGCTATCTAGGCTATGATTGTGTCTTTTAGTGACCAAACAAATCGACTAGTTAGAATTTAGCAAGAGGATATAGTTGAAATCCCCGTTTCTGTCGTAGATAGCCCTGACCAACCAGAGACAATGAGTGAGGAATTGAACCAACCCCGCAGTCCCAAGGACTACATATATCCCACGAGGACAAGCCAACCCTCTTGTATTGTTCTACCAGAAACTGCTGATGCGTGTCGTGAGTACAACAAATTTAATCACTTATTTCCACACAATTAACTGGTAATATAATGGAAGCAAGGATCGTTCCCACGAAGAGCAGGGAGTTTTCAGTTATCAAATGTCACAAATTTGGGGGTTGGTTTGTAGGTTGCAAATAAAGCAAAGAAAATAACAAAGCAAATAAAGATGTAATCAAGTATGAGGAGTATGATCGAGGAATCCTTCCTCGTAATTTAAAATTCATCAAAGTAATATAATTAACTATTCGTCATCAATCATAGATTATCACCAACCGTAGGGTAACAGGTACGCTTAGCTACCCCCAAGACTCCTAATATCACCGAATAACAGGTACGCTTAGCTATCGGATTCTATCCATCTGAGCCACCTTGAGGTACGCTTACAAGATGTAACTCAATCGAATGCTTTAGGGTTTATGAATATAGGTTCGGTCCTAGAAGTTAAACTCGGTACGATCGGTTCACTTACTAGTATTGTTCCTACACGCGATTGCTCCACAGAATCCCTCTGCAAGGTTTCACGTTTTCTACTTGTGTAAGGGTTATTCAAAAATTACGGATATCCTAACCCGTTACTAGCAATAGATCAATCAAGGGATCAGTTTAGTTGGCCACCTAAATCAACCAATCAATGAATCATAAATATATTCATAATAGTAGAAACAAACGATAATCATATGAAAAAATCACAATAGATTCATATATATTAAATCAAATCATGTTTAGAACTTAAAATTCATCCTGAATCAAATAGGAGTTTAGATACTCATGGATTTAGTAAAACTCATGATATACATATGATAAAATCAAAGATAAATAGTTTCGGTAATGGAAGAACCCAAAACCCAAGCTTTCGCTCCTTGTCTTCTTGTCTCCACTTCCGTATCTCTTGATAATATTCTTTGTTCGGTACTTCGAACTCTCCTCAAAATATTTGGAAGTATCTTTTAATATCCATAAGAATATTGGGTTTGGAAATACTTCGGAACTAAGAAAACCAATTTTGGCAAGTATTTTCGTCACTTCTTGGAGGCCTTATTTGATCCATAAGGTTTTGCCCACAACTTTTGCATAAGAACTCGGAATGACCTCATTCTTTTGTGTTCTTTTCGTCTCTTCATTCTATACAAAATAGAGTTGAATACTACTGAATTTGGTCGAATTCCTCCTGGTCCTTAGTCCAAGCTCACGTTTATGTCCGCTTTAGCACTCTTTTCGCTCCTTTTGAATGATTCTACCTATATAAGACAAACAAAAGAAAACAAGAGTAATACAAGGAAATATAAAAGAAACATAGCAAAAACAAGCATGGAATTGATAACAAAAGTATAGTAAATTATGCACTTATCAAATTCCCCCACACTTAGCTTTTGCTAGTCCTCGAGCAAACTATCCAACCTAAACCAAATCCTAACTCACTTTCGCTGGAATCACGGTTACACTTAGCATGTGCAACAAGCCTTTAAACCCCTAGGTGTCCCTAGTGGATGAGTTATAGTCTTGTGAGGGTTTACAAGAGGTATACCCACAAAGCCTATTCCAATTTATAGCCACAAAACAACAGTTAAGGTTCGACACTGAGCAAGCTAAATAATTAGCCTACAAATATTCTTTAGCTATCAATATCCCATATGAATTCCAACCATCACACATAAACAATTTCTTGCGTGTGACATTCATAAAAATAAGTAAACTCTAATAAGATAGTCATTTACATATACTTGATGCAATATATTTCGACGTTACGCATAATACTAGCGTATCTATTCTGAAACTTGAATCACATGGATATATAAGAGAATGGATGAAAAAGTGAAGTGTGCAAATGTAGACTAAGATAAACGATGTTACCCATAGTACTTGTATGAATGTTGTCAAAGGATATATATATATATATATATGTATTAAGTGCACTAGTTGAGATAAGAACCCATTTAACTCGAAAACATGATTAGATACTATCTCAGCGCATGTTCTTTTCATCAAGTATGTGATAGTTGGCTTGGATCCTGCGTTCCTCGCTTGTTTAGGTGACGGAGACGGGGACAACATTTCACACATACTGCTATCCAAGTGTCGAGAACTTCATCAATAGTCTTTTTAACTTTCTAAATAATGATGATAGGTTTCACTCACATATGCCCACATCAAATCCTTTTGATTCGTATTCGCAATAAATAATGATGTAGTTTCGCTCAATTTATCGACAACTTGACAAATATGGATATTTTGGATCCAACGACATACTCATGATAGTTCCCCATGGATCCTTCATTCCACGCTTGTTTAGGCGACGGAAACAGGGAGAACACACACTGTTGCCATCAAGTGTCGAATACCACCTCTTTTGGATTTGCTACAAATAGTAGTAATGTGGTAATCAAGCCTGATTTTTATTTTGGTACCTACTTGTGATCGGTCATACCAATTACTAGAATCGGTTACACCAATTACAAGGATCGATTACACAAGCTCTTGTGATCGGTCACACCAATTACTAGGATCGGTCACACCAATTACAAGGATCGATCATACCATCTCATGGTGATTACTTAGGACCAATATAACTATTGATTTCCCTTTCAATTCATGAAACAAGTTCACGAACTTACTTCCTTAAAACAAATGTAAAACATTGTTTCCTAGGATGAAATCTTCACCATAAATTAATACATATAACCAACCAATTTGATCGGTTTTCATTATCTTTGGGGCTTCTATCTCAACCAACGATTTTTCCTCGTGACAACATCAAAGCAATACTAGAGTCCCACCAAATCACTTAGAGAAACATATACTGCAAAAGTAAAAAGAAGGTGATTCAGTATTTATAGAATACGACTTATGAGTAATGCATGCACAAGTTCTTGTATTGAAGTTTTCAACGACTATCATGCTACTTCTAGCAACTGAGTTCCTTGGATATGATAATAAATTCTATAGCCAAAAGAATCGAAATTATCATCCCGGAAGGAAGATTTGGTGTCATCCTAGTTAGCTCAAAAACCTCAAAGAGATGAAGTTTCAAAAGGCCAAGAAATCATAGAGTTTTGGTTTGTTTTTTTTTTTTTTTTTTTTTTTTAAGTATATAAATACTGAAAATATCCTGCAAAAGTGAATACTAATACTAATATACTACCAAAACATGCTTAGCTACTCCCCCACACTTAAACTCTTCATTGTCCTCAATGTTCAAAAACCGAAATTTCTGATTTTCTGACCCAACAGCCTGGAAAAACTCGAACACTGTACATTCGGTAAGGAATTTGGAAAACCTTCCTTGACGAAAGTTGTTCGCCTATGTCTTTTATATGACATGTCTAAAGGACACAATGTTCCGATAAACGGTCTGAAATTTATGGCCTCCGAACTGACAGACGCGCAGTCTGAAAATGTTCTGGAAAATTACCAAAACTCAAATGTCCAGGCCAATAGGTCCAACTTACCAGACTCCTAATTCAGATTTTCTTTTTGGAAGAAAGATGAGTCTGTCCTCTTTAAAATTTGGGGTCAACCACTTAAATCAGACTCCGAATGAAGTCTCGAAAGCTGTTTTAGCAACAAGTGTGCAGTCAGAATTTTTCTGACAAAAAATAGCTTTCCATCAAACTTTCACTAGAGATATAGGACTTTGTAAGAATTTAAGATGGGAATGCAAGATATGATATGCAAACTATAAAAACAAATAAAAATCAAACGAAAACAAAAGGGATAGAGATATAAAACCGGTGGGTTGCCTCCCATTTAGCGCTTGGTTTAACGTTGTCAGCCCAACTTGATATTTCGGCTACTCTTTAGCCTACTTCCACGATTACAGCTGAAAATCAAGATCTCGCATCACTTGGATACCTCATCTCCTCAAATATATTGAAGAGAACGACTTCTCCATCGAACTCCATGGTCAAGGTACCTTGTTGGACATCAATCTTCGTTCCAGCAGTGCTCATAAATGGTCTACCCAACAACAAGGGAGTAGACTTTGATGAGTTAGCATCACTCATGTCTAGAACATAGAAATACTGGAAATATTAACTGATACATGTGTATCATCCTCTCTCTGGGAACTAGTGATCCTCAAGAAGGATTGAGGATATAATTGTAATTGAAGGAAGGAATACTAATTTTTAGGCAGTATTCTTAGATAAGGAAATATTCCTAAACAAGGTAATATTCCTAGATAAGGAAATATACCTAGAAAAGGAAAATTTCCTAGACAAAGTAATATTTCTAGATATGGAAATATCTACTTAGAAAAGGAATTATTCCTAGATTAAGAATATTCCTAGACAAGGTAATATTCCTAGATAAGGAAATATACCTAGAAAAGGAATTATTCCTAGATAAGGAAATAAATTCCTATAAGGTTTGGGAAACCGTTGAAGCTATAAATAGAGATGTTTATCTCATAGATGACTTTAAAGAATCCATACTCTTCACAAGCTTTGACAATAAGGGTTTTTACATTAGGATTTAACAAATCAATTACTGGAATTCCATTGGAAAAGCAAGTCTTTTGTTGATGTTGGTGCGCACCTAAAGTCGTGGTTAAAATGCATCTGTAGTTGTTGAGGAAGGGGAATACCGTACTATCTCTACTGCGTAAGGGCGAAATCTTATTCCTGATTCTTTGTCGACGCGTGATCATACTTATTATGAAATAAAAGATGTGTTAAGTTTTACATTATTCATTGTGTTTGACCTTGGAACCGGGAGCAGCACATGATTGAACTTCATCATCAATTTTGCCTTGACCGAGTGATTACGCACTGATTGCTTCGGTGGCTTATAACTCAGGCATCTATTTATGTACCCGCCTCATGTTCTACCTAACAGAGTTCTCTTTGCGCCTAGGACAATCTATAGAGTGTGGTTTGACACCTAGAAAAGGAGGTTGAACGCACATACCTAGAAAGAATTTTGTGAGGCAATTAATTATTGTAAAAGCAAGCTTAGCAAACAGTTTAAGGTTATTTACCTAGAGATATTGTGAGCGTAACAAAGACAGAATTGTAATAGTTTTCTTGCTTATGATCTAGAGAAGATATTTTATTCGAATCTGGTTTCTAGTGTGTTCTGTTTTCTAGTTTTCGTCTATTATTATTCTGAATTTCGCCTCTATAATAATAGTCACCAAGGTACAGAGATCAATACGTATCAAGTTGGTATCAGAGCAAAGTTCGTTACTTTTAGGGAAGATTCCTGTGGTTTATGGTCTTCACTAGATCTCTCTACAAACAACTTGGTGAGTTACTGAAAAAGCAAGAATACGTTAAAAGAACAAGAAAACCAAGGATGATAAAATTAGACGATGAGTCTAAGACTGATGAACCAAAAACTACCGACGAGAAGGTGATTATGTTAGAAAAAGAGATGAAGACGATTCAAACTACCCTGGACGATTTGGTTACTTGTATTCTTTCTAATACACCAAATCTGAAACTTACGAAAAAGAAATCTCCATCTTGGGGTTCGGAAGAAGAGGATGAGGAGGAAGAAGAAGAAAGCGAATAGGAAGAAGAAGATGAGATTCATAAAGGCACAAAAACAACAAAACCTCGTGGTAAGTTTATGAATCATGGTAAGAATCTAAAAATTGATTTCCATGTTGATATTCCACTTTATGATGGAAGTGTCGATGTAGAGAAATTAGATGATTGGATAGAGCGTCTAGAGACGTACTTTTCTTTCTTTGAATATGGTTCGAAGGAGAAGATATCTTTTGCGGCATTGAAGCTTTCAAAGCATGCTCTAATATGGTGGAAAGCTTATCAAAGACAATACCTAAGTAAGGGAGAATTGTCGTGGAAGGGATTCAAGGAAGTTGTGAGGAAATAATTTTATCCGGTTGGCTACCTTGAAGAGAGATGGTTCAAGTGGTACGACTTGAAGCAGTCATATAACCAAACCGTGAAAGAATATACTTCGGAATTTCAGAATCAAGCTATGGTTTTGGATTTAGACTTGGAAGATAATGATATCTATATGAAGTATATCTCCGGGTTCCATGAGTATATACAGAAGGAGTTGAAGATGTTTCGGTGGATAATATGTCCGAAGCAAGCATAAAAGCTAATGTTATCGAAGGAAGGCTTAAGAAATCTGATGTTGAGGGAAACACCAAGGGAAAGTGATGCGTGTCGTAGGTGCAATCAAATTAATCAATATTTCCACTCAATTAAAAATAATATAATGGAAGTCAAGTTCGTTCCCACAAGGAGCAAGAGATTCTAGTTGTAAAAATTGTCATGAAAAGGGGGGTGTAAAAAGCAAAAGAAAATAAGCAAAACAATTAAAATCGAAAGTTGAAAGCAATAAGAGAGACAAGATCAAGGAATCATTCTTCGTTGCAAAACAATGATTAAAGTTATGTTCTTTTCTACTTGTTATAAGTCATGATTATCACCAACCGTAGGATAGCAGTCCGCTTAGCTAGCCCCAAAATCCCTTATTTCACCGAGTAACAAGTCCGCTTAGTTATCGATTCTATCCAAAAGAACCACCTTGAGGTTCGCTTACAAGATGTAATTCCCGAATGCATTAAGATTTATGAATTTAGGTTTAGTACTAGTAGTTAAACTCGGTTCGCTTGGTTCACTTTCTAGCGTTGTTTCTACACACAATTGCTCCACGGAATCCCTCCGCAAGGTCTTGTGTTTTCTACTTATGTAAAGTGTCGAGAACGATTACGTATTCCCTAACTTATACTAGATTTAGATTAAACTAACAAATCAATTTAGCGTGCACTCTAAACAATCTATCAATCAATCATGAATGAATAAACATTCCTATTAGTAAAAACAATCGATAATCATGTGAAAAACCTCAAGATAGAATTGAAACAAAACTCAAATCATGAATTAAGAACTAGGAATTCATCCTCAATCAATAAGAAAATTAGCTACTCATGCTTTTGAAATTCACACAAATAATAATTATTAAAAGGAGAATTTTCAAGTTCACACAAATAATTAAAAAGAAGAATCTTAGAAAAGCAAGCAAAAACACAAGTGTTGTGTGTGTAGAGAGGTGTGTAAAGATGTAGAAAACTTCTCTATTTATAGGCTTCAATATTCTCCAAATCTTCCAAGGATTAGAATCCTTTTCCTTTAGCAATTCAATTTCCAAATCCAAGCTTTTCTCAACTCTTCCACCTTCTCTTTCCAAATTTTAGCCCAATTCTCCATCCAATTCCTAGTCCAAGTCTTCACACCCATGAGAGAAGTCCATAGAAAATTCTGGAATTTTTGGCTCGCCGGAAAACTGGTATTGTGGCCGGAATCCGCCGAATAGCCGCCGCCAGCCCTCGAAAATTTCTCCGTCAAGGGGAATATTCGACGGAATATTCCGTCATCCACCGTTAAGACTAACGGTCAAATGGTCAAACCGTCAGTCAACCAGGTCAATGGAATGAGGAGTCGACACCGAGTCGCAGCGAGTCACCGAGTAGGTGGCCGACTTGTCTTACTCATCCGATCGGCCGGATCGCCGGTTGACTCACCAGTAACCGCAGTCCGGCCGAGTCTCGATCTGCTTCGGGATTTCCGTGCCACATTCAGCCTCTTTCTCGCTTCGGCCTCGTGACATCCTAAACATACATCTAAGGCACAATTCATTCATCAATTTCCTCTGTTGCTTCTCAGGCTGAGCTAACTTTACAGCATCTTCTTCTTTCTCCTATCTTCATCAACAGAGGCTCAGCTCCATTGCAGCTTAACCTCATTCATTCCCCTGTGCACAGCATTACAGACCCATTACCCTGAGCTTCAATTCCTTCATCACTTTCCAATAGCGAAAGATACATCTACTCAATTCATACCAATTTCCTACCGCTCCGCCTAGTATTAACACACAGAACACCATTTTGCAGCCTCACACAACTCACATTTCCCGTGCAACAAAGAACAAGCCATAAACCACTCCCCATCTTGTCTCCTCCAAAGAGCTCCTAGGTGAAACTCAAATGCAAAGGTCATTGAAGCAAAGCACCAACACTACTAAACTATTCCTCCATATTCTCAGCCTTGTTCCATTGCAACTCCATTAGTGTGCTCTCAAAGATCACTACTTCCTGGCAACATCATACTTCCCCGTATTGCACTCATCATAAGCACTCAAGAACCATCTTCGCAATATCTTGCACAACATCACTTGCTCTTTGTTTCTCCCTGTGTTGAATAACAGCTCAACCAAGCTCGATTTCCCTGAGTTCTTCAAACCCATTTTCCATTCAGTGCTTCACTCAACAATTGTAGCTCCATTGATCAATTCTTCCAGGAGCTCAATCTTGACTCTCGCCTTCACTGTCACACCAACACAAAACCCACTTCAAATCCATCGAGAACAGCAATAGCATCTACACCTCTTCACAGATCGAACCCATTTCTCCACTGCATCAACACCATTTTTTTCCTTCATACATCAGGAACAAACCCATTTCTAGCAACATCTCGATCTGAAATCCTTATCTCCCTGAACATCAGAGACCATCACCATCTCCTCTTGTGTAGCAGCAACACCTCAGAACTCGAACACTGACCCTAATCGATTCAAACAACAACAACTTCAGAAACCCTTAATAACCCATCTCTGATTCATCCTCTCTGAGCTCCTCTTCAAATCGAAATCCTAATTCCTTCTCTGTGATTCGACAGCGACACCCATTCTCTCATCAAGTTCAGTGACTGCCACCAACAGAGACCAGTAACCCATCCATACTCGATTCGTCTCTAATTCATCACCAACATCATCGATCTCATCTCTCTATGTTGATTCTCCTCTCGCATCTCATCGACATGCAGTTTAACCTCTCAATTTCTCGATCGACACCAGCTCTCCTTTCATCTCATGACCACAAACTGTTTCGATTTGGATTCTCTCCGATCTGTGAATCACCTGAGCTCGTACTCAACTCTCAATTTCTGTGTTCTGTGTGGAGATGAATGAAAAATGATTGATTAGAAGAGAAAGAAAACCCTTTCTCGATTTTAGGGTTATAAATGGGGCGGGATACTGGTACTCGGGCTGCCCTGATAAGGGGTAACCAAGTTTACAGCCCCCCTTAACCTCTGCTGGTTTGTCTATAGTGCACCTCCAAAAGACTTGTCCCTTAACATTAACCGGGCTCCAGATAGTGATCGCCCATAAAATGACAACCTTGCCCTTTTTGCTCAAATTGGGTACTTTCTTCTTCTTTTCCTCCGTGTGACTCCAAAGTAGCTACAAAACTCAAAACAAGCGTAAAATACATAATTTACAAGAAAAATAGCAAAAAAAAAATAAACAATAGATAGTAAATAGGATGTATTCTACACCCTATCAGAAAGTCTAGAGGTTTCGTCGCTAAAGGAGATGAAAGGACCAAAGAGGATAGGAAGTATAAAGACAAAGAAGGTTTGACTTGGATAGTTGCAGGATTTCCTATACTACACCCCTCATTAGATTCAACACAATTAATACATTTAAAGATGAATAACTATGAATTTGATTGATTATTTTCTTGAAATGTCTACAAAGAATGATAGAACAGAATTAAGGAAATTACAATCACTCTAGATTTTTCTCTCCTAATGACTTGCTTCACCATTCAAAAGACCTCTCCCACAACAGACTTACTCGACCCTTTATATAGGGTATTACATAGTGGATGACAGCTAAGCTGTCCTTTATTTTCGGGAATCCATCGCGAAGTATCGCGAGTTCATAAGTGTTTGTCTTCGCGACACTCCTAACTCTCGCCAAGTCTTCACACTTTTCTCATGTTCTGGTTGTCGTCATCTAATGCGTCATTTAAATTACTTCCCGCGACACCTTCGCAACATCGCCGTTTATTGATCTCGCAAGGTATTGATGTCGCGATATTCGATCCTACATCTTGCCTCTTCTCATGTCTTTTCAACGAAGGAGAAAATGTCATGAGAATTTATATTTTAAAATGCCGCAATTGCTCATCTTTATCTCGCGATTGTTCACTTTTATCCGTTTTATTCATGTACGGAATTTATTACGTGTGTTTCTTCTTCCACTCTTTTCTTGACACGTCTCTTTCAACCGCTTATTCTTGACCATTCACGTCCCATCTCGCATTAAATGCATTTGTTTTCTCTAGGATTCTCTTATATATATATAGTTTTCTCACCCTTCTCTTCTTCTCTTTTATTTTCTCTCTGCAACTTTCCTTCAGTTTCCTTCCTCCGCAATTTGTGTTTCTGCTACTGTAAATCCTTTTTTCCTTCTCTTGATTTTCACTTCTCCCTTCATTCCCATACTCTAATAATGGCTTCACTTGGTCGTACATACACACCCCTTTTCAATGAAGTTCAAAAGAAGTTACAGGAAAAGGGTTTCACCTTATCAACCATTCCTGATCAAGAATCTTCATCTATACTTTCTGCAAAATTGTTTTCTGATCATCAATGTGATGATCATAAAATCATAGTCTCGCTAGGTCAACTCCTCGCAGGACTCCCCATTCCTCTATACAATCCCGAGATACCATTATTCTATGAAATCCTTGCTCATGAAAAATTCTCGCGAGCTGTTTATCAGTTGAGCGGCGACTGCATCCGTTTAATGCTTGAATTCGCCAACCGTGGTGCTGGTAAAGGATCTTTATATCCTGATGATGTCAAAGATCCTAGATTTGTAAATTTAGAGATAGCCGCTGAGAAGTATACTGTAGAGAACTTCTTTGCGAATTATGCAGTTATAAATATGAGAAATGATAAATCTCGCTGGGGTGCTCGACTGAAGAAAAAAGATAATGTTGATGCTGATAAACTGCTCATGCAAGATATTGACTGGCATTCGGGCAACAATAGTACTCCTCGTCATTCCAAAGATGAGAAATAGTGGGTTGTTCCTTTATTTTTGAATGGACCCTATATCGCAGGTTCACACGCACTCCGCGAATCTCGCAGACTATCATCCTTGGGAATTTAAGTGGCCCGAGAAGGCAAAAAGTATATTCTTATTTCAAAGCCATTGTTATGATATTCCTTCTTTCTTATATTTTTGAGTTTGCAAAGTTTACAAAAAGTTGACAAACCGAGGAAGAGTTATGAAAGAAACCCAAAGGCGAGTACTCTGGCGATACTCCGATCGATCACGGATGAAGTAAGAAATATTTTCTTTTGTTATTTTTAACAATATTGTTGCCTCTATTTCTTATCTTCATTCGTGTGCGAAGGTTATTGAAGAAACGAAGCTGCGAAGGTTAAGGGCAAGAATAAAATCACTCTTCACAAGGACAAGTCTTCTGATCCGTTTTTTAAAAAACGAAAAACCCAACCCTCTTCTCATTCTAGTTCTCGAACTAGCGAAAGCTCTGACGAGGATGAAAATGAGATTGATACTTCCTCTGCGAGAGAGAATCACTCGACTATTTCTGCTATGGCGCAATTATCTAGTGTCTTCTCCGACTCTATGCAAGGATTAGGAGATGATCATTTAACTGCTACTTGCGAAGCTCTCGCTAAAATTTGCGATGCCCCGCTATTAGAGGATAATGAATCTTTTCGCGGAGTTTCAGAACATTGACTTCCAAATCACTTAAATGCTCTCACCGCTTTGGTATGTTCATATTCCTTTGCTTCTCTGTAATTTTGATTATAAGCTTTCTCTTAACAATTTCTTTATTTTCCTTTATAGTCTGGGAGAACTTCCTTTGTTGTTGCCTCAGATCTCGAGAAAAGACGCGACAACCTTGAAAAGAAAAATCTCCAACTCAAAAAGAAGATCCAAGAACTAGAAACTGAAGTTGCGATATCTCGCAAGAAAGATGAAAGAATTCAACAGTTGGAAGTTGAGTCTCGCTTCTCGAAGACTAAAATGTCTACTCTCCAAAGTGCAAATCAACAACTTTATGGTATAAAACTTTTACTCTTCAAGTCGTCTTTATTTTATCATCTCGCTTTTCTTTGCCTCGATTTATTATTTTCGCAGACATATATAATCTCTCCAAGAAGCGATTCTTCTTCATTCATTTCCCGAGCCTATGGACAATGATGTTCTTCTTACTAACCTCAACGAATCCTTAAGTAGTTCATCAAACAAATTTGATTCCCTTCCATTAAATGAACTTCAAACCAAATATCGTCTTTTAGAGATTGAACATAGATCTAGTTTAGTTTTAGCCAACCGATTTAAACAAATGTATCGTGATTCCCATAAGAAAACCAAAATCTTAAGGAAGAAAATCAGTGGTCTCATAGATGACAAAGACCGCATTGCTAATAAAGGTGCAATGTGCATTAGCAAAATTTCAAAATCTCTTCTCGAAGTACAAATTGAACGAGATGAATTCCTTCGTCAGAATGCCATACTTACTGAGCCAGAAGAGCAAGTTCGTTCGCTTCTTGTTATAAATAATGACGATGAGTTCGCTTGGGCTGCGAAGGTTCTAGATAATGCCAGGAATAACTTAGGTGTTGATGTTAGTCTTCATGCCGAGTATACTGCCTTGGTTAAAGATATGATATCTGACAGAGAAGGTTGTTTATTATACTTTACTGCTCCTTACTTCTGTAGTATTGTTATTGAATTGTTAACTCATTGTCACATGTTTTAGAATCCGAGAAGAGATTTCAAACAAGGATTGAAGAACTTGAGTCTCAAAAAGAACAACTCGCACAAGACTTTTCTCTTCGCAACAACAAGTATTCTAAGTTGAAAAAACAACGCAAGCTACGTGAGCGAATTTCAACAACTATGCTGTTCGCTTTCGCAATCAAACTATTGAGACAGTTTGCAATGACCACAAGATTCCTCTTAGTTCATACCCTTGTCTTCTTGATAATATTCCTGAAGATATGCCTTTCTCTGATGTTTCTGATAGCGAAGCTAGTGAAGAAGAAGAGTCTGGCGAGAAGAAGGATGAAATCGAAGAATCTGATAAAGAAGAAGAATCTTCCAAGAAATAACTTCCTTTTCTTCTTTCATTTCTTGTAATATCTGTATATATATATCCTTTTAATCTTCTATTTATATAAACTTTCATTGTAAATTTCTTGGATTACTAAATATGAATTCAACCTTTGTTTTCTTTACTTGCGCATACTAATCAAGCAATTCTTCTTTGTAGTACATTATCATTTATTCTCTTGTTTCCTTTATGCATAAATCTATCACATGAAAATGAATAACAAAATTTCATCACATGCATTCCCATACTTGCCTCTGTTATTTATTTGCAAATGAGAGATTTATTTTGAAGTTCATCATCGCGACAAGATCGCAGGATATCATCATAAATGAAGAAATCTATTGATCTTGCCTTAACATTTCTTGTGCGGTCTTATTTTGCCTTCCTAATTAAAGGTTTTATTTCGCCACCCCTCGTTGCGACAAAATCGCAGGACGTCTTTACATTTTCATGTAATGACCCATTGACCCTGTCTTATCATTTCTTAAGTATTTTTGCCTCTGCAGGATATTTTATTTGCGACAATATGATAGGTTTAAACACTCTTGCAAATGTAAAATCCCATGATATTGCCGTCTTCGCGACGAAATCGCAGGACGTCTTTACATTTTCATGTAAAAACCCATTGATCTCGCCTTATCCTTGCGTTAGTATTATTGCCTCTACAGGATCATCGCACAAATATGACAAGCCTAAATTTCCTTGCGAAAATAAAGTCTCATGACATTTGCGTCTTTTGACACTTATCAGCTCCTTAATGGAGGGTGCCGCCCTTATCTTCTCCCTGGTTGCCCCTTCAAGGAGGCGTACATCGGCCATACAAGACTAGCTCCTCCCATCCGGGCTTAACAACAACCAGTTGTTTTCGCAGCCTCTTATCCCTTATACCTATATGGTTTATGGTTACAAGACTGCACCCTAAGTGGAGTTTTCTTCGGCCGAAAAGCATATACCAAGACTTGCCAAGAATGGCCGAGACACTTCAAATGCCCCAGGCACTCTTGGCTCAACCGTGTACCCCGGCGCCTTGAGCATACACTCGACTCGTTGGAAGAGACCCTCGGGCGTCCAAGCGAGGGTATAACCATATATATATAGTTGGAAATCCAAGGTATCTCCCCGGATAGGCTTTCATGGGCCCCACATTTCCATGACTCAGTTCCAGGAGCGGTGTAACCTTTTCACCGAGCCATGTTAAGAGATACCCCTTATATGACGCACTTTAGGTCTTACATTTGCCTCTTTGCGAAATATCATTCGCGAACTAGGTGTACGCCATAAAGGTTCGTCCCATTCACTCACTCTTTCATTTTTGTTAATTCATTCAATCATTCCTTTTGCTTGCGAAGCTATCACGCAATCTTACATTGTTTAATCATTTTTGTTTTTTTTTTTAATTCTTCAATCAAATTGTCATACATTCTTAATGGCGAGATCCTCGCATATTTCTTCTTCAATTTTTTTTTCCTCTTACCCTTAACAAGCTTTTGTTACTGCCTTTTAATGATTACTCACTTCTTACACTTTTTGCTCCCGCTGCTCTCTCGCTCTCGCATCATTCAAATCTCTTAATGATTCCTTTCCATCATAATTTTCAACTGTTTCCATGCATCTGCTTTCGCAATATATCTTCTCCTCTTACATCAATGGCATCTACCATCAATCTTTCTCTTCTTTGTTCATCTTTTGCATGTTGCTTCCAACTCTTTCCTTTCGCAGCTCTCTCTTCGCAACTCTCCACGTCGATCTCATAACATTTTTGCCCTTCCATCCAGTCTCCCTTTATAATTCCAACACCACTAGGATGAGGAAACTTTATACACTGATGATATGTTGACGCTACACCCAGAATTTCATGCAACCATGGCCTTCCGATCAATGCATTAAAAGGGGATTCCACATCGACCATACAGAACAAAATATCAGTAGATAATCCTTGCAAGGGTATTCTCATATGAACTTCTCCTTTAGGCTTGTTTGTTGTGCCATTGAAACCATATATTTTGTATGTTGAAGGTATCAATTATTCATCCTTTCCCCCCATAGTCTTGTAAGTATGGTAAAAGAGTATGTTTACCGAGCTTCCAGTATCAATTAATATTCTATTGATTGCCCAGCAATTTTCTGGCTTCATCATCTTCGCCATCAACGAGGTTTGGATTAATTTCCAGTTTTACAACCAATGGGCTATCATGTATTTCTCTACCTTTGGGTATTTCTTCTGCAGAGAAAGAAATAATTTGCGAGTTGCCACTCTTTTAATTGCGATGTCCTCGCAATGTTCAACACTTCTTTATCATCAACATCCCTCGCAAAAACTCTTACCGAGTATGTTATCATGAAAATCTTCAATTGTACGATATGAGTGAACAATGGAGTTGCAAAATAAATTTTTAGCTTTTGCTCCAACTTCTATTACGAATGTTTCTTTCCCTTTGATGGTGGTGGCGGCAATGGTTGAACTTTCTCTTCACTTTTAGAAAGTGATTCAAATTTTCCTTGATCAATCATTCTAAGGATGATTCTTTTTATGTTTTGCAGTCATTTGTCGGATGTCCATGAAAACGGTGGTAAGAGCAGAATTGTGACTTCTATCACCTCGGTGGTGGTTCATTCCCCATGTTCCATGGTGCATATATGTTTTCCATCAAGAGTATAGCTTCCCATATCTTTTCCACACTAGTATTCAAGTGGTGGCATCTTGATTTCTTCCCATACTACTCTATGACGTCGCTGCCCTCCATGATAATTCTGTTTTTGACTTCCATAGGTTTCTTGCGAGTGATCAAGTCTCTGAATTTTGTTATTGCCGCCACGGTTGTAGTAGTTTCTTTCTCTTTCAAACTCTTCTTGATCTCGGCTTCCCATGGCTACTAACTTTGGCTGTCCATCATCTATCACTCTTTCTTGTTGCCCTTGCGAGGTACTCGCCACTGTGTGTATTAATTTGGGTAACAAACTTGCATTCGCAAAGATTTGAACTTGTATTCGCAACCGGGTACGACTCCACCTCATTTTGCCTTTCTTCCAAAGCAATATATTCCTCTTGCAGTTCTCTCAACTCAGTCATCGTGATTGTATTCTTGACTCTGAAAATTTGAATATATAACAAGTTGGTTGCGAACATAGCATTTATGAACGATAGAATGAGATATCTTTCATCCACCCTTCCAGCCATTTCGCTGTACATCGTTTTCCATCTTACAACTAGATGCCTCAAACTCTCGCCAACTCTTTGTTTCAGCCCGAATACATCCTCAATACCTGGTCGCGAGGAATTGTTACTTATATATGCCCCTAAAAATATAGCTTGTAAATGGTTGAATGACGTGATTGTATTTCTTGGTAAACCCTCGAACCATTTCAATGCTTCTCCCGTTAAACTTGATGCGAAATATTTGCACAATATAGCGCCATGATTTTCCCACCGTAACATACATCTTACATACGCCTTGATGTGTTGTATTAAGCAAGTTGTTCCATCAAAAATGTCTGGTTAATGTAAATTGCACTTTGGGGGTATTCCTCCTAATCGCACCTCTAGTGTAAAGGGATTTTTTTCGCAGCTTCTTCGATTGCCTCATCCAATTGTCTTCTTCCTCCTCCTCTTCTATTGTTCAACATTCCTCTCATTTCTGCCAACTCTTTTAAGATTTGTTCGTTTACATCGTGGTTAGAATTTATTGGTCTTTTTAGTTCCGTTTCTCTCCTTCTTCGTTCATGTCTATCTTGATTTTCTTGTTCAGCATTTTCTTCTCTTCTTTCTCTGCGACTTTCTTCTCCATCTCGTTTGTAGGATCATAATATCGCAACGCATAGGGCCCGCGGGATCAATAAACAACGGTACTGCGAGGGGTCGCAGGAAACTAAAATAAACGACGAGAAGAGAAATGACACGCAAAACAACTGAAAGACATGGAACCTGGCGAGGGTTAAGAAGTGTCGCGAGATTGAATAGTTGTACACTGGCGACACTTCGCGAGACATTCCCGAAAATAAAGGATAGCTTAGCTGTCATCCACTATGTATTACCCTATATAAAGGGTCGAGTGAGTCTGTTATAAAGGAGGAGAGATCTTTGAGAGTTATTAGGCAAGTCATTAGGAGAGAGAAAGTTTAAGAGCACTTTAACTTCTAAGTGTAGTTCTACTTTTCCTGTGTAAACATTCATGAAATTAATCAATAAATGTTCTTGATCTTATATCTTCTAATGGACTAATTAACCAAAAGATAGTGAGGGGTGTAGTGTGGGAAATCCTGCTACTACATATGCGCTAGAAACAGGGACCTAATCTTGTTGGTTTAGGAAAGAAAATCGCAATTAAAGTTGTTTAGATCAAGAAAATGAGAAAGGAAACTCTTAGATCGGATGAAGCAGAGAAAAGATATGGCATACAAAGACAGTGTAAGAGAGTAATGGTTAACGAATTTCACGAGAATATCAGAGGAAGGATACACAAACGAGATTTTGAAGGAAAGAAGATTACAGATCGAGAAATAACGTCACCTTTGAAAGATTGGGAAAAGCAAGAGATAACATTCACTACGGAGGAAATATCAAAAGAAAACTTGGATCACATGTCTCCACTGGTGATTGCAATAAACGTGTATAAGGAAGGAGAGAAATCGGAGAATACGATGAAAACATGGGTAATGAATGGAGTTTTAATCGATACAGGGAGTTTGGTAAACATCATGTTCCATCACGCTTACAAAAAGATGGGATATAAAGATGAAGATATGATTTTCGCGGCATACAATATTCAAGGTTTTGGTAAATCCATAACAAAAGTTAAAGGGGAGATAAAAATACGTATTCCGTTAGGAGGAATTGAAACACAAGTGACATTGAGTGTGGTGGATATGGAATCACCATATAACATGTTGCTAGGAAGACCATGGGTACATGCAATAAAAGCTGTGGCGTCGACGCTTCATCAACGTATCAAATTCCCTACACCAACCGGAATCAGCGAGATCAGAGGGGACGCCGCCAAAGGAAGAATATATTATCAAAATGAAGTAAAATGTTGCGAGGAACAAATAAACAAGCGAAAGGACATATCAAAATACCGCAAAAAGATGGTGAGGGAGGCTAAGAAAGAAGAAGAGTTCAAAGTTTACATGATCAAAGCGAAGGAAGGAAAAGGCATACCCAGCGAGATCTCGGGAGAAGAAAATAATCCCGCGAAGGAACCGAAAGGACCAACCCCTATGGGAGAACCGAAGGCCAGTTACGTCGCGGCAGAGCAAACCAAAGAAGTGAATATTGGAACTAAGGAAGAACCCAAGATGCTAAAGATTGGAACTAACATGGGAGCGGATGAAGAAGAAAGAACTGTTGGTCTGTTGCGAGATTATAAAGATATCTTCGCGTGGGATATGGATGAAATGCCTGGTATAGATCCATCGGTAGCTTGTCACAAGTTGGAAATTGATAAAAATGTAAAGCCATTCAAACAAAGAATTAGAAAGATAGCAACAGCATATCACCCTCAGATAGAAGAAGAGTTGCAGAAGATGTTGGACGCAGGAATCATTAGACAAGCAAAATATCCCGAATGGATAGCTTAATATGGTTATAGTTCCAAAGAAGAACAAAGGAATAAGGATTTGCATTGATTTCACCGATTTAAATAAAGCCCGCCCAAAAGACAGCTTTCCATTGCCGATATTCCCCACTGGTCGAATCGGCGGCAGGAATGGAATGAAAGGGTATCCTCGCTCGGATGGATACAAAGGTTACAACCGCATCCCACTCGCCGAAGAAGATCAAGAGCATACCGCTTTCTTCGCTCCAAGAGGATTATATCGCTATACTAAAATGCCATTCGGTTTGCGAAATGCCGGAGCGACGTATCAAAGGATGGTAGAAGAGGTATTCGCAGAATGGATACATAAAACACCGGAAGTCTATGTAGATGATATGCTAGTAAAAAGTAAGAAGGCGTAAGATCACGTGCGAGACCCGAAAGAAATTTTTGAGCAAATGAGGCGTTTCAACATCAAAGTCAACCTTAAAAATGTACCTTCTGAGTTGCGTCAGTGGAAATTCTTGGGTTACATTGTATCAAAGGAAGGAATACACGTTGACCGGGAGAAAGTAAAAAAAGTTCGCGACATGCCGACGCCGGCGATGACAAGAAAAGATGTTCAAAAGCTAAATGGATTGTTAGCATCACTAGGAAGGTTCATCTCGCGGTCGTTCCTGATAAATGTAAACATTTTTTCAAGTGTTCTAAAAAAGGATCGAAATTCGAATGGACTGACGAATGTGAAAAGGCTTTACAAGGAATTAAGGAGCATTTAATGGATATATCCATTATGCGTAATGCGTAACCCGGGGAGGAATTATTAATATATCTCGCGACGACTTCGCACGCCTTAAGTGCGTTTTATTGCGAACGGACGCAGGAGTGGAAAAACCAATCTATTATATCAAGAAACTTTTAATGCCGCAGTAAAGAAATTATTCAAAGATTGAAAAACTAATCCTAGCGTTAGTCTATGCGTCATTTAAACTTCGCATATATTTTCGTGCACATATCGTTAGTGGTGGTAACAAAGGTACCAATTGAGTCAAGAATGAAAAATTCAAAAAGATCAGAAGAGTCGAAAGATGGAATGCTCAAATAAGTCATTGCAAACTCAAATATGAAATATTATCTTCAACCAAGTCACAGGTCGTCGCAGACTTTCTGGCAGAATTTCCCTTGGAGGAAGATGAAGCAGTGGATGAAATGATGGATGTAGAGGAAGAACATGGAGACCCAAAAGATTTGTTAACTGAGCCAAACCGGTGGGAAATATTAGTGGATGGATCATCAAATGGAGAAGGTAAAGGAGTGGGAATTGTTGTAATTTCGCTTTAAGGCAATAAATTAGCTTTTGCTTTTAGATTGGAATTTGAGTCTACTAATAATGAAACGGAGTATGAAGCTATAATACATGCTTTACGATTTGCAATAGAAATGAAATGGAGAGTGTAAGAATTACCAGCCGACTCGCAATTGGCAATTCGTCGATAATGTAAAAGTATGCTACAAATGATCCATCCCTACGTAAATACAGAAGCTTGTAGAAGTGTTGTCAAGATGATACCGAAAATAAAATGGAGGCACATATCAAGGAGAGATAACAGACAGACGCTTTTTGCCTTTATATCAAGCATGATGACAGACTCCAACTCGCGAGGAATATCAAAATACGTACGCCATGGGCGCCATCAATTAATAAAGAAGAGGAACAAGAAGCAGATATAATGATGGTGGTAGATGAGATGCAAGGCCGCGAGGAAGATTGGAGAATAGAACTTCACGCGTACTTAATGAAAGGCGAGGTACCAAGAAATAGATTGGAAGCACACAAGTTAAAGAGCCGGGCAACAAATTATGAATTGCGAGATGGCGTGCTTTATCGGCGTTCTTTTGATGGACCTTCGCTTCGATGTCTAACAAGAAAAGAAGGAGAAACCATATTGAAGATGCTACATAGTGGAGATGCCGGAAATCATAGCGGCGGAAGATCTTTGGCATATAAAGCAAAGACGCAAGGATATTATTGGCCATATATGCATGAGGACGCGAGAGCAATAGCCAGACGCTGCGAAGATTGTCAAAGACACGGAAGAAGATACATGCACCGGAGCACATTTAAATTCTTCAAAAAGTGTGTGGCCTTTTGGAAAATGGGGTTTAGATATTGTGGGACCATTTTTACCAGGAACTGACAAAGGAGATACTTAATTGTCGCAACGGATTATTTCACAAAATGGGCAGAGGTGAAAGCGGTCCAAAGACATTCGTGATAAGGATGTTTTTACTTTCATATTCGAAAATATCATATGCGATTTGGGATCCTCGCAATTGGTATCCGATAATGGGAAGCAGCTTTGAAGGGCAAAATATAGAGTTGTCGCTCAATGCATTTCGAGATAAAATGTGGAAAATCGACTCCATTATATCCACAAGCTAATGGCAAGCAGAGGCAACAAACAAAACAATTGCCGATATATTGAAGAAAAAGTTGGAAGGACACAACAAAGGATGGTGCGAACAAGTACCCAATGCAGTATGGGCCTATAATACAACTAGAAGAGAAGCCACAGAATGTCCCCTTTTGCCTAACCTATGGAGTCAAGCAATACTCCCAACAGAGGTAGTGATTCCGACAACCAAAAAAGAGGTCTGGGAGAAAAATCTTAGCGCAGGCAATATTTTAATCAAGTTGGATGAATTGGAAGAAAAACGAGAAAAGGCCTTGCGACACATGGAGAATTATCAGCGAAGACTGGCTAGAGAATATAACAAGCGTGTAAAAATACGTGAGTTCCAACCGGGCGATTTGGTGTTGCGAGAAACCCCAATATATCAACGTGAAAACGGAGGCAAGCTGGCAAGAAAATGGGATGGACCTTATATCATCAAAGAGGTAGTTGGTACAGGGGCATATAGATTGATGGACCCCGAAGGAAGAGATGTGGGACAAAAATTGGATAGACCATGGAACAGGTTATATCTAAAGAAATATTACCCGTGATAACGAAAGATGACAAAGGGAATTAAGATGAAGTACTTCTTCGCCAGATATTTGCAACATTCAATAAAATGCAGAGAGAATCTGCGAAGAGATCGCGATAAGAATAACAGAAAAGTCATGAATAGCTTAACAAAACAACAAGAGATAAGGAATGATTAAATGAATGAATCTTTAATATCTCGCAGATAAAATAACAAATGATGAAGAATGATTGACTAAAAAGAATGAATGAATGGGACGAACCTTTATGGCGTACACCCTAGTTCGCGAATTATATTTCGTAAGAGGCAAATGTAAGACCTAAAGTGCGTCATATAAGGGGGTATCTCTTAACATGGCTCAGTGGAAGGTTACACCGCTCCCGAAAACCGGGTCATGCGTAATTTGGGGCCCATGAAAGCCTATCCGGGAGATACCTTTGATTCCCAACTATATCTGTAGGTTATACCCTGGTTGGGCGACCGAGGGTCTCTTCTTAGGAGTCATTGTATGCTCAAGGCGCCGGGGTACACGGTTGAGCCGCAGTGCCCGGGATGGATGAACCTACCCCCGGCCATTCTTGGCAAGTCTTGGCATGCGTTGCACTCGCCCGAAGAAAACTCCACTTAGGGTGGGCCTCTCGTAACCATAAACCCTATAGGTATAAGGGATAAGAGGTGCGAAAACAATCGGTTGTTGTTAAGACCGGATGGGAGGAGCTAGTCTTGTATGGCCGATGTTTCGCCTCCTTGAAGGGGCAACCTGGGAGATGATAAGGGCGACGCTCTCCATTAGGGGGTGTCAAAACAGACGCAAATGTCATGAGGCTTTGTTTTCGCAAGGAGACTTAGGCTTGTCATATTTGTGCAATGATCCCCGCAGAGGCAATAATACTAACGCGAGGGTAAGGCGAGATCAATGGGTCTTTACACGAAAGTGTACGGACGTCCCGCGATTTCGCCGCACGACGGCAATGTCATGGGACTTTATATTCGCAAGGATATCTAGGCCTGTCATATTGTCGCAACTAAAACATCCCGCAGAGGCAAAAATACTTGGAAAATGATAAGACAAGATCAATGGGTCTTTACATGCAAGTGTAAGGACGCCCCGCGATTTTGTCGCCATAAAAGGTGGCAGGTGGGGAAGACTCTAATTAGGGAGGTCTAACTCTAAGACCACACAAAATTGATAAGGCAAGGTCAATGAGCAATTGCATGAAAATGTAAAGGCGGTCTGCGACCTTGTCGCCACAAGAAGAGATAAAATAAAGACTACCGAAATGATAAGGCGAGAAAAGTAGGTTTCTTCACTCATGGAGATACCTGCGACCTCGCCGCAGTACAAAATTCGACATCAGTGAAGAATACAATGATGATGACTCGATTAAAAATAAAAACGTAAGTTTAATAAGCTTGCGAGATTACAGTCATAATTAAGAAGAAGAAAATAAAAGGATTATTCAACAAGGGATTTAATCTTTCAAAACAAAAGGACAAAATATAAAGCAAAAGTTATAAAGCAGTTAATTCTCTACATCAATTTTATCATCTTCACCAATAATTTTCTCAGCTTCACCTTCACCGGTAAATGGATGTTCATCAGAAGTATTTTCAGCAACTTCATTCTCGCCAGTGGATGGATTTTCATCAGCAGTTTTTTCAGTCAGATCTTTGTTGACAACTTCAATATTAGCGATATCTTCGCCGCTTTCATAGTCATAATCACTATCAGGAGAATCGGGGACTTCATCATCACTTACTTCCAAAGGATTGACATGAATAGGATCAAGAGACTTCGACAAAGAAAATATCATTCACAAGGACTTCCGCTTTAAGATGGAATTGACGAAGCAAAGCGCCTTTTGACGATTTTTACTATCAATATCCTTACAATCAGACATATAATCAAACCTTCGCTCCGCACGGTCGCGAGAACGAGCAAGATGTGCGGTGAGTAGCCCGTTTTCCTTGCGAATTTTAGCATAATCAGACTTGAGGATGGAGATAGTGGAGCGAAGCTTTCTCTCAGAGTCTGCGTAATAGATACACAAAATTAAAGAAAATTTTATCGAATATTATTGGTAGTCTCAGGATGATAAAGCATTCATGGGAGAAATAAAAGTATTGAGATAGTCAAATAATTTGACTACCTTCCTCTGAGAAGAAAGATGTTGAATTAAAGTCATTAAATTATTCCCCAAAGCGGTCCATGACATCATCAAATGAATCTCCCACTAAGCCTTTCAATCCGAGATCGCAAATTCTTTTCATTGGAAACAAGTATGGAGTTTTCGTTCGCCAGAGTAGAGTTGGATTTTTCTAAATTGACACATTGTTCTTGGAATTGCTTCGCTTTTACACTCAAAGTTATTCTACCCTGAATAAGTTTATCTCTATCAGCAGTGATTTCTTCAAGTTGGTTTTTCAAAGAATGATTGGCTTGCTCTTGTTCTTCAAATAATTTTTGGCAAACATCATACTGCTGCGAGTAGCTCGCCACCTTATTCAACAGAGAACGTTTCTCTTGAGAAAGAGTTCGATTCTCATCTGATAAAGTTTCCAACTCCAAATTAGTTTTAGTCAAAGCATAAGAGAGGCGAGATAAGTCATTACTTAATGAGTCTTGCTTTTGCGATAAATCAAAATTCTCTTTCGATAAGTTATTTATTTGATCACTGCATAGGTATGAAGATTATCTAAGAGATTATACTGCTCCATCCAAGAATCTCTTTCAACTCGAACTTCTTCCATGATAGACTCCGTCTGATATATCTCCATTATTCGTTTCTGGTTTAATACTTTGAAGAAGGGCAAGGATTTGAGTTGTAAAAAAAAAAAAAAAAAAAAAAAAAAAAAAAAGGGGGCGAGGGCATACCTTTTAATTCTTCATTCTTCTTGCGAAGATTATCACGATCTAGCGAGATGTTGTGAAATTTTTGATTTTCAAGGTGAAGACTATTGCACTTCGCGGTCATAACCTGGAGATCATCCTTCAGCTTACTAATTTCTTGAACCAAAGACGCTTGCGAGACCTTATCAGGACCAAGGTGCTTACTTAAAATCTCGCAGACGTTGGATTTGATAGGATCAGCAGAAGTTTTCTTGGCATCATTCACGAGATCTGAAAGAACCTTAAAGGCCACATCTATCCCCTCCAAATTTTCGGCCGTTAGAGGAATTTGCTCAATCAAAGGAGATAAGTAACCCTTTGTCAAAAGGGCCGCAGGAGAAGAAGAGGTTTCAGGGAGAGAAGTGATTGGAGAAATAGCAGGGACATTGGTAGCAGGAGGAGGTATAAGATCGTTTGTAGTAGGACAGTTATAAGGAACTTGGTCTATGAGGAGTTGAGGCATGGGAATATTATCTTGCGACGACTTCGGCACAGGAGATGAAGGTGTGAATGAAGGAAATGGAACACCGGGAGTAACAGCTTGGGTTGGCGAAGCCTTTTAGGAGTTCTCACAAGATTTCCATCATCCTCGCGAGTAACAAGTTAAATAAGAAACAGAGGCAACAATATATTGTTCATAAAAAAGAAATGTTTCTTAAATACCTTGTCACTCGCAGGCTTTCTTTTGTTAACCACAGATTTTACTCGCGAAGTAGGCTTTGGCTGCGTAATAGATTCTTGTTGCGAAGAAGGTTTCGACGGCGAGCCCAAAGAAAGAAGAGGGTCCTTCACGGTAAATTTAGTTTTGGGTTGGTTCTTGCTAAACAACAATGGCGGAAAAAGAACTATGAAGTTAAACATACCAGTGTGATTTCAATAAGAAAAACTAATTTCAAAGCAATCAACCACAAGATCAAACTAGATATGGCAAGATTAACAAACCTGGATGCCATGAGAACAACAAATAGGATGTAGCAGAAGAAGAGAAGAGTATGAAGAAGGAAAGTAGCAGGCAAACACTTGCGTAACGATGATGAAGAAGAAGAACACTTGCATTTATGAAGAAGATGAAAAGGAAAAGGGAAATTCTTCACAGAGGGTGCTCTTATAAATAGAGGAGAAAAATATTATGACCGGATAACCTTAAATACACCGGTAAAAGAGGTAAATATAGACACGTGTAAACGGTCACTACCTAAATCCAAGGAAGCTTGACGAAAAGAACTTTAGCAGAATTCAAATACACAGCATATTTCCTAATATGCGAGAAGAGATTGCGAACTCAATTATTCTCTGTAACACATGAGGCAAGAAACGACGCTTCAAATATAGGAGCTTCGGAACTTCGCAAAAGAATAGAGGCAAGTACGTACTTTTCAAGTACAAAGATTCTTCCTCGCTCATTCCTCATCAACAAAAACCAAGGATCACTACAACAACAAATTTTTCCTTCAACATCGCTCTTCAAGAAATATTCAAGGAAAAAGAGGCAAGATGTAGGATCATAATATCGCAACGCATAGGGCCCGCGGGATCAATAAACAACGGTACTGCGAGGGGGTCGCAGGAAACTAAAATAAACGACGAGAAGAGAAATGACACGCAAAACAACTGAAAGACATGGAACCTGGCGAGGGTTAAGAAGTGTCGCGAGATTGAATAGTTGTACACTGGCGACACTTCGCGAGACATTCCCGAAAATAAAGGATAGCTTAGCTGTCATCCACTATGTATTACCCTATATAAAGGGTCGAGTGAGTCTGTTGTAGGGGGGATCTTTTTAGAATTGTTAGGCAAGTCATTAGGAGAGAGAAAGTTTAAGAGCACTTTAACTTCTAAGTGTAGTTCTACTTTTCCTGTGTAAACATTCATGAAATTAATCAATAAATGTTCTTGATCTTATATCTTCTAATGGACTAATTAACCAAAAGATAGTGAGGGGTGTAGTGTGGGAAAACCTGCTACTACATCGTTCTCGGATTCGCACACCATTGTATCCATCATTTTCGCTTCTTGGTTGTCTATCAGCTCTCCTTTGTATTCTTTCATACTCTTCATTGATATTTCCATTGTTGCGATTTTGCTCGCGCCTTCTTTCTCGATTGTCATGATTATTCTCGCTCGGATTGCTTCTTCCAATTCTCGTTCTTCCATTTCTACTCTTAATCTTTCCCTTTCGCGAGCTAGACGCGCTTGTTCAATATAATGCCTTTCGATGTCATCTTCAATCTCCTTTTGTTTCCTCTGTGTTTCTCTTCCATGCAGTATTCTTCTTCCTTCTTCCGGATTTTCTTCATCAATTGGATTATTCTGCTGCCTATTTCCTTGATTTCCATTATTTTGGTCACCCCGTAAAATCTCTGGACGCGGAATACACACCATTTCCCTTCTTTCGCAGTATCCTTCACCGAGATTTAGCTCTCTTTCTAAATTTTCTTCATTAACATTTTCTACAGGTAACATTCTCCTTCTATCATCTCTAACCGATCCTGATCTTGACCTGGTATTATTTCTCGACCTCCTATTTTGCAACTTTATATTTTCCATTCTTAACTCATGGTTTTGCCTTGTTAAATTTGCGCGTTCTTCCGCTTCTAATCGTCTTTCTTCATGTATTGTTTGTCTCAACGTTTCTAATGCTACAATTTCTTCATTTCTATGAGCTGTTTCTCCCATTTCTTCTCGATTTCTCTCCTCTTGTTCATTATTTATCAATTGTTGCACTTCTTCTCTTTCTTCCACAGAATCTGATCTCCATGTATGCACGCTCACCCTATCATAATCTATTACTCTATTCGGTGCTGGTTGGATTGGTGGTTGAATTGGTGGTTGAATTTGACCTTCTTCTCTATCTCTTGTGTTTATTCTTGATGGTTCTCCTACTTTACTTCTCCTTTCTCCAGCTAATCTCCCACTTCTCCTCACAATTGCTGGTTGTTCTGATGCATTCCTTCTTCTAGCCATTTCTCAATTTTAGTAAATTGTTTGAAAATTATTCAAAATTTCTTTCTCGTTACTCCTGATTCTTTCAATTCACGAGATTGGTCTTCTACTCAGTCCCTGTTTCTAGCGCATATGTAGTTGCAGGATTTCATTCAACACAATTAATACATTTAAAGATGAATAACTATGAATTTGATTGATTATTTTCTTGAAATGTCTACAAAGAATGATAGAACAGAATTAAGGAAATTACAATCACTCTAGATTTTCTCTCTCCTAATGACTTGCTTAACCATTCAAAAAGACCTCTCCCACAACAGACTTACTCGACCCTTTATATAGGGTATTACATAGTGGATGATAGCTAAGCTGTCCTTTATTTTCGGGAATCCATCGCGAAGTATCGCGAGTTCATAAGTGTTTGTCTTCGCGACACTCCTAACTCTCGCCAAGTCTTCACAATTTTCTCATGTTCTGGATGTCGTCATCTAATGCGTCATTTAAATTACTTCCCTGCGACACCTTCGCAATACTGTCGTTTATTGATCTCGCAAGGTATTGATGTCGCGATATTCTGATCCTACAACTTGCACTTATTGCAAACAAACAGACATGTTGTCGACAAGTGTTGGATGAAGTATCCTAATCTAAAACCAAAAGGGTTGCAGAATAAAGAAGCCAAGAAGGCATCACTAGTCGCACAAGCTCCAATAGAAGTCCAAGGACTAACGGAACCCAACTCAAAGCTCTCTTTTATGGCAGGAGCAAAAGAAGGACCTTTAAAATATGACCTTAGGGAACGACTCTTCACAGTTAACAGGTTAAGACAACACTTATAGATGCCATTATTGACCCGGGAAGTCAGGAGAATTTAATTTCACATTCTTTGGTACAGAAGTTGGGTTTGAATACTTTCAAACATCCGAAACCCTATCCTTTAGGGTGGCTTCAAAAGGAAGGTGGGCTACAGGTTTCGTAACAATGTACATTCAAGTTTGCTTTTGATGAGTCATACATTGATGAGGTTACATGCGATGTGGTTCCATTTGTAGGATCATAATATCGCCACAACAACGATTCGCGAAGACGACTGATAAAGACATTGCGAGTGAGTCGCAGAGGGTTAGATATAAATGACGCACTGGATGACGATAGGAGGATATGAAATCTGGCGAAGGTTAAGAAGTGTCGCGAGTACGAATATTTGTATGTCTGCGACGCTTCACGAGACATTCCCGAAAATAAAGGACAGCTTAGCTGTCATTCACCATGTATTACCCTATATAAAGGGATGAGTGAATCTGTCTAGGGGGGATCTTTTTGGATTGGAGAGTAAGTCATTAAGAGAGAGAAAGAGAGAAAATATTTGTAAGTTCTTGAGTATAATTCCATTTTCCTGTGTAAAGATTGAAGAAAGTTATTAATAAATATTCATAATTGTTCATCTATTATCTTTTGAATGGATTAGTTAAACAAAATATAGTGAGGGGTGTATTGTGGGATTTCCTGCAACTACATATTGGCGCTAGAAACAAAGTTTTGAAACAAACATTAAAAGAAGAGAATTAACAAGAAAGAAATTTGAGATAATTTTCAAAGAATTTACCAAAAGAGAAATGGCTAGAAGAAGAAATGTACTTGAACAACCGGTGAGAAGAAGTGGAAGACTTCTTTGGAGAAAGGAGAAATGAAAGAGGAGAATCGTCAAGGATGAATATGAGGAATGATGAAGAGAATCATGTCCAAGCTTTAATTCCACCGGTAGCAAATGAAACTGTGGATTACGATAGAGTAAGTGTGCACACTTGGAGGACGGATTCTGAGGATGAAAGGGAAGAAGAGCAACAATTGGTAAACAATGGACAAGGAGAAGAAGATCAAAGAATGAATGGAGAAATGAATTCAGGAAATGAAGAACTCACAGCATTGGAAACATTGAGACAAACGATACATGAAGAGAGGCGACTAGAGGCAGAGGAACGAGCAAACTTGACAAGACAGAATCATGAATTAAGAATGGAAAATATAAGATTGCAAAATAGAAGATCGAGAAGCACTGCGAGATCAAGTTCAAGATCGACTAGGGAAGAAAGAAGGAGAGCTTTACCAACAGAAATTACAGAGGTAGAAAACCAACAGGAAATCCCACAATACACCCTCACTATATTTTGTTTAACTAATCCATTCAAAAGATAATAGATGAACAATTATGAATATTTATTAATAACTTTCTTCAATCTTTACACGGGAAGCACAAAATCTCAGCTCAGAACATCATGAAAGAAGAGAGGACGCAGAAGATCGTTATATTCCCCATCCCGAGAATTTCCAAGATGAGCAGAATGAAGAAAATCAGGGAACTAGGCGATTTCAGGGGCCAAATGATCCAGCCGCTGAAGGAAGAGCAATACTGCATGGAAGAGAAGCATTGAGAAGGCAAAAAGAGATCGTGGACGACATTGAGAAACATTATGCTGAACAAGCACGCTTAGCCCGCGAGAGAGAGAGAGTAAGAGCAGAAGTGGAAAACCAAGAATTGGAAGAAGCAATCCGGCAAAATAATCACGACAACCGAGAGAGGAGGCGAGCACAAGATCGTGTCAATAGAAATACCAATGGAGAATACGAAAGGATGCAGAGGAGAGTTGATAGAGAACCCAGTAAGAGAGAACAATAGATATAATGGTGTGCAAATTGATGAAAGAGACGAAGGAGAAAGTCGCGAGAGAAAGGAGAGAAGAAAATAGTGGACAAGAAGGTCAAACAGGCATGAACGCAGGAGGCGAGAGGCAGAGCTAAAAAGACCAACAGAATCAAATCCTGAGGAAAATGAGCAAATCTTGAAAGAACTAGCAGAAATGAGACAATTGTTAAACAGTAGGAAGGAAGGAGGAAGAAGACAGTTGGATGAAGCCATCGCAGAAGCTGCGAAGACTCCTTTCACAATAGAAGTACAAATGGGAGGAATACCACCTAAATGCAATCTTCCTGCATTAACCAACATTTTCGATGGAACAACCTGTGCGATACAACACATCAAGGCTTATATGAGATGTATGTTACAGTGGGAGAATCATGATGCCATATTGTGCAAATACTTCGCATCAAGCTTAATTGGAGAAGCACTGAAATGGTTTGAAGGATTACCGAGAAACACAATCTCGTCATTCAACCATTTACAAACTATTTTCTTGGGAGCGTATATAAGTAACAATTCCACGCGACCGGGGGAATTGAAGATGTATTCGGATTGAAACAAAGAGTTGGCGAGAGTTTAAGACATTTGACAATGAGATGGAGGACAATGTGCAGTGAAATGGCCGGAAGGGTAGAGGAAAGATATCTCATTTTATCATTTGTAAATGCTCTATTCGCAACAAGTTTGTTATACATTCAAATATTCAGAATTAAAAATACGATTACGATGGCTGAGCTGCGAGAACTCCAAGAAGAATACATTGCTTTGGAAGAAAGACAAAATGAAATGGAATCATACCCGGTTGCGAATACAAGTTCGAATGCTGCGAATGCAAGTTTATTACCAAAATTTTTAAATTCAGTGGCGACCACTTCGCAAGGGCAACCGGAAAACAGAGTTGACGATGGACAGCAGAAAATAGTGGCAATGGGAAGCCGAGATCAGGAGGAGTTTGATAGAGAAAGGAACTACTACAACCGCGGCAACAATAATAAAATTCAGAGATTAGATCATATGCAAGAAACTTATGGAGGACAAAGGCAGAATAACCATGGAAGGCCAAGAAATCGCAGAGTGGTATGGGAAGAGATCAGAATGCCACCACTAAATGCTAGTGTTGAAAAAATTTGGGAAGCTATACTTGTAATGGAGGACGTACCACCACCATGGAATGCAGGGAGTGAACCACCACCAAGTGACAGAAGTCATGAATATTGTTCTTACCATCGCTTTCATGGACATCTAACAAATGATTGCAGAAACATAAAGAGAGTCATCCTCAGAATGATTGATCAGGGGAAATTAGCTCATTTTCTAAAAAATGAAGAGAAAGGGAAGCAAGTACTAACAACATCACCATCAGAAGTTCAAAGAACAGTTTCAAAGAAGGGAAAAGAAGCATTCGTAATAGAAGTGGGAACAAATGCCAAAAATCTATTTTGCAACTCTATAGTTCATTCATATCGTACAATTGAAGATTTTCACGATAATGTGCTTAGTAGAGTATATGCAAGAGATTTTCATAACAAAGAAGTGATGAACTCAAGAGAAAGTCGCAATTGAAAGATTGGCAACTAAAAATTATTTCTTTCTCTGCTGACGAGATACCCAAAGGAAGAGAAGCACATGATAGCCCGTTGGTGGTGCGACTAGACATTAATCCAAGACCAGTTGATGGAGAAGATGACGAAGCAGAAAATTGTTGGGCAATCAATAGAATCCTAATCGACACTGGTAGTTCGGTGAATATTCTGTTTTACCATACTTATAAGACCATGGGTGGAGAGGATGAAAATTTGATTCCTTCAACGTACAAAATCTACGGTTTTAACGGCACAGCGAACAAACCTAAAGGAGAGGTTCACATGAGGATACCTTTACAAGGGTTATCAGCTGACATTTTATTTTGCGTGGTTGACGTGGAATCTCCTTATAACGCATTAATCGGGCGACCATGGCTGCACGAAATCTTGGGAGTAGCATCAACATACCATCAATGCATAAAATTTCCCCATCCAAATGGTATTGGAATTATAAAGGGAGATTGGAAGGAAGGTCAGAAATGTTATGAGGTTGACGTAGAGAGCTGTGAAGAGAGAAATGCTAAAAGGAAAGGTTGGAAAAGAATATCAAAGATGAACAGAGAAAAGAGAAGTGATGGTGGATACTATAGAGATAAGAAATGAAGAAGCATCGCGAAGTGCCGCAAGAATAGGCGAATGTTACTATGCTGAAACGATAATTGGTTGTAGTTCATCGCGAAGTGCCGTGGAAACATCGAGAAGTGCCGCAGATGAATGCATGGAAGCAGGCGAACGTTACGATGGGAAGGAGTCCTTCAAGGATTGGGATAACACTAAGGCAAAGAGTACAATGAACAAAAGGCATAAAAAGTAAGCTGAATGATCTGCGATAAGTAATCGACAAAGATATATCAAAGGCAAGACTAAGAAGAAATGATATGTGAGAATTTCGACAAAGAGAATGTACAAGAATCCGAGGCAAAAATGAATGAACAACATTGTGCGATGTCTTCGCAAATTAAATATCAGACATCAATTAAATATGAATGATTGAATGATTTAACAACAATGAATGAATAAATGAATGGGACGAACCTTTATGGCGTACACCCTAGTTCGCGAATTACATTTCGTAAGAGGCAAATGTAAGACCTAAAGTGCATCATATAAGGGGGTATCTCTTAACATGGCTCAGGGAAAAGGTTACACCGCCCCTGGAACCTGGGTCATGCAGATTTGGGGCCCATGAAAGCCTATCCGGAGGAGGTACCTTGGATTCCCAACTATATATGTAGGTTATACCCTGGTTGGGCGACCGAGGGTCTCTTTCAAGGAGTCGGCGTATGATCAAGGCGCCGAGGTACCCGGTTGAGTCAAGAGTGCGGGAGCATGGAACTTCCTTACCACTCTTGACAAGTCTTGGCGCACGCTGCACTCGGCCCGAAGAAAACTCCACTTAGGGTGCAGCCTTGTAACCATAAACTCTATAGGTATAAGGGATAAGAGGTGCGAAAAAAACTGGTTGTTGTTAAGACAGGATGGGAGGAGCTAGCCTTGTATGGCCGATGTACGCCTCCTTGAAGGGGCAACCGGGAGGTGATAAGGGCGGCACCCTCCATTAGGGAGCCGATAAGTGCCAAATGTCACGAGGCTTTGTTTCCGCAAGGAAACTTAGGCTTGTCATATTTGTGCAAATGATCTGCAGAGGCAATAATACTAACGCGAGGGTAAGACGAGATCAATGGGTCCTTACATGCAAGTGTAAAGACGTCCTGCGATTTCGTCGCAAGGCGACAATGTCATGGGGCTTTACTTTCGCAAGAGAATTTAGGCCTGTCATATTGTCGCAAGCCAAATATCTCGCAGAGGCAAAAATACTTGAATAATGATAAGACAAGGTCAATGGGTTTTTACATGCAAGTGTAAAGACGTCCTGCGATCTTGTCGCAATAAAGGGTGGCAGAGTAAGACCTTTACTTAGGAAGGTCAAGCTTAGAAGTCCACCAAAAATGATAAGGCGAGACCAAAAAATCTCTTCTTTAATGAAAGTTCTTGCGATTTCATCGCAATTATAAATTTAAACATCATTCCTGATCAGAAGAAGAAAGTGCGAATCTCAGAAATTTCATTCTTTCATCTGAAGATGCATAACAGAGGCAAATATGGGGATGGAAAAGATGAAATATTGTTATCCATCTTCCAATAAAAGAGTTATACATTAATAATGTTAGCCAATTATACTACAAGGAAAAAGCGCCAAGAAAGGGAATGAAGATGGAATTTATGGACAACAAACCCAAGAAGTTTACAAAAAAGACACAGAAATGCACAGATATTACACGCAGCGAAAGAAACAAAAAGAATTATCTCTTTGGCGATTCTTCTCCTTTATCTGATCCTTCAATTCTATTATTCTCGCCGCCATAATTTTCCTCTTCGTTGGCTTCACTATCAGAAATGTCTGAGACATGCAAATTCTCAGGAACTTCTTCGGAAAGCCAAGGATATGAAGAAAGAGGGATTTTATGATCTTTACAAACATACTCCATGGCTTCATTGCGAAAACGAACGACATCATTATTAAAATTCGCCACTGTAGTTTGAAATTGATTCTTCAACTTGGAATATTAATTCTCATAAGGTTGAGATTCTTGGCGAAATAGCCGTGCTTTCTCAGATTCAAGTTCTTCAATCCTTGCTTGAAATCTTTTTCGGACTGCAAGTAGACAATGATAAGTTAACAACTCAACAGCAATATTACGAGGTAAGAAACAATGAAGGTATAATAAGTAACCTTCTCTGTCAGATATTATATCTTTAACCGAGGAAGTATGCTCGGTATGAAGACTAACATCAACACCTAAATTATTCCTGGCATTATCTAAGATTTTCGCGGCCCAAGCGAATTCATCATCATTATTTATAATAAGAAGTGAACGAATTTGGTTTTCTCGCTCATTAAGTAAAGAATTCTGACGAAGCAATTCATCTCGCTCCATTTGCACTTCGAGAAGGGACTTTTGAAATGTTGCTAATGCCTGGGCACCATTATTAGCAATGCGATCTTTGTCATCTATATGGTCACTAATTTTCTTCCTTAAAATTTTGGTTTCCTCATGAGACTCGAGGTACATTTGTTTAAACTGGTTGGCTGTACTTAAACTAGATCTGTGCTCAATTTCTAAGAGGCGGTACTTGGTTTGGAGTTCATTTAATGAAAGAGTATTAATTCTGCTCGACGAACTACTTAAAGAGTTGTTGAGATGAGCGAGAAGAGTATCATTATCCATAGGCTCAGGAAATGAATGGAGAAGAATAGCTTCTTCGGAGAGGTTATATACATCTGCGAAAGTGATAAGTCAGGTAGCAACAGGAAATTGATAAAATAAAAATAATAAGAGAGAAAAAAATTTTATACCATAAAGTTGCTGATTAGCATTCTGGAGAGTGGTAACTTTGTCTTTCTGGGCAGAAAACTCAGTTTCCAATTGTTGGATCTTTTCACGATATCTCGCAGACTCAACTTCTAATTCTTTGATCCTTGTGCAAGATTGGGTATTCTTTTTCAATTGAATGTTATACCTCCTCTCAAGATCTGAGGCAACCACAAAAGAAGTTTTTCCAGCCTGCGAAGAAAGATAAAAAGGTTTGTACATACGACTAAGTGAAGCCATTATTAATATGGGAATGGATAAAAAATCGAAGATTAAGATATGATAAAAAAAGATCGAAGATTTGCAGTAATAGAAGCACAGCTTGCAGAAGAAGAAGATAAAAGAAAAGTTGCAGAGAGAAGACGAAAGAGGAAAAGAGAAAGATATGAAAAATATATATAGAGAGAAACATCCTCGGGGGAAACGAGAGCATTTAATGTGAGAAGGGACGTGAATGGTCAAGAATAAACGATTGAAAGAGACGTGTCAGGAATAGAATGGAGGAGTATACATCTGTGATAAAGTCCGTATGGAAAGATGAAACTGAGACAAGTACAAATAAACAGTTGCGGCAGTTCAAAAATATTGATTCTCATGACATTCTCTCCTTCGCAGAGAAGACATGAGAAGAGGCAAGATGTAGGATCATAATATCGCCACAACAACGATTCGCGAAGACGACTGATAAAGACATTGCGAGTGAGTCGCAGAGGGTTAGATATAAATGACGCACTGGATGACGATAGGAGGATATGAAATATGGCGAAGGTTAAGAAGTGTCGCGAGTACGAATATTTGTATGTCTGCGACGCCATGAGACATTCCCGAAAATAAAGGACAATTTTAGTCTGTCATTCACTATGTATTACCCTATATAAAGGGATGAGTGAATCTGTTGTAAAGGGGGATCTTTTTGGATTGGAGAGTAAGTCATTAAGAGAGAGAAAGAGAGAAAATATTTGTAAGTTCTTGAGTATAATTCCATTTTCCTGTGTAAAGATTGAAGAAAGTTATTAATAAATATTCATAATTGTTCATCTATTATCTTTTGAATGGATTAGTTAAACAAAATATAGTGAGGGGTGTATTGTGGGATTTCCTGCAACTACACCATTATATGTTTATCAGGTTATACTTGGTAGTCCTTACTTATGGGATTGAGATGCGATTTTACATAGGAGGAACCAGAAGTATAGCTTTACCAAAGATGGGAAAGATTTTGTAGTACAAGCTATAGACTCCCCTCTTAAGGGAGCGAGCTTGATTACAGCCACTCAGGAAAAACGGTTGGTGAATGCTAGTACAAAGTTCATTCTCCTTATCCGTTCTCTTGACGAGAAGTCGAGTAGAGTTTGTTTGGAAACCCTAACCAAACAACAAGAAGACAACCTAGAAAGGTTGAAGATGTTTGAACCATCATTACTAGATAATGACGAAGATGACAAGATAATCTTGCCACATGTGGAAGACTTGTGGTTTGATAGAGAAGAACCACTCGAAGAAGATTGCATTACGGAGCAAAGAGAAACTAAGACAAGACAAGAAGAAAAGGACGCTTTTCTAATTGGAAGTCGAAGTCAAGTTCACAGCAAGGAGAGATGCTTCAGCATGCAGAAAGGAACTCTCGGGGTTCCCTAACCTCCAAATATAACTTTCACTGGAGTTCAAGTTCTTGAGTGGGGGCGCATGATACATGTGTATCATCCTCTCTCTGGGAACTAGTGATCCTCAAGAAGGATTGAGGATAGAATTGTAATTGAAGGAAGGAATACTGATTTTTAGGCAGTATTCATAGATAAGGAAACATTCCTAAACAAGGTAATATTCCTAGATAAGGAAATATACCTAGAAAAGGAATATTTCCTAGATATGGAAATATATACTCCCTCCGTCCCACTATTAGATGACCTAGTTCAAGTTTGCACAATTTTTAAGGCAAGGAATGGAATGAGTATTTTTAAGTATTCTTTACAATTATACCCTTATGGATAATAATTTGTAAAATTTAGAAATGATTTACCTCTCAAACTATACCGTGGATTTTCGTAAACTTTATATCATTGAAAAGCATTTTAAAACACCTACGCAACGAGTATAAACATGAATATCAAATTATATATATTTCTTATACTACCGATAATCAATCGAAAGGATAATTTTAGAAATATTCCCTTGTTTATGAGATAGGTCAACTAACGATGGGACAAAATTTTAAACTAAATAGGTCATCTAATAGTGGGACGGAGGGAGTACTTAGAAAAGGAATTATTCCTAGATTAAGAATATTCCTAGACAAGGTAATAGTCCTAGATAAGGAAATATACCTAGAAAAGGATTTATTCCTAGATAAGGAAATAAATTCCTATAAGGTTTGGGAAACCGTTGAAGCTATAAATAGAGATGTTTAGCTCATAGCTAAGGCAATCTAGAGAGTGTGGTTTGACACCTAGAAAAGGAGGTTGAACGCACATACCTAGAAAGAAGTTTGTGAGGCAATTAATTATTATAAAAGCAAGCTTAGCAAACAGTTTAAGGTTATTTACCTAGAGAGATTGTGAGCGTAACAAGGAGAGAATTTTAATAGTTTTATTGCTTATAATCTAGAGAAGATATTTTCTTCGAATCTGGTTTCTAGTGTATTTTGTTTTCTAGTTTTCGTCCATTATTATTCTGAATTCTGCCTCTATAATAATAGTCACCAAGGTACAGAGATCAATACGTATCATTAACTCATTCAACTGCACCAAGATATTCTCAACATCCCCTTTAGGGTAAACATTAGATCGGTCAGCAAGTTGAAGAACTACACGAGTCTCCTTGAGAGGACCAAGATTAAGAGAATCATAAATTGAAGCAAGCATAACATTAACAGATGCTCATAAATCTAGAAAAGCTCGTGTAAACCTGGTTTTACCAATTGTGCATGGTATTGTAAATCTACCGAGATCTTTTAATTTAGGTGGGAGTTTCTTTTGAAGAAATGCCGAAGCATTCTCCCCCACACTCATTACCTCATTACCGATCAGCTTTTTCTTTTTAGTGCACAACTCCTTCAAAAATTTGGCCCACCTGGGGACTATTTTGATGGCCTCAATAAGTGGAATATTGATTTCCAACTTGCTGAAGATGTCCAAAATTTCTTTGTCTTGATCCTTCTTTTTGGACTTGGCAAAACGACTCGGAAAAGGAGGTGGTGTAATATGTGTAGGAACCGAAACCTTAGGTTGGCCGGATTGAATTGTCTTTTCCTTAGGCTCGGTTTGCGCCTCTTCCTCATGATCTAAGTCATCGACAATTTGTCTCTGCTGATTTGGCTCTAGCTTCTTCCCACTTCTCAACATAACCGAATGAACATCCTCAATTGGATTATAACAAGAGGTTGATATGGAAGTTTAGAGAATACCTGAGCCTTCAATAAATTCATTTCGGTAGCCATTTGCGCTACCTGGGTTTGTAGGTCCTTAATAGCAGAATCGGTCTTCTGCTGATTTTGTTGAAACAAGGATGTGATTCCTTGCATCATAGGATTCAATTTCTCATCAATATTAAGGCTTTGAATCTGTGGTTGAGCTTGAGATTGTGGTTGTTGGAAACCACTTTGCCTCGCAGCTTGCGTATTTGCATATTTGCATAACTGAAATTCAGATGATCCTTGCGTATTTGCATAACTAAAATTCAGATTATCCTTCCAACCAGGGTTATAAGTATTAGAGTAGGGATCATACCTCGGACTTTGATTAGGGAACACAAAATTCACCTGTCCAGCCTCTTCCTCATAAGAAGGAATAATAATTGCAACCATTCGTTGTACTACCTTCTCTATATTGTTCAACCGCTGCTCTGATTGAGAAAATCCTCCTATCTCACTAACTCTTCTGATATTTGAGTTGTTTCTGGTATTAAACTGTTGTGCATTTGAAGCCATACTCTCAATCGAACTGGTTGCTTGTGAGAATATCTTTTCACTAAGTGTACCACCTGAGGCTGCATCAATCAAACACCTCTGTTCTGGAAGTAACCCTTCATAGAAGTGTTGAATGGTGAGTGCTGGAGTGATGTTGTGGTGCGGGCAGATTTCCAACAACCTTTTGTACCTTTCCCAATATTCATCAAGAGTCTCTCCCTGTAATCTGCATAATACCACTGATCTCCTTTCAGATTGATGCAACTTTGGAAGCAGGAAAATACTTCTTTAAAGTTTGTTCATGTCAGACCAAGTTGTAATACTTATAGAAGGAAGGTAATACAACCATGCATCAACCTGGTCTAACAATGAGAACGGGAAAGCCTGCAACATAGCCGTTTCCTTGTCTTCGGTACCCTACCGTAAACTGGTCACTACATTCTGAAATATCTTAAGATGCCGGTTCGGATCTTCGCCCGGAAGTACTTTGAACTTCGGTAAATGGTGAAGCAAATTTGACTTTAGTTCCACTGTGTCAGTGAGGGTAATACAGAATAGTTGTGAATCTAAGCATGGAGATGTCAATTCTCTCAACTTCTTCTCAGGAGGTGGGGGATTTTCGTTCACCATTTCTTCTAACTGCGGATCTTGTTGAATTGTTCCTCTTCGAGTAGTAATACCACATTGTTTATAACCAGCGTGATAACTAGGAGCCAGAGATTAAGCACTTGAAACAAAAATCTAGAAAGCAATATAAAAAAACTAACAATAAAATTTGAAAACAAGAATAAAAACGAAAAATATAAATTAAAATAAATAATAACAAAAATAAAACTAAAAAAAATCAAGTAATGACTACAAAAATATGAAAACAAATAAATAACAACTAAAAGCTATCAACTGCTCCCCGGCAACGGCGCCAAAAGTTGGCGCGTGTCGTGAGTGCAACAAATTAAATCACTTATTTCCACACAATTAACTGGTAATATAATGGAAGCAAGGATCGTTCCCACGAAGAGCAGGGAGTTTTCAGTTGTCATATATCACAAATGGGGTGGTGGGGTGGGGGGGTGGGGTGGTGGTGGGGGGGTGGGGGTTGTTTGTAGGTTGCAAATAAAGCAATGTAAATAACAAAGCAAATAAAGATGTAATCAAGTATGAGGAGTATGATCGAGGAATCCTTCTTCGTTACTAAACATTCATCAAAGTAATATAATTATCAATTCATCATTAATCGTATATTATCACCAACCATAGGGTAACAGGTACGCTTAGCTACCCCCAAGACTCATAATATCACCAAATAACAGGTACGCTTAGCTATCAGATTCACTTACTAGTATTGTTCCTACACGCGATTGCTCCACAGAATCCCTCTGCAAGGTTTCACGTTTTTTTTACTTGTGTAAGGGTTATTCAATAATTATGGATACCCAAACCCGTTACTAGCAATAGATCAATCAAGGGATCAGTTTAGTTGGCCAACTAAATCAACCAATCAATGAATCATAAATATATTCATAATAGTAGAAACAAACAATAATCATATGAAGAAATCAAAATAGATTCATATATTAAATCAAATCATGTTTAGAACTTAGTTCATCATCAATCAAATAGGAGTTTAGCTACTCATGGATTTAGTGAAACCCATGATATAAATATGATAAAATCAAAGATAAATAGTTTCGTTAATGGAAGAACCCAAAACCCAATCTTTCGCTCCTTGTCTTCTTGTCACTTCCGTATCTCTTGATAATATTCTCTGTTCGGTACTTCGAACTCTCCTTCAAAATATTTGGAAGTATCTTTTAATATCCCTAAGAATATTTGGGTTTGGAAATACTCCGGAACTAAGAAAACCAATTTTGGCAAGTACTTTCGTCACTTCTTGGAGGGTGTAACCGATCCTGGTAATTGGTGTGGTCGGTCACACACGTAGGTAGGAATTGGGCCTTATTTGATCCATACGGTTTTGCCCACAACTTTTGCATACGAACTAGGAATGACCTCATTATTTTTGTGTTCTTTTCGTCTCTTCATTCTCTACAAAATAGAGTTGAATACTCCTGAATTTGGTTGAGTTCCTCCTGGTCCTTAGTCCAAGCTCACGTTTATGTCCGCTTTAACACTCTTTTTGCTCCTTTTGGATGATTCTACCTAAATAAGACAAACAAAAGAAAAAAAAGAGTAATACAAGGCAATATGAAAGAAACATAGCAAATACAAGCATGGAATTAATAACAAAAGTATAGTAAATTATGCACTTATCACTGCTGGTCATTTTGAGTTAAAGGCGAGCACAATACACATGCTCCCTGTGTTTCGAGGGGTTGATGCTGAAAACCCTTACTACCACGAGAGAGATTTTGAGGAGATACGTAGGACTGCGATTCAATCGGTTAATGAGAAAAGTCCATGAAATTGCGTTTATTTCCTTTTTCTTTGAAGGAAAAGGCCAAATCTTGGCTACATGCTTTGCGGCCTCAGTCCATTAGAACTTGGGATGAACTTACGAAAGAATTTTTCAAAAAGTTCTTCCTAAATCACAAAACAGCTACCATTCGTCAGAGTATAAACAATTTTGTTCAACTAGATGGTGAGACATTGTCTAAGTATCTAGAGCGTTTTAATGATTTGTTACTCCAATATCCTCACCATGGTTTCAAACAGTGGAGACTATCAACAATTCTATATGAAGGGTTGGATTTTGCCACTCGAACCATGGTTGAAGCAATGTGCAATGGTGAGTTCACAGATAAAAGTGTCGACGAGTCGTGGGCCTTCTTACATGAAGTTTCCGAGAAAACTCAGCAATGGGAGTCTGTTAGAGAACCTAGGAAGTCGACCATTAGGGGTAGTATTCATAATATATAGTCTGACTTTGAGGGAAATACAAAAATTGCATCTCTAGCTAGGAGAGTTGAGGATTTAGAACTGGAGAAAAATATAAAATATGCTGCTTCTACTTCTTGTAACCAAGTTGAAGAGGCCAATGCTATGTATCAAAAGTAAGAGAATAACCCATATTCTCAGACATATAACCTAGGGTGGAGGAACCACCCTAACTTTTCATGGTCCAAGGGCCCTGTACAAGGGGGTGCATCAGGAAACACACAAGGATATTCATATCCTAGAAACCCTCAGGTACAATCGTACACACAACACCCTTTTGAGAAAAAATTGTATAGCATTGAAGAAAGTGTCGGTCTGTTGACCCAAAATCTTTTGCAAATTCAGAAGACCACTGACCAACGTTTCATAAGTCTAGAACTTAAGATGGGTCAAATCTATGATGTACTTAATGAAAGGGAAAAGGGTAAGTTCCCAAGTCAACCTCAACAAAATCCAAAAGGCGCATTTCAGGCAAGTACTTCTACTTGCAATGAGTCGTCTCGTGTGAATGCTGTTACTACTCTTCGTAGTGGTAAAGTAATCGACAACAATGTAAGCATGCCTGAAAAGAGTGAGTCTGAGTCTAAGTCACAATTGCATAAAACATCGCATGATACACCAGTTGTGGAAAATGATTCTGAGCATCTCCCTAAAACTGAAAAAGTCTGCTGATGTTAATGTCTCTGTGCCATCGAATGTACCTGTATCTCATTTCCCTCAAAGGTTAGAGCATCAAAATAAGGTATCGCAGTATCACGAGATATTGGAATTGTCAAACGAGTTAACATCAACATTCCATTTCTCGAAGCAATTAAGCAGATTCCTGCTTATGCGAAATTCCTTAAGGACCTCTGTACACAAAAGCGAAAGCTTAATATTCACAAGCGCGCCTTTCTCGCTGAACATGTAATTTCTATCATTCAAAATAAGACTCCACCTAAGTTTAGAGACCCAGGTTTTCCAACAATGTCATGCATGATAGGTGACCATACGGTCAATAAGGCGTTACTAGACTTAGGGGCAAGTGTGAACCTACTACCATAGTCGGTATATGTGCAGTTGGATCTTGGAGAGTTAAAACCAACACCTATAACTTTGCAATTGGCGGACAGATCCGTCAAAATTCCTCGTGGTGTGGTAGAAGATATTTTGATTAAGGTTGACAAGTTTTATTTTCCTGTGGACTTCACTGTATTAGATACTCAGCCTGTGCAGAACCCAGACTGTCACATTCCTGTCATTTTAGGACGTCCCTTCTTGGCGATGTACAATGCAATTATTAATTGTCGTAATGGAGTGTTGAAGTTGTCATTTGGTAACATGACTGTGGATTTAAATGTTTTCAATGCTAGCCAGCAACATTTAGAACTTGATGAGGATGATGATGTACATGAGATTAACATGATTGAAAGTTTAATTCAGGACTCGTTGTCTAATAACTTCTCTGTTGATCCTTTGCATGCTTGTTTGAATAATTTTAACTTGGATCTTTTTGATGATGAGTACATAAGTGAAGTGAATTCTTTGCTTGAATCTTCACCTCTCATGGACACCACTAAATGGAAAGCTAGAGTAGAGCCACTTCCAGTCTCTGAATCTAAGTCTGTCCCGTCTCTTGTTGAGCCACCAAAGCTTGAACTGAAACCATTGCTTGATACTCTTAAATATGCATTTTTGGGTTCTTCTAATACTTTGCATGTAATCATTTCGTCTGCTTTAGATATAGAATAGGAGAGTAAGCTTTTAGAAGTACTTAGAAAGCATAAAGAAGCCTTAGGATGGACAATCTCAGATATTAAGGGTATTAGTCCTACAGTCTGTATGCATCACATAAATCTTGAAGATAATGCTAAAACATCTAGGGAAATGCAGAGACGTCTTAATCCTAACATGAAATAGGTTCTTAGGGGTGAGATCCTTAATCTTCTTGATGCGGGTATCATATACCCGATTTCAGATAGCAAATGGGTTAGTCCCATTCAGGTTGTGCCGAAAAATTCAGGTATTACTGTAGTTCAAAATGATAAAGATGAGTTAGTTCCTACTCGAGTAACCACATGGTGGCGAGTTTTCATTAACTATAGGAAGTTGAACGAAGTTACAAGGAAAGATCTCTTCCCTCTTCCTTTCATAGATCAAATGTTAGAAAAGTTATCTGGACATAGTCATTACTGTTTCTTAGACGGCTATTCTGGTTACAACCAGATTCACATAGCACCCGAAGATCAGGAAAAGACTACATTTACATGTCCTTATGGTACATTTGCTTATCGTCGCATGCCTTTTGGGTTGTGTAATGCACCCACTACATTTCAACGTTGTATGATGAGCATCTTTTCTGACATGGTTGATAAGTTTCTTGAGATATTCATGGATGATTTTTCTATCTTTGGCTCTTCTTTTGATGAATGTTTGCATCATCTTGCACTTGTCTTGATCAGATTTAAAGAAAAGTGCTTAATTCTGAACTGGGAAAAGTGCCATTTCATGGTTCAGTCAGGCATAGTTTTAGGACATATCATCTCTGAAAAAGGCATAAAAGTAGATAGAGCAAAATTCGACCTTATTAAACACCTTCAACAACCTCGCTCTGTGAGGGAGGTTAGATCATTTTTAGGCCATGCTGGTTTCTATCGTAGATTCATTAAGATTTCAGTAAGATCTCAAGACCACTTTGTAATCTTCTTGGTAAAGATATTGCTTTTGTATTTGATGATGCTTGTGTGCGTGCATAGGAAGAGCTCAAAACCATTCTAACTTCAGCCCTTATAGTCCGACCACCTAACTGGAAATTTCCATTTGAAATCATGTGTGACGCGTCTGATTTTGTTGTCGGTGGTGTTTTAGGACAGCGCGTCGATAGACTTCCACATATGATATACTATGCTAGCAAGACTCTTAATGATGCTCAAATTAACTACTCAACTACTGAGAAGGAATTGGTTGTTTTTGTTTTTGCATTGGATAAGTTTAGGTCATACTTGATAGGGTATAAGGTCATCATATACACTGATCATGATGCTCTGAAATTCCTTCTTTCTAAGAAGGATGCTAAAGCTCGTCTTATCCGATGGATATTATTGTTACAGGAATTCGATCTCGAAATTCGAGATAAGAAAGGTTCTGAAAATATGGTTGCTGATCACCTGTCTAGGTTAAATACTGATTCTGCGAATGAGTCCTTGCTTATTAGAGAGTCATTTCCTTCCTGATGAACAATTAAGGCTTGTGTCTAAGTTTCCTTGGTTTGCTGACATTGTAAACTATTTTGCCACAGGAAGAATGCCTTTGCATTGGTCTATACAAGACCGTTCTAAGTTTTTGTCTGAAGTAAAATACTTCTTTTGGGATGACCCGTACCTTGTTAAGTACTGCCCGAACCAAATCATTAGGAAATGTGTCCCCAACAGTGAACAAAAAGATGTGATATCTTTTTTTCATGACCAAGCATGTGGAGGCCATTTCAGTGCCAAGAAAACTGCTGCAAAAATCTTGCAGAGTGGGTTTTACTGACCATCGTTGTTCAAAGACTGTCATGCTTATTGTATTGCTTGTGAACGTTGTCAGAAACTAGGAACTATTTCCAAGAGAAACATGATGCCATTGCACCCTATTTTGATTGTTGAACTGTTTGATTGTGGGGAATTGATTTCATGGGACCATTTCCTAATTCTTAAGGTAAGCTATACATCCCCGTTGATGTTGATTATGTTTCTAAGTGGGTAGAAGAAATTGCGACCAAAATAAATGACCATAGGGTGGTTCTTTCCTTCTTAAAAGAAAGCATATTTTTCGTTTTGGCACTCCTAGAGCTATAATCAGTGATGGTGGTTCACATTTTTGCGATAGATCTTTTGAGTCATTAGTAAGCAAGTATGGCATAACTCATAAAGTCGCAACCCCATACCATCCATAGACCAGTGGCCAAGTAGAGGTTTCTAATAGGGAGATTAAGCATTATTCTTGAAAAGACGGCTAACCCATCTATAAAAGATTGGTATTTACGATTGAATGATGCTTTATGGGCCTATCGAACAGCGTATAAAACCCCTATTGGCGTGTCCCCTTACAGACTTGTGTATGGAAAGCCTTGTCATTTACCTGTTGAACTAGAACATCGAGCATATTGGTCTATCAAAAAGCTTCACTTCTCTCTTGATAAGGCAGGTACTCAACGGAAGCTTCAGCTCAATGAATTGGAAGAGCTGAGAAATGATGCTTATGATAGTGCTAAGTTGTATAAAAATAGAATGAAAGTGTTTCATGACAAGCGTATTTTGCGTAAGTCTTTCTAACCTGGTCAGAAAGTCTTATTGTACAACTCTCATTTGCATCTTTTTCCAGGTAAATTGCGTTCTAGATGGACATGCCAGTTCTTGGTGCGCACAATATTCCCTCATGCAGCTGTAGAACTCGAAGATGTAGCAACGAAGAACGTTTTCAAAGTCAATGGCCAGAGACTAAAGCCATTCTTTTAATCAATTCCACCTGAAATTGAAACAACTGATCTGGAGGACCCTGTCTATCTAGATTGAACTGGCTCACCCCTTGTACATACCAGTTTTAAATTCCATTTTCTGTCCTTTGCTTTCTTTTGGTTTCAGTTTGATAGACTAGTTTTTGCTATATATAATCTCTATTTTTTGTTATATCTACTTTGCTTCTCAACTATTTGGTTTGGCAACACTTTTTGGATCTGGTACTCTCTAACCTCTTCTTTCTCTTCAAGAACTTCATGGCATGTTATAACTTTGTGAATCTTTAGAAACATTGAGGACACTGTTTCACATAGGTTTGGGGGTACAAGTAGATATCACATGAACTTTGTAGTTAGAACTTGTGAATAAATAAAATCATAATCCCAAAAAAAAAAAAAAAAAAAAAAAATGAAAAATGGAGCTCATTTACCTTGATTTGTGATACCTGTGCATGTATGATATCTTAGGGTTTTTAGTCTAGATGATGAGGCACCCCTGATTCTAGCATAATTCACATGTGATACAGAAAATTTGCACATGCACGATCTACCAAGCGTGTATAGCGTCGGTGTTTCATAGGTTAAGTAGGCTGCCAATCATCTAGAATACTGAATGAGCCTTGACTAGCTTGTTCTTTGGTTGGCTGGGATAAAAGTTGGAGGATACATTAAGAAAAGCAACCATTGAATTTGACCGGGTGCATCGAAAAGGGCTGCCTCTTAACACGGGTAAGCTGAAATATCACCAACTCCTCGGGTGAACATTCACAATTCTCGTAAAGCGGGACAACTAGCTTGGCTTCGAATTCAGTTCTTAGCCTAAAAAACTATCCCTTAGTAATTGGCAGTCAGATCTTCCTACAACAAATCATTCTCTATACATGTCTAAGTTAGATGCACTTTGCACTCTTATTACATGTCTTTAGTTGTTCCAGTGCTAGAATTGTGCCTTTGAAAGATAGATTGACATATCCAATTGTTGTGAGCTAAAATTGAATGCAGGTATCACTTTCATGGAATCTGAGATTATATTTTGTCCTAGAAATTTGTGGGTATGTTCTGAGCAATCCCTCACGAGACTTCAACTCGTCCACTAGGTACACTTCGTGGTTTAAAAGGCTTATTGCATCCGCTAAATGCAATCGAGAGACCAGCGACAGTGGTGTATGTAGGATTTTCTTTAGTTTTTGTTTTTACTCGCGGACGAGCAACATTCAGGTTTGGGGGTATTTGATAGGCACCTAATATTGTATATATTCTTATCATTTTTTAGGTGTTTACGGTATCTTTTTGCACTAATTGCTTATATTTGTGCCAAATTATGCATTGTGTTTTTCTTGTTTGTTGCGAGTAAATTGTGGTAATTGTTCCTGATTCTTTGTTTTGTAATGTTTAGGGAATGAAAAGAATGGTCCGAACATGGGATATGCACAAAGTGGGGATGGAGCTGTTATGCCTTGTCGAGCTAGATGTCAAGTCGGCTTTAAACAGATACGCGTAATGGAGAAGGCAGTCGGGGTGTGGGCATATTTATGAAGTGAATCGAGCTAGTAGTGAAAAATTTCTGATCTTGAAATAATTTTATGGGCCGAAATTCAAAACTCAAATACATGGAAATGAACTCAAGCCCAAGGTCCTTTCCTGCATACCAAAAATGAGGTATTCATGTTTTACACCAGAGTACATCACCACCTTTCTCAACCCGATCTCACACACGAGAAACAAGTTTCTTTCTCTGTGCTCTTTTTTCCTAGAAATTCACTCGGCTTATCTTTATCTCACAATTTTCTTTGCATGTCAAATGTATCTACCACCTCTGTCCCATCTATCAAACCCATACCTCTATCACCACCTTTCCCTTGTCGATTACATGCTTAATCCATATATTTATCTTTGTACTCATTTCAACCTAGCCCTAGACTATGAAGTGCAAGATTAGGTCAGCTGATTTCTTTTCAAAAGCGACAGAATTGACAAGCTAGAGGTTTGATTTTGTTACTCCCTGCAACATCAATAGAAGCAGCAGCAAGAAATTGACAGTAATAGGGTGGGTGGCCATAATGAAGTCCATCTGCAAAATGGTGAGTTTCAAGAACATCTAATCGCCGAATTTCAGACTGTAATGGTACAAATTGTCACCCATTTTGGGGATGAACTTCGTATATAAATGAGGGTTAGGGTTGTGCTTCAAAGACAAGGTCAGGTGCGTTGTACAAGCAGCAGGAGTGATAAGCTAGGTCTTAATTTCCCGTTTCTTCAAACACCAACAAAAGCAGCAGAGAATTGACAAACTGACAGCATCAGACTATTGTGAAGACGGTGTAATGACTGTGCATGAGAAGGAAAACTACATCAGTGGTGAGTTCCAGGAAATTCCTAAATTTGTTTTGGTGTATCTGTTGATTGAGTTAATGGGAATTTTGGGGGAGAAATTTATGTATAAATAGGGGTTGTCATGATGTATGAAGGGTATGCAGGGAGTGAGGTTTGAAGTACTCTAAGTAGTTTCCTTTGTTCTTGAGAAATTAGTTGAAAATAATAGAGTTAAATTGTATCAATGGGTTTATATATTTTCGTATTATATTTGTCTCATGTCTTCACTATGTTCTAAATTCTCAGCTAGGGCATAGATGAAGCCCTTAACTTACTCAGTTAGGAGATGTTTAACTTTTGAGCTGCAATATATAACTTTCACCTAGTATATCAGGTATCCTAGGTTGTTAGAACACATTTATATTGCCAAATCAACTTATGTTTGATTGATATCTTTAGTCCGTGATTATTTGTGTTGTAAGGAAGACATCTAATACTGGGGATTAATGCTTTAGTTAATTTTAAACTATCCATCTTTGAACCCCTTTGGAAAGGCGAAAGACTCGTATATTCACCGCTGATCTATTGTAAGGGAAAAGAATAATTTTTGTAGCTGAACTTCTAGTAGGAGTTAAGTGGTGGACTCAACTGCCCCAGTGCCTTTAACTTGAGTGCTTAAAACCTTCTTTGCATTCGTACCTCTATGTTTTAGTTTAATATTCATAACAAACATCTAGTCATTTCGACAAACCCTTTGATTTGAATTAGTAAAGTAAAGTTTTGAGTTCAACTTCACCTTGCCCTAGTCTTGGTGGGTTCGACCCGTATTTTCCCTGTTTACATTGTTGACACTGTGCACTTGCAGTTTAGTAGGATAGAACAATGATCTGATCCTATGGCCACTAGGTGTCTTAGGGAAGCATCTGGGAATTGCGCATGCCAATCAGCATTGATCACAGCTCTATCAAGTCTTTCTTGTATGTTTTGATTTCCTTCTCTATGATTGTCCCAAGTAAAATCTGAACCTATGTAACCAAGATCATATAAGCCAACTCTCTCAATACGTATCAAGTTAGTATCAGAGCAAAGTTCGTTACTTTTAGGGAAGATTCCCGTGGTTTATGGTCTTCACTAGATATCTCTACAAACAAATTGGTGAGTTACTGAAAAAGCAAGAATATGTTAAAAGAACAAGAAAACCAAGGATGACAAAATCAGACGATGAGTCTAAGACTGATGAACCAAAAACTACCGACGAGAAGGTGGTTATGTTATAAAAAGAGATGAAGACGATTCAAACTACCCTGGACGATTTGGTTACTTGTATTCGTTCCAATACACCAAATCTGAAACTTACGAAAAAGAAATATCCATCTTGGGGTTTGCAAGAAGAGGATGAGGAGGAAGAAGAAGAAAGCGAAGAGGAAGAAGAAGATGAGATTCCTAACGGCAAAAAAACAACAAAACCTCGTGGTAAGTTTATGAATCATGGTAAGAATCTAAAAATTGATTTCCATGTTGATATTCCACTTTATAATGGAAGTGTCGATGTAGAGAAATTAAATGACTGGATAGAGCATCTAGAGACGTACTTTTCTTTCTTTGAATATGGTTAGAAGGAGAAGATATCTTTTGCGGCATTGAAGCTTTCAAAGCATGCTCTAATATGGTGGAAAGCTTATCAAAGACAATACCTAAGTAAGGGAGAATTGTCATGGAAGGGATTCAAGGAAGTTGTGAGGAAATTTTTTTAACTGGTTGGCTACCTTGAAGAGAGATGGTTCAAGTGGTACGACTTGAAGCAGTCATACAACCAAACCGTGCAAGAATATACTTCGGAATTTCAGAATCAAGCTATGGTTTTGGATTTAGACTTGGAAGATAATTATATCTATATGAAGTATATCTCCGGGTTCCATGAGTATATACGGAAGGAGTTGAACATGTTTTCGGTGGATAATATGTCCGAAGCAAGCATAAAAGCTAATGCTATCAAAGGAAGGCTTAAGAAATCTGATGTTGAGGGAAACACCAAGGGAAAGTCTAGAGGTTTCGTCGCTAAAGGAGATGAAAGGACCAAAGAGGATAGGAAGTCTAAAGACAAAGAAGGTTTGACTTGCACATATTGCAAACAAACAGGACATGTTGTCGACAAGTGTTGGATGAAGTATCCTAATCTAAAACCAAAAGGGTTGCAGAATAAAGAAGCCAAGAAGGCAGCACTAGTCGTACAAGCTCCAATAGAAGTCCAAGGAATAACGGAACCCAACTCAAAGCTCTCTCTTATGGCAGGAGCAAAAGAAGGACCTTTAAAATATGACCTTAGGGAACGACTCTTCACAGTTAACAGGTTAAGACAACACTTGTAAATGCCATTATTGACCCGGGAAGTCAGGAGAATTTAATTTCACATTCTTTGGTACAGAAGTTGGGTTTGAAGACTTTCAAACATCCGAAACCCTATCCTTTAGGGTGGCTTCAAAAGAAAGGTGGGCTGCAGGTTTCAGAACAATGTACATTCAAGTTTGCTTTTGAAGAGTCATACATTGATGAGGTGACATGCGATGTGGTTCCATTAGATGTTTATCATGTTTTACTTGGTAGTCCTTACTTATGGGATTGAGATGCGATTTTACATAGGAGGAACCAGATGTATAGCTTTACCAAAGATGGGAAAGCTTTTGTAATACGAGCTATAGACTCTCCTCTTAAGGGAGCAAGCTTGATTACAGCCACTCAGGCAAAACTGTTGGTGAATGCTAGTAAAAAGTTCATTCTCCTTATCCGTTCTCTTGACGAGAAGTCGAGTAGAGTTTGTTTGGAAACCCTAACCAAACAACAAGAAGACAACCTAGAAAGGTTGAAGATGTTTGAACCACCATTACTAGATAATGACGAACATGACAAGATAATCTTGCCATATGTGGAAGACTTGTGGTTTGATAGAGAAGAACCACTCGAAGAAGATTGCATTACGGAGCGAAGAGAAACTAAGACAAGACAAGAAGATAAGGACGCTTTTCTAATTGGAAGTCGAAGTCAAGTTCACAACAAGGAGAGATGCTTCAGCATGCAGAAAGGAACTCACGGGTTCCCTAACCTCCAAATCTAACTTTCACAGGAGTTCAAGTTCTTGAGTGGGCGCGCATGATACATGTGTATCAACCTCTCTCTGGGAACTAGTGAGGATAGAATTGTAATTGAAGGAAGGAATACTGATTTTTAGGCAGTATTCTTAGATAAGGAAACATTCCTAAATAAGGTAATATTCCTAGATAAGGAAATATATCTAGAAAAGGAATATTTCCTAGACAAAGTAATATTTCTAGATATGGAAATATATACTTAGAAAAGGAATTATTCCTAGATTAAGAATATTCCTAGACAAGGTAATATTCCTAGATAAGGAAATATACCTAGAAAAGGAATTATTCCTAGATAAGGAAATAAATTCCTATAAGGTTTGGGAAACCGTTGAAGCTATAAATAGAGATGTTTAGCTCATAGCTAAGACAATCTAGAGAGTGTCGTCTGACACCTAGAAAAGGAGGTTGAACGCACATACCTAGAAAGAAGTTTGTGAGGCAATTAATTATTGTAAAAGCAAGCTTAGCAAACAATTTAAGGTTATTTACCTAGAGAGATTGTGAGCGTAACAAAGAGAGAATTGTAATAGTTTTATTGCTTATAATCTAGAGAAGATATTTTCTTCGAATCTGGTTTCTAGTGTGTTTTGTTTTCTAGTTTTCGTCCATTAATATTCTGAATTCTGCCTCTATAATAATAGTCACCAAGGTACAGAGATCAATACGTATCATTAACTCATTCACCTGCACCAAGATATTCTCAACATCCCCTTTAGGGTAAACATTAGATCGGTCAGCAAGTTGAAGAACTACACGAGTTTCCTTGAGAGGACCAAGATTAAGAGAATCATAAATTGAAGCAAGCATAACATTAACAGATGCTCATAAATCTAGAAAAGCTCGTGTAAACCTGGTTTTACCAATTGTGCATGGTATTGTAAAGCTACCGAGATCTTTTAATTTAGGTGGGAGTTTCTTTTGAAGAAATGCCGAAGCATTCTCCCCACACTCATTACCTCATTACCGATCAGCTTTTTCTTTTTAGTGCACAACTCCTTCAAAAATTTGGCCCACCTGGGGACTATTTTGATGGCCTCAATAAGTGGAATATTGATTTCCAACTTGCTGAAGATGTCCAAAATTTCTTTGTCTTGATCCTTCTTTTTGGACTTGGCAAAACGACTCGGAAAAGGAGGTGGTGTAATATGTGTAGGAACCGAAACCTTAGGTTGGCCGGATTGAATTGTCTTTTCCTTAGGCTCGGTTTGCGCCTCTTCCTCATGATCTAAGTCATCGACAATTTGTCTCTGCTGATTTGGCTCTAGCTGCTTCCCACTTCTCAACATAACCGAATGAACATCCTCAATTGGATTATAACAAGAGGTTGAGATGGAAGTTTAGAGAATACCTGAGCCTTCAATAAATTCATTTCGGTAGCCATTTGCGCTACCTGGGTTTGTAGGTCCTTAATAGCAGAATCGGTCTTCTGCTGATTTTGTTGAAACAAGGATGTGATTCCTTGCATCATAGCATTCAATTTCTCATCAATATTAAGGCTTTGAATCTGTGGTTGAGCTTGAGATTGTAGTTGTTGGAAACCACTTTGCCTCGCATCTTGCGTATTTGCATATTTGCATAACTGAAATTCGGATGATCCTTGCGTATTTGCATAACTAAAATTCAGATGATCCTTCCAACCAGGGTTATAAGTATTAGAGTAGGGATCATACCTCGGACTTTGATTAGGGAACACAAAATTCACCTGTCCAGCCTCTTCCTCATAAGAAGGAATAATAATTGCAACCATTCGTTGTACTACCTTCTCTATATTGTTCAACCGCTGCTCTGATTGAGAAGATCCTCCTATCTCACTAACTCTTCTGATATTTGAGTTATTTCTGGTATAAAACTGTTGTGCATTTGAAGCCATACTCTCAATCGAACTGGTTGCTTGTGAGAATATCTTTTCACTAAGTGTACCACCTGAGGCTGCATCAATCAAACACCTCTGTTCTGGAAGTAACCCTTCATAGAAGTGTTGAATGGTGAGTGCTGGAGTGATGTTGTGGTGCGGGCAGATTTCCAACAACCTTTTGTACCTTTCCCAATATTCATCAAGAGTCTCTCCTGTAATCTGCATAATACCACTGATCTCCTTTCATATTGATGCAACTTTGGAAGCAGGAAAATACTTCTTTAAAGTTTCTTCATGTCAGACCAAGTTGTAATACTTCTAGAAGGAAGGTAATACAACCATGCATCAACCTGGTCTAACAATGAGAACGGGAAAGCCTGCAACATAGCCGTTTCCTTGTCTTCGGTACCCTGCCGTAAACTGGTCACTACATTCTGAAATATCGTAAGATGCCGGTTCGGATCTTCGCCCGGAAGTACTTTGAACTTCGGTAAATGGTGAAGCAAATTTGACTTTAGTTCCACTGTGTCAGTGAGGGTAATACGGAATAGTTGTGAATCTAAGCATGGAGATGTCAATTCTCTCAACTTCTTCTCAGGAGGTGGGGGATTTTCGTTCACCATTTCTTCTAACTGCGGATCTTGTTGAATTGTTCCTCTTCGAGTAGTAATACCACATTGTTTATAACCAGCGTGATAACCAGGAGCCAAAGATTAAGCACCTGAAACAAAAATCTAGAAAGCAATATAATAAAACTAACAATAAAATTTGAAAACAAGAATAAAAACGAAAAATATAAATTAAAATAAATAATAACAAAAATAAAACTAAAAAAAATCAAGTAATGACTACAAAAATATGAAAACAAATAAATAACAACTAAAAGCTATCAACTGCTCCCCGGCAGCGGTGCCAAAAGTTGGCGCGTGTCGTGAGTGCATCAAATTAAATCACTTATTTCCACACAATTAACTTGTAATATAATGGAAGCAAGGATCGTTCCCACGAAGAGCAGGGAGTTTTCAGTTGTCAAATATCACAAATGGGGTGGGGGATGGGGGGGGGGGGGGGTTGTTTGTAGGTTGCAAATAAAGCAATGTAAATAACAAAGCAAATAAAGATGTAATCAAGTATGAGGAGTTTGATCGAGGAATCCTTCTTCGTTACTAAACATTCATCAAAGTAATATAATTATCAATTCGTCATTAATCGTAGATTATCACCAACCATAGGGTAACAGGTACGCTTAGCTACCCCAAGACTCATAATATCACCAAATAACAGTGCACGCTTAGCTATCGATTCACTTACTAGTATTGTTCCTACACGCGATTGCTCCACGTAATCCCTCCGCAAGGTTTCACGTTTTTTTACTTGTGTAAGGGTTATTCAACAATTACGGATATCCAAACCCGTTACTAGCAATAGATCAATCAAGGGATCAGTTTAGTTGGCCAACTAAATCAACCAATCAATGAATCATAAATATATTCATAATAGTAGAAACAAACAATAATCATATGAAGAAATCAAAATAGATTCATAAATTAAATCAAATCATGTTTAGAACTTAGTTCATCATCAATCAAATAAGAGTTTAGCTACTCATGGATTTAGTGAAACCCATGATATAAATATGATAAAATCAAAGATAAATAGTTTCGGTAATGGAAGAACCCAAAACCCAATCTTTCGCTCCTTGTCTTCTTGTCTCCACTTCCGTATCTCTTGATAATATTCTCTGTTCGGTACTTCGAACTCTCCTTCAAAATATTTGGAAGTATCTTTTAATATCCCTAAGAATATTTGGGTTTGGAAATACTCCGGAACTAAGAAAACCAATTTTGGCAAGTACTTTCGTCACTTCTTGGAGGGTGTAACCGATCCTGGTAATTGGTGTGGTCGGTCACACACGTAGGTAGGAATTGGGCCTTATTTGATCCATACGGTTTTGCCCACAACTTTTGCATACGAACTAGGAATTACCTCATTATTTTTGTGTTCTTTTCGTCTCTTCATTATCTACAAAATAGAGTTGAATACTCCTTAATTTGGTTGAGTTCCTCCTGGTCCTTAGTCCAAGCTCACGTTTATGTCCGCTTTAACACTCTTTTTGCTCTTTTTGGATGATTCTACCTAAATAAGACAAACAAAAGAAAAAAAAGAGTAATATAAGGCAATATGAAAGAAACATAGCAAATACAAGCATGGAATTAATAACAAAAGTATAGTAAATTATGCACTTATCACTGTTGGTCATTTTGAGTTAAAGGCGAGCACAATACACATGCTCCCTGTGTTTCGAGGGGTTGATGCTGAAAACCCTTACCACCACGTGAGAGATTTTGAGGAGATATGTGGGACTCTGCGATTCAATCAGTTAACAGAAAAGTCCATGAAATTGCGTTTATTTCCTTTCTCTTTGAAGGAAAAGGCCAAATCTTGGCTACATGCTTTGCGGCCTCAGTCCATTAGAACTTGGGATGAACTTACGAAAGAATTTTTCAAAAAGTTCTTCCTAAATCACAAAACAGCTACCATTCTTCAGAGTATAAACAATTTTGTTCAACTAGATGGTGAGACATTGTCTAAGTATCTAGAGCGTTTTAATGATTTGTTACTCCAATATCCTCACCATGGTTTCAAACAGTGGAGACTATCAACAATTCTATATGAAGGGTTGGATTTTGCCACTCGAACCATGGTTGAAGCAATGTGCAATGGTGAGTTCACAGATAAAAGTGTCGACGAGTCATGGGCCTTCTTACATGAAGTTTCCGAGAAAACTCAGCAATGGGAGTCTGTTAGAGAACCTAGGAAGTCGACCATTAGGGGTAGTATTCATAATATATAGTCTGACTTTGAGGGAAATACAAAAATTACATCTCTAGCTAGGAGAGTTGATGATTTAGAACTGAAGAAAAATATAAAATCTACTGCTTGTACTTCTTGTAACCAAGTTGAGGTTTCTATTTGTACTGTGTGTAATAGTTCATACCATCTAGTCGAATGTACCTGTAGCTCCTTTCCCTCAAAGGTTGAAGCATCAAAAGAAGGTATCGCAGTATCACGAGATATTGGAATTGTTCAAACGAGTTAACATCAACATTCCATTTCTCGAAGCAATTAAGCAGATTCCTGCTTATGCAAAATTCCTTAAGGACCTTTGTACACAAAAGCGAAAGCTTAATGTGCACAAGCGCCTTTCTCGCTGAACAGGTAAGTTCTATCATTCAAAATAAGACTCCACCTAAGTTTAGAGACCCAGGTTTTCCAACAATCTCATGCATGATTGGTGACCATATGGTCAATAAGGCGTTACTAGACTTAGGGGCAAGTGTGAACCTACTATCATAGTCGGTATATGTGCAGTTGGATCTTGGAGAGTTAAAACCAACACCTATAACTTTGCAATTGGTGGACAGATCCGTCAAAATTCCTCGTGGTGTGGTAGAAGATATTTTAATTAAGGTTGACAAGTTTTATTTTCCTGTGGACTTCACTGTATTAGATACTCACTGCGAGAACCTGCATCGTCACATTCTGTCATTTTAGGACGTCCCTTCTTGGCGATGTCCAATGCAATTATTAATTGTCGTAATGGAGTGTTGAAGTTGTCATTTGCTATATGACTGTGGATTTAAATGTTTTCAATGCTAGCCAGCAACATTTAGAACTTGATGATGATGATGATGTACATGAGATTAACATGATTGAAAGTTTAATTCAGGACACGTTGTCTAATAACATGTCTGTTGATCCTTTGCATGTTTGTTTGAATAATTTTAACTTGGATCTTTTTGATGATGAGTACATAAGTGAAGTGAAATCTTTGCTTGAATCTGCACCTCTCATGGACACCACTAAATGGAAAACTAGAGTAGAGCCACTTCCAGTCTCTGAATCCAAGTCTGTCTCGTCTCTTGTTGAGCCACCAAAGCTTGAACTGAAACCTTTGCCTGATACACTTAAATATGCATTTTTGGGTTCTTCTAATACTTTGCATGTAATCATTTCATCTGCTTTAGATATAGAATAATAGAGTAAGCTTTTAGAAGTACTTAGAGAGCATAAAGAAGCCTTAGGATGGGCAATCTCAGATATTAAGGGTATTAGTCCTACAAATCGTATGCATCACATAAATCTTGAAGATAATGCTAAAACATCTAGGGAAATGCAGAGACGTCTTAATCCTAACATGAAATAGGTTCTTAGGGGTGAGATCCTTAATCTTCTTGATGCGGGTATCATATACCCGATTTCAGATAGCAAATGGGTTAGTCCCATTCAGGTTGTGCCGAAAAATTCAGGTATTACTGTAGTTCAAAATGATAAAGATGAGTTAGTTCCTACTCGAGTAACCACAGGGTGGCGAGTTTTCATTGACTATAGGAAGTTGAACGAAGTTACAAGGAAAGATCTCTTCCCTCTTCCTTTCATAGATCAAATGTTAGAAAAGTGATCTGGACATAGTCATTACTGTTTCTTAGATGGCTATTCTGGTTACAACCAGATTCACATAGCACCCGAAGATCAGGAAAAAACTACATTTACATGTCCTTATGGTACATTTGCTTATCGTCGCATGCCTTTTGGGTTGTGTAATGCACCCACTACATTTCAACGTTGTATGATGATCATCTTTTCTGACATGGTTGATAAGTTTCTTGAGATATTCATGGATGATTTTTCTATCTTTGGCTCTTCTTTTGATGAATTTTTGCATCATCTTGCACTTGTCTTGATCAGATGTAAAGAAAAGAACTTAATTCTGAACTGGGAAAAGTGTCATTTCATGGTTCAGTCATGCATAGTTTTAGGACATATCATCTCTGAAAAAGGCATAAAAGTAAATAGAGCAAAAGTCGACCTTATTCAACACCTTCAACAACCTCGCTCTGTGAGGGAGGTTAGATCATTTTTAGGCCATGCTGGTTTCTACTGTAGATTCATTAAAAATTTCAGTAAGATCTCAAGACCACTTTGTAATCTACTTGGTAAAGATGTTGCTTTTTTATTTGATGATGCTTGTGTGCGTGCATAGGAAGAGCTCAAAACTATTCTAACTTCATCCCTTATAGTCCGACCACCTGACTGGAAATTTCCAATAGAAATCATGTGTGAAGCGTCTGATTTTGTTGTCGGTGTTGTTTTAGGACAGCGTGTCGATAGACTTCCACATATGATATACTATGCTAGCAAGACTCTTAATGATGCTCAACTTAACTACTCAACTACTGATAAGGAATTTGATAGGGTGTAGAATACACCGTATTTAATATCTATTGGTTATGCTTTCTTTGTTACTTTTCGTGTAAAAATTATGTATTTTACGAGTGTTTTTGAGTTATTAGGTACTTTGGAGTCACACAGAGGAAAGGAAGAAGAAATTACTCTATTTGAGCCAAAAGGACAAAATTGCCATCTCATGGGCGAACACTATCGGGAGCCGAATCAAAGTTAAAGGGCTGCCAGATGGGTGGCCCTTATCCAGAAGGTGGATGTGCTGTTAGCACCCAAATCCTCCTTTACCCTAAATCGAGAGACGTGTTTCTCTCATTCACCTCATTCTATTCCACCTGAAAACAAGAGAGAAAAGCAGTTGTGACTGCTGTAAATCCGAGAGACCAGATTGAGAAACTGACTGAGAAATAGAAATCGAGAAATGAAGAAGAATTGATGGAGTTTTGCTGATGTAAAGAAGAGATGGAACTGAAGAATGGGTACCGCAGAAATGGATCTGAATCTCATATGTGTTTAATGATTGATGAATCAGAGACATGTGTTTGATGATGTTACCATGATGATAATCAAGAGTGAATTGAAGTTGTTTCTGTTACCACGGGATGAAGAGAATCGAAGGAGGAATCGAGCTCGTTCTTGAGGTGTTATGATATACATGGAAAGAGGAGAAATTTGTGGTTGAAATTAAGAGATGATGTTGTTAAAACGATGGATACTAATACTGTGAAGATCTGAGGTCGAGAAGACGAAAAGAAGCGATGGGTTTTGAGAGAACAGAAGAACCCAATTGATGTTGTTGATTTCCATGGGTTTGAGTGAAAGAAAGGGGATCTGGTGGATGTGATGATGAATGGGTTCGAGTGAAGAAGAAGATGCTGCTGTTGAAGGTCGAGAAGATGGGCTCATATGAGTATTGAAGCTGGTGGTAATGATTAAGGGTTTTGAGATGAATTGAGAGTTGGCAGCAATATGGGTTCATGGAAGAAGAGAAATTGAACCAAGAGAAGGAGAGATTGATGTTGTTTGTGGTCACTGTAACTGAAATTGAAGATGGGTTCTGGTTGTGATGTTGTGAACATGGGAAGTATGGATTGAAGCTACACAAGAACACCTAGATGTATGTTAGGATTCTTAACAGGAGAAGACCAAAAATAGGTCTGAAAAATGGCCGGGAATCAGCCAGAAACAGAGGAAACTCTATCCAATTTTCTGCTCTGGCGAGTCGACTCAGTAAGTCCGATGAACGATCCAGATTATTCAGACCCTGACTTAGACGAACTAACTCAGCTGACTCTTCCTCCCCTTGACTTGTTGATTAACGATTTGACCGTTTGACCGTTAGCTTGTACGTTAACTTTGACGGTTAAGTAACGGAATATTCCGTCGACAGAGAAGAATCTCAGGTGATCGGCAGACACTATCCGGTGCTGTTTTCTGTCCGGATTCCGGTGATCCCAGTAATTTTCCGGCGGACCAATATGTGCAGAATTTTGTGAAGAGTATTCTAGACTCATGGGTGTGAAGACTTGGGTTTGGAATTGGATGAAGAATTGGGCTTGGATTTGGAAAGTGGAGATGGAAGATATGAGAAAGGCAAGGACTTGGAAGTTGAGCTATAAAGGGAAAGAGATTTTATTCCTTGGAAGATTTGGAGAGCATTGAAGCCTATAAATAGAAAAGTTCTCTACTTTTATATACACACTTATATACACTTCTACACCTTTTACACACACAACACTTCTCTTTTCTTTATTCTTTGTGTGAACTCCTTAACATGAGTAGCTAATTTTATTATTTATTGAGGATAAATTCCTAGTTCTTAACATATTTTGAGTTTTGTTTTCAATTCTATCTTGAAGTTTTTCACATGATTATCGTTTTTTTTACTGATAGGAATGTTTATACATTCATGCTTGATTGATAGGTCGTTTAGAGTGCACGCTAAATTGATTTGTTAATTTGATCTAAACCTAGTGAAAGTAAGGGGATAAGTAATCGTTTCTTGACTCTTTACACAAGTAGCAAACACGAGACCTTACGGAGGGATTCCGTGGAGCAATTGTGTGTGAAAACAACGTTAGCAAGTAGACCTTGATTTAAGAGTCTAACTACTAATATCAACCTAATAAGTTCATAAATCTTAATGCGTTTATTTAAATTACATCTTGAGTGATCTACTACTAGGTGGTTTGGTAAATAGAATCCGGTAGTCGAGAAATTCCGTATCCGGTGATACAAAGGATTTAGGGGTTTAGCATTGATCTAGCTGCTTTACCTACGGTTGGTGATAATCCGTGACTAATAAAAAGTGGAAAAGAACATAACTTGAATCATTGTTTTGCAACGAAGAAGGATTCCTTGATCTAACTTCTCTTATTGATTTCGACTTAAACTTTTAATTGCTTTGTTTAATTTCTTTTGCTTTATAAAATCTAAAACAAAATCCCCCCTTGTGACATTATAAGACAACTAAAACCTCTTGCTCCTCGTGGGAACGAACTTCACTACCACCACATTACTTGTTAATTGAGTGGAAAAATATTCACTAATTTGTTGTGGTTACGACACGCATCAAATTGTGGCGCCACTGCCGGGGAGCGACGGATGATTTTAGTTGTTTTTATTTTTATTTTTGCTTTATTCTTGCTTTGTTAGATTCTATATCGTATCTAACTTAGTTTCGAGAATCTTATTTGGGTCTGTAGGTTTTCCATGTATGGTGGACAAGAGCAAGCATATTGCAATAATCAATACGGTTTTCAACCTCAACATTATGGCAACTTCCAACCAGACTTTATGGATATTCTCATACATATCAACAACCTTATGACGGGTATGTAAGTGAACAATCACTAGGACGGGAGGATATTTATGATTCTAAATATGTGCGAGATCTCCTTGGTGCAAGGCAACCTAGTTTGAGGGAACTTGAGAGAAGGTTTTATCAATTGATCGATGAAGGCCTAGCATCGGATGAAGAAATTCTTGAAGCTAAAAGAGCTTTAAGAATGGAGCGTGAAAAACGTTATTATATGGGTTACGATGATGATTTTGAACCTTATGAAAATTATTGTAACAAGGTGTTTATGGGTAAAAATCGTTTCCGCCGATTTCGGTAAATTCGGTAGGTGAGTGAGAAACTGGTTTAAACCCTAAACAAATGTGCTGCACGTGAGCACTTTCTAGATTCGAGAGATCAATCTGTACAAGTCCGGCCTAAACCAAGAAATGTCCGTTCCAGACTTGCTTCGGTCACAAAGTGGAGGAGAAGGGTTGATTTGGGGAGGGAAGCAAAGAAAGGTGTTGAGACCGAATAGTGCGGGAGAGTAGTGTCTCGACTTGTATCGAAAGTGAAAGCTTCGGAAGCTTGCAAGAGATGAAAGCTTTTTTGGAGAGCTTGCAAAGTTGCCTTTTCTGAGAGTGTTGTATTTTTCTCCTGACCGAGACTTATTGTCTGGTGGAAATAGGTAAGTGATGAGTGCCAAATATTGCATATTTCTACATCTATTTATTGGCATTTAACTCATCTTTTGTGCTCAGAAATCAGATATTATCCCAGATTCTGTATTTTCTTTGTTTTCAAGAATAAATATTTGTACTATTAATTTTGTGTTTTTAGGTAGTGAATAAAGTTCGAGAAGCGAGGAGCCAAAAGAGCAAAGAATCGGAGACAAGCGTCTATGGAGCGAGCCGAAGCCCACACGCAATAACGGTTGCAAACCCAACAAGGAGCAACCCATCTACAAGACTTGGGCCCAAGCTATCCAAGACCTGACCCATAGCTTGGATCCGAGCCCGTTCACCCCGAGCCGTTGAGATTGCTATCACCACATCCAACGCTCGCTCCAGCCTCCTACACATCATCTCTTGATACTCCCGCTCAACACCAAAACCCTATATCCACGAGCCGTGAGATCTTTCACTATCCCACATCCAACGCTCGCTCCGTCCTTCCCATCAATACTCGATGCTCCTGCCTCACAACGAAGTTGCCTATACCTATACCCCATCGACTACACCTCACTTCTTCTTTCCTCTTATCTTTCTTCTCCCCAACAACTCTGCTCAGAAACCCTCACCTTCTCTTTCTCTTCCCATGCCACGATGCGAGCCATCACCACCGCCATCACCACCGCCATCACCACCTCCTTCGACACCGGCGCCAACAACTCTTTCGGCAACTCCTCCTCCATGCCCTAGTTCGCCTTCCTCCATCATTAGCTTCTCCCACCTTAGAAGCTAGGGTTGGCTTGATTAGAATTAGGGTTTTCTCTTCTTGACATGGAGCTGAGCCGATTCGGTAGAAGATAGAGGTTTGGGTCGGTGTGTAGTTGTTAATTTGAGATGTTTTGTGAGTTATAAAGGGATGTTCTTGAGGGTGAGAGAAGACAAAGATGTTTTAGGGTTTAGATTTGCAATCTTAATTTGAAGTTATTTTCATTCAGCATAATGTTCTAAACACTTAGCTAGGGTGTAGATGAAACCCCTATTGATTATATGAAGTTGATTCACATTTGAGTTTGATTCTTATTGGTTTGCATTGCATTAGGATTATTAGTCAATTGGTGAGCAAATTGCACCGTGATAGAGTGTCTTTGTAAGAAGACACTCTATACTTGGGATAATTTGTGAAATCAATTGGTATAATTTCCATCAGAAACTTCCAAGGGGGAAGTATAAGATCATAATATGATGTGTGTTACCTTAGTATAGGATTAGGGGGTGAATTCAATCACCCTAGTGCTCTCAAACCACTGTTACAACATCTTTGCTCCTCATTGCCTTAGTTTAGAGTCACAAATACAATTCGGTCAGATCGACAACCACAAAACAACCCCGACTTGTGTTACGTTTCCTTGAATCAGTTTAGAAGCTCTTAGATCACTTAAGCATACACCATTTCTCTGTGGGATCGACCTGTGCTTGCCCTTGCCTCTAATAGGCCTGTGCACTTGCAGTAATACGTAGGAAAAACATCTTTTAAAGTCCTACCAAGTTTTTTGGCGCCGCTGCCGGGGAACTGGTAGTGTGCCCTGTTGTTCATTAGCTTACTTCACTGATTTCATTTATCCTTTTATATTTATGTAAAACCTCCCTTGTTTACCATCTGTTGTTAGTGTAACTTAGTTATTTCAACCATCCTTGTATATTGTTGTTATCTGCATCATTGCCTGTAAAATATTGCATATTTTAGCTCATTGTCTCTTATCATCTGTAGCTGTAGCTGTAGTTTAATACTAATTCTGTGTTGTATTTAGCTTCTCTAGTTAACTTTTGGTTTTAAGTTGCATACATGATGCATTTAGTTAGTCAGAATCGCAATTTTCATCTCACTAGCATAGCTTGCATCATTGATGAAGCTTGTTATACCTCGGTAGCCCAATGAATAGCTTGTTGCACTACGTAGCTTAGTATAATCCAGCTCTTCATAAATCTTGCATCTTGGTTCATCTCGGTGCACCTTATCTCACTCCATCCGGTGCTCTATTCTTCATCATTGTTTACTTGCATTGTCCTGTGTCTAGTTGAAGTCTAGGGTGTTTAGTTTGCTATCTTGTTATCCATTGCTTGCTTGAAAAAGTCGCTTTTGCATTCATCACTATTCTATGAGCTCTAATCCATTGATCCTTATACTCTTGCTCTTCTGTGCAAAAAGCGTGTACACTAAAACCTTCCTTTGAGCTCACGGGTACCTTACTTGCTTGTTGTAAAGCTAAGACAAGGAAAGATAAAGGAGCAGACAAAGCCAACTTGTGGATTTGCCTAAACCCGATGTTATCTCGGTGGTATTGTCTTCTAACCTTGCTTAATGAATGTTGATATAGCATGCACATTAATGAATGCATGATATAGCCTGTGGAAATTGAAACTGTGCTCAACTCCGGCTTTCGAAGTTTGTTGAGTGTGAGTCAAGCTTGATAGCCACATTAACACCATAAGCCCCGCATCTTGCAATCCTTATGGTCTCATTGACAAGTGTGAAAAATGCGATGCTATGTTTGTATAGCCTTTTGAGCAACAACCCTGAGCTTACCACAACCCTGTTGATCCAAGTATTGATTAACTTTGCATGAACTATAATATGCCTAGTGTTGAGCCATATTAACCTGCTAGTTGAAGCTGTGAGCTTGAGCTATAACTGAGATACCCAAATCTGCTGAATCAATTTGGTTTGGTTGATATCAACTACCCCGATTGACTCCAACAACCATGTGCATTTTTACCCAAGTGTATTGTTCGCCTGCGACATCTAGACACCTTGAGCATGTTGTAAAATGCAAGCACTCTCCATTCTTGATTAATCTGTGCATCTTTGTGAAGTTTTTATACTCCGCCAATATATGCATTCTGTGTACTTGATCTCTAACAACTCGAGGTCAACTGGCTCGATTGACATTAACTATGTTAGCATCATTTCTTTGCAATGTGTGTGATCTTGTGATATGTGATTGAATTGTTGAGTAGCAGGATTTGTAATTAGCATTTGCTTGTTGATTTTCAAAATACACACCCTAGCACATGCTTCACCATTGAGTGAGCACATCCCATACCCTGTGCACCTCACAAAATTTCTTTGCCAATGGTACAACCGCCAACCTTAAGTGAAATTTCTTTGGGCTAATTGAACCCAAAGCTGTGATGTGTCAATTCTTGTGTGAGTTTGTGATTGCTATGTGCTGTGCTGCTACCAAGATGTGCTGCCAATCTGTCCTGTGCTGTCTCATAAGGTTTGCTTGTGTTAATCTGTGCATAGGCTGCTCAGGGCTTCTTACCCAATTGTTGTTTTTCCTGTGCTGAGTTTAAACTGATCTGCACAATCTGTGCACATAACCAAGCTGTGTTTGTGCATCAGCTGTCTTTGTTCTCTATAGTCAGTTCTGAAAACCTTACCCAATTTGTGCTTTTCTTGTCTTTGTGCATCTGCTTGACTTCTTGATGCACAAGCGAAGTCCAACACTGGCCAGATTCTTGCCAACCTTGACCACATAAGCCGAGCTTTGGGCCGTGCACAAACTGAGCTCACACCCACTAGGCTTTGCAAACAACCTGGGCTATACATTTTCACCAAACCTGGGCCATGCAAACAAACTGAACCCACACAGCTGGGCCATACAACATCAAAAAGAAATCTTTTGGGCTTGAGTCTTGTATTGGTGGGCCATTTTTGAGTTTTTTGCTTTTCTGTGTTGAGCGTGATTGTATGTTAACATGCTAGATGCACTATCTAGGCTATGATTGTGTCTTTTAGAGACCAAACAAATCGACTAGTTAGTGCATCTAGCATGTTAACATACAATCACACTCAACACAGAAAAGCAAAAACTCAGGGATGACCCAGAATTGGGGACACATCTCCTAATGATTGAGCATCATTAAGTGTTTTACTAGCATAGTAGATCACATAAGGAAGTTTGTCTACTCGCTGGCCCAAAACAGCTCCTACAGCATAGTCAGACGCATCACACATAATCTCAAATGGTAATGTCCAGTGGTGTGGTCCGACTATAAGGGCGAATGTAAGGAGAGCCTTGTTGCTCCCATGCTTCCTTACAAGCATCATCAAAGACAAATGCAACATCTTTGCAAGAAGATTGCACAAAGGTCGTGAAATTTTACTAAAGTCTTTGATGAATCGGCGGTAAAAACCCGCATGGCCTAGAAATGATCGATGTCCCTCACGGAACGAGGTTGAGGCAAGTGTTGAATGAGATCAACCTTGGCTTTGTCTACTTCTATGCCTTTTTCCGAGATGATATGCCCTAGAACAATGCATGAGTTAACCATGAAATGACATTTTTCCCAATTCAAAACCAGATTCTTTTCTTTACACCTAATCAGCACACAAGTGAGGTGATGCAAACACTCGTCAAAACAAGACCCAAACACAGAAAAATCATCCATAAAAATTTCAAGAAACTTATCTACCATGTCGGAAAATATGCTCATCATGCAACGTTGGAAAGTAGCGGGTGCATTGCACAACCCAAAAGGCATACGACGATAAGCAAATGTTCCATAGGGACATGTAAACGTGGTCTTTTGTTGGTCTTCGGGTGCTATGTGAATTTGGTTGTAGCCAGAATAGCCATCTAAGAACGATAGTGACTATGTTTTGCTAACCTTTCAAAGATTTGGTCAATGAAGGGAAGGGGAAAATGGTCTTTCTTGGTTCTCGTGTTGATTTTCTATAATCAATGCGGACTCGCCACCCTGTGGTCACACGGGTGGGGACAAGTTCGTTCATCTCATTTTGAACTACAAAGAATGCCGCAGACTTTTTGGGTACTACCCGAATGGGACTCGACCCACCAGGGCTATCAGGATCGGGTAAATGATACCCGCATCAAGCGGTTTCGGAAATCTCACCCTTGACAACATCTCTCATGTTGGGGTTAAGTCTCCTTTGCATTTCCATAGATGGTTTAGTGTTCTCCTCAAGGTTTATGTGATGCATGCAAATTGTGGGACTTATACCCTTAAGATCGGAGATGGTCCAACCTAAGGCTCCTTTATGCTCCTTAAGCACTTCTAAGAGTTGACTTTCCTGTTCCGTGTCTAAACATGATGCAATAATCACAGGTAAAGTATCATAAGGACCTAAGAAAGCATACTTCAAAGTATCAGGTAATGGTTTCAAATCAAGCTTAGGTGGTGTATCAAGAGGTGGGGCAGATTTGGTATCAGAGAGTGGAAGTGGTTCCACTGCATTCTGCCATTTAGCAATATCCATGTGTGGTACAGATTCAAGCAAAGAGTGAATTTCACCAATGTACTTAGACTCGAAGAGATCTAAGTCAAAGTTATATAAACATGCTTGCAAAGGGTCCACTGACAAAATGTCGGGCAAAGAGTCTTGGATCAGACTCTCAATCATGTTAATCTCATGCAAATCAGTATCATCACAATCAATGGGTTGTTGACTAGTGTTAAAAACATTCAGCTCTACGGTCATGTTACCAAAAGACAATTTCAACACTCCATTACGACGAGTTGATGATGGCATTGACGTCGCCGAGAAAGGACGTCCTAAGATCACGGGAATGTGATTACTTGGGTTTTGCACGGGTTGAGTGTCTAAGACGATGAAGTCTAAGGGAAAGAAAAATTTATCAACCTTGATTAACACATCTTCGACAATACCACGGGGATTCTCACGGATATGTCCGCTAACCGTAGCGTAAAGGTGTGGGCTTGACTCCCAAGGCCCGATTGCACATACACAGAGTATGGCAATAGATTCACACTTGCTCCTAAGTCTAGTAACGCCTTTTCGACCGTATGGTCGCCTATGGTGCATGTAATCGTTGGACTACCTGGGTCTCTAAACTTAGTTGGAATCTTGTTTTGGATTATGGAGCTCACTTGCTCAGTGAGAAAGGCACGCTTATGCACATGAAGCTTTCGCTTTTGTGTGCACAAGTCCTTCAAAAACTTAGCATAGGTGGGTATTTGTCTGATTGCTTCGAGAAATGGAATGTTTATGTTAACTCTTTTGAACAATTCCAAAATCTCATTGTATTGGTTACCCCCCTTCTGTTGCACCAACCGTTGTGGAAATGGAGCAACAGGTAAATGACTTGGCAAAGAAACATCTACTTCAGTAGGACTCTTGGTCTTATCAACAGGCTCAGATTCTTTCTCTACATTAGATGTTTTCTGCGATGTTGTGTGTACTGATGAGTCTGATGGAGACTCGCTTGACTGTGGTACACCTACATTGTTTTCAAAAATTCTACCACTACGGAGAGTGGTGATAGCATTCGCCTGACTATGTGAAGGTTCACTGCAGGTAGAGGAGCCTGCTTGAAACACATTCTTTGGATTTTGTTGGGGTTGACTAGGAAGTTTGCCTTTTCTCTCTCATTCAATGCATCACAGATTTGACCCATTTTAAGTTCTAGACTTGTGAAGCGTTGGTGGGTAGTTTTCGAAGTTGTAAAAGATTTTGGGTCAACAAGAGCGACACGAGTCTTCTAAGCTAGTCTTTTTCTCTACAGAGTCCGAGGGTATGGTTGTACTTGGGGGTTTCTAGGATATGAGTATCCTTGGTTGTTATTTGTTGGTCCCCCTTGTACTGGTCCCTTGGACCATGAGAAGTTAGGGTGATTCCTCCACCCTGGGTTATAGGTTTGAGAATACGGGTTGTTGTCTTGCCTATGGTACAATGCATTGGCTTGCTCACTTTTGGACTCTTGGAATGCGTGCAAGTCTGGACAGCTGTCCACTAAGTGGTCAGAGCTATGGCATGCGGCACAAGAGGCCATATCAATTTGGTCACGGAGAGTAAGGGCATTAGGTTTTACATTTTTCTGCAATTCAAGCATTTCTATTCTCCGGGCCAAAGATGCCATTTTTGCATTTCCCTCAAAGTCAGACTCGATTCTATGAACATTGTTTGCGGGGGTAGTCCGTTTCGGTTCTCGGATGGACTCCCACTGTTGAGTCTTTTCAGCGACTTCGATTAAGAAAGTCCAAGCGTCATCAAGCACTCTTGTCAATAAATGCACCATTGCACATTGACTCGACGTGGTTCGGGTTCTAACATCTAGACCCTCATACAATATTTGCACGAGTCTCCATTTTCAAAACCATGGTGGGGACATTGGAGCAATAATTCATTGAATCTCTCCAAGTACTTTGCTAGAGTTTCGTCTTCTAATTGCACAAAACCATTTAGACTTTGGGCGAATTGTCGCGTCTTATGGTTGGGAAAAACTTTTTGAAAAACTCTTTTGTGAGGTCATCCCAGGTTCTAATGGATTGTGGTTGTAGGGTATGAAGCCAAGACTTGGCTTTGTCTTTCAGAGAAAAAGGAAAAAATCTCAATTTGAGGGACTCCTCTGTCATTTGGTTAAAACGCAGAGTTCCATAAATATCCTCAAAGTCTCTCATGTGATGGTAGGGGTTCTCAGCATTGACCCCTCTAAACACGGGTAGCATGTGAATGGTGCTTGCTTTCAGTTCAAACTGACAAGCATCATTTGTGAGAATGATGCAAGAGGGCTGGCTTGCCTAGTTGGGTACATGTAGTCCTTGAGACTACGGGGTTGGTTTTGTTCATCACCCATGGTTTGTTTGAGATAGGTCTGGGCTTGGGCTTTCTGTTGAAGAACTGGGTATGCTTACGATTTCGTCCGGGCGGATTATAACTAGTCGATTTGTTTGGTCTCTAAAAGACACAATCATAGCCTAGCTAGTGCATCTAGAATGTTAACATACAATCACGCTCAACACAGAAAAGCAAAAACTCAAAAATGGCCCACCAATACAAGACTCAAGCCCAAAAGATTTCTTTTTGATGTTGTATGGCCCAGCTGTGTGGGTTCAGTTTGTTTGCACGGCCCAGGTTGGGTGAAAATGTATAGCCCAGGTTGTTTGCAAAGCCTAGTGGGTGTGAGCTCAGTTTTGTGCACAGCCCAGCAGCTCAGCTTATGTGGGCTGAAGGTTGGCAGAATGCAAAGCCCAGTGTTGGGCTTCAGTTTGTGCACTGGCTAGCTGTTGCAGATACACAGCACAAGAAAAGCACAAATTGGGTAAGGTTTTCAGACAGCTATAGGCACAACACAGCTGATGCACAGCACAGCTTGGTTATGTGCACAGATTGTGCAGATCAGTTTAAACTCAGCACAGGAAAAACAGCAATTGGGTAAGAAGCCCTGAGCAGCCTATGCACAGATTAACACAAGCAAACCTTATGAGACAGCACAAGACAGTTAGCAAGCACGACTTGGTAGCGGCCACGACCTGAGCAATCACAAACTCACACAAGAATTGACACAGCACAGCTTTGGGTTCAATTAGCCCAGCAGCTCAGCTAAGGTTGGCAGTTGCACAGATTGGCAAAGAAATTTTGTGAGGTGCACAGGGTATGGGATGTGCTCACTCAATGGTGAAGCATGTGCTAGGGTGTGTATTTTGAAAATCAACAAGCTAATGCTAATTACAAATCCTGCTACTCAACAATTCAATCACATATCACAAGATCACACACAGAGATTGGCAAATGATGCTAACACAGTTAATGTCAACTGAGTCATTTGACCTCAGTTGTTAGAGATCAAGTACACAGGAATGCATATATTGGCAGAGTATAAAAACTTCACAGCATGCACAGATTAATCAGCAAATGGAGAGTGCTTGCATTTTACAACATGCTCAAGGTGTCTAGATGTCAGCAGGGCAGAACAATACACTTGGGTAAAAATGCACATGGTTGTTGGAGTCAACTGGGGTAGTTGATATCAACCAGCCCAGTTGATTCAAACAGATTTGGGTATCTCAGTTATAGCTCAAGCTCACAGCTTCAACTAGCAGGTTAAGATGGCTCAACACTAGGCAGATTATAGTTCATGCAAAGTTAATCAATACTTGGATCAACAGGGTTGTGGTAAGCTCAGGGTTGTTGCTCAAAAGGCTATACAAACATAGCATCAGATTTTTCACACTTGTCAGCAGACCATAAGGATTGCAAGATGCAGGGCTTATGGTGTTAATGTGGCTATCCAAGCTTCGGCTCACACTCACAAACTTCGGGGCTGGAGTTGAGCACGAGTTTCAATTTCCACGAGGCTATATCATGCATTCATTACGGGCATGCTATATCAACATTCATTAAGCAAGGTTAGAAGACAATACCACCAGTATAACACTGGGTTTAGGCAAATCCACAAGTTGGCTTTGCTGCTCCTTTATCTTTCCTTGTCTTAGCTTTACAACAGCAAGTAAGGTACCCGTGAGCTCAAAGGAAGGTTTTAGTACACAGTTTTGCACAGGAAGAGCAAGATTATAAGGATCAATGGATTAGAGCTGCAGAATAGTGATGAATGCAAAAGCAGCTTTTTCAAGCAAGCAATGGATAACAAGATAGCAAACTAAACACCCTAGACTTCAACTAGACACAGGACAATGCAAGTAAACAATGATGAAGAATAGAGCACCAGATGGAGTGAGATAAGGTGCACTGAGATGAACCAAGATGCAAGATTTATGAAGAGCTGGATTATACTAAGCTACAGAGTGCAACAAGCTATTCACAGGGGCTGCGAGGTATAACAAACTAACAAGCTTCAGAGTCAATGATGCAAGCTATGCTAGTGAGATGAAAATTGCGATTCTGACTAACTAAATGCGTGATCATGTATGCAACTTAAAACCAAAAGTTAACTAGAGAAGCTAAATACAACACAGAATTAGTATTAAACTACAGCTACAGCTACAGATGATAAGAGACAATGAGCTAAAATATGCAATATTTTACAGGGCAATGATGCAGATAACAACAATATACAAGGATGGTTGAAATAACTAAGTTACACTAACAAAACGGATGGTAAACAAGGGAGGTTTTACACAAATATACAAGGATAAATGAAATCAGTGAAGTAAGCTAATGAACAACAGGGCACACTACCAGTTCCCCGGCAGCGGCGCCAAAAAACTTGGTAGGACTTTAAAAGATGTTTTTCCTACGTATTACTGCAAGTGCACAGGCCTATTGGAGGCAAGGGCAAGCACAGGTCGATCCCACAGAGAAATGGTGTATGCTTAAGTAATCTAAGAGCTTCTAAACTGATTCAAGGAAATGTAACACAAGTCAGGGTTGTTTTGTGGTTGTCGATACGACTGAATTGTATTTGTGACTCTAAACTAAGGCAATGAGGAGCAAAGATGTTGTAACAGTGGTTTGAGAGCACTAGGGTGATTGAATTCACCCCCTAATCCTATACTAAGGTAACACACATCATATTATGATCTTATACTTCCCCTTGGAAGTTTCAGATGGAAATTATACCAATTGATTTCACAAATTATCCCCTAGTATAGAGTGTCTTCTTACAGCACACTCTATCACAGGATAGTTTGCTCACCAATTGACTAATAATCCTAATGCAATGCAAAACAATAAGAATCAAACTCAAATGTGAATCAACTTCATATAATCAATAGGGGTTTCATCTACACCCTAGCTAAGTGTTTAGAACATTATGCTGAATGAAAATAACTTCAAATTAAGATTGCAAATCTAAACCCTAAAACATGTTGTCTTCTCTCACCTCAAGAACATCCCTTTATAACTCACAAAACATCTCAAATTAACAACTACACACTGACCCAAACCTCTATCTTCTGCTGAATCGGCTCTGAGCTCCATGCTGGGGTTGTTGGTGAAAACCCTAATTCTAACTGCCTCAACCCTAGCTTCTAAGGTGGGAGAAGCTAATGATGGAGGAAGGAAGAACTAGGGCATGGAGGAGAAGTTCTTTGAAAGAGTTGTTGCGCGGGTGTCGGTGGAGGTGGTGATGGCGGTGGTGATGGCTCGCATCAGGCATGGGAAGAGAAGGAGAAGGTGAGGGTTTCTGAGCAGAGTTGTTGGGGAGAAGAAAGAGAAGAGGAAAGAAGAAGTGAGGTGTAGTCGATGGGGTATAGGTATAGGCAACTTCGTTGTGAGGCAGGAGCATCGAGTATTGATGGGAAGGACGGAGCGAGCGTTGGATGTGGGATAGTGAAAGATTTCACGGCTCAGGATATAGGGGTTTTGGTGTTGAGCGGGAGTATCAAGAGATGATATGTAGGAGCTGAAGCGAACGTTGGATGTGGTGATAGCAATCTCAACGGCTCAGGGTGAATGGGCTCGGATCCGGGCTATGGGCCGGGTCTTGGATAGCTTGGGCCCAAGTCTTGTAGATGGGTTGCTCCTTGTTGGGTTGCAACTGTTGCGCGTGTGGGCTTCGGCTTTCTGCTCCATAGACGCTTGTCTCCGATTCTTTGCTCTTTTGGCTCCTCAGTTTCTCCGAACTTTATTCACTACCTAAAAACACAAAATTAATTAGTACAAATATTTATTCTTGAAAACAAAGAAAATACAGAATCTGGGATAATATCTGATTTCTGAGCACAAAAGATGAGTTAAATGCCAATAAATAGATGTAGAAATATGCAATATTTGGCACTCATCAAATACCCCCAAACCTGAATTTTACTTGTCCTCAAGTGAAACAAAAATTAGGAAATCCTAACTATACCACTGTCGCTGGTCTCTCGAATGCATTTAGCGTATGCACTAAGCCTTTAAACCCCTAGGTGTCCCTAGTGGACAAGTTGTAGTCTCGTGAGGGTTTACCAGAGGTGTACCCACAAAACCTTCTCCAACTTCAGAGTGTAAAAGAGTCTCAAGCATCCAAGGAGATATGAGGACATAGAGTTTTTGCATGCTAGTAACACGAAGTTAGAACTATCAAAGAACGCATTATCATCCTTAAGTGCTGAGCGAGAAATAACCATACCATATGAAAGAATTCGGATTCGATTGTGATCATAAGCCTCGACTTCTGCCTCACTAATAGGGTTTTATGATAATTGCACTCAAAAAGACCGCTTTTTAGTCTCTCATGTGTGCGGCGAGGAATAAAGAGAGAAATCCTGCACACGTTTAGGTAAGAAGGATAACCTTCCGAAATAATTTCGGAGACTCCACAGAGTTGTGGACAAAAAGAATCTTTTCTGATGATCTCTAAGAAAGGAAATCAACCATTAGCAAGGATGGGAGTACTCACTTACCTTTTCACCCGATCGGCAATTAATATCACTCTCTCAACATTCATAGAAACGTCTTCAATCTTCGGTCTTCAAATGTTGATGATGAACTTCTGAACTTCACAAAAACTTGACAAATACTTTTTTTTTTTTTTTTTTGACTATTAATTTGGAATGAAAATAAAAATAAAACAATAAGACTCAGTTTTTCACACTTGTCTTGATTTCACAAACTTCATTAATTCTCATCCTTTTTTCTTTTCTTTGTTGCACATAAACCTTGGACTATCTCAACTTTTCTTCAAATATTCGATGATGCTCCGCTTTTTTACGATGATGTGTTTCTATGAATGTGTTGATGTTGTTGAAAGGGAGAGAGTGATGTTAGCGCAAATCGGTATTTAGAAGGAGTTTTCATCTTTAAACGTCACCCTCATGATTGACAAAAATTAGCACTCAAGAGATCAAAAATAGTCTTTGAAAGTGGTGCGAAGTTGGGTAGCTCACCATTCCTACCCGGAATTGACGTACGGTGACACACACTCTAATGATTTTTTAGAAAGTCACAAAACTCGAAGGTTGGTGCCTCGCTTGATGTAAAATGGGTAGTCTCCACTATGGGTGATCACAATTCTACTACCGAATATCTAAACAAAGACCTAATTCGCTCTCCTCCAGATGGTTAAATCCAACTTTAACACTCTAATCAACTAAGAAACCCGATTGTGTTGTTCTTCAATACTTCCAAGTTCTGTTATTTTGGTCAGACTCTCTATGTAAACATAGCTAGAAGCATGCTAGTGACTCTAAAATCTCTAAAAGTTGGAGGTTTTTATGTACATATTTACAAAGAGTTTTTTTTTTTTTTTTTTTTTTTTTTTTTTTTTTTTAACAAAGATTAAAAACTCTACATGCAAATGCACCCCCAAACCTAAATCAAACATTGTCCTCAATGTGTCAACAGATAATAAAATTTTAAACAGTCACATACCCAGAGAACTATGTTGAGTAAAGAAAAGGGAAGAGATTACCGGATGTACAAGAGTGTTGCTAAACCAAGGGAGGATGAATGCTTTGAAAGCAAACACCCAAGGGCCAAGACAAAAAGTTTGGTTAGCACACATAAAAATTATGCAAAAAGAAAAAGAAAAAGGGAAAGAAGATGGATTTTTAGTCCATATGTATGTACACAAGTGAACTAGATCAGTCCACGTAGATGGGGTCTTCCAAGTCGACGGTGTCAACCACGAGTGGAAGATGCTCCGAAATGGTTTCGATCTCACGACCATTGACCTTGAAGATGTTCTTGGTTGCTGGGTTTTCAACTTCTGACTCCATGGGGAAAGATCAGACGTACCAAGAATGGTCACCATCTAGAACGTAACTTCCTGGAAACAAATGCAAACGAGTGTTGTACAATAAAACTTTCTGACCTGGTGTGAAGGACTTGCGCAGAATGCGTTTGTCGTGAAACACTTTCATTCTTTGTTTGTACGTTTTGGCACTATCATATGCATCATTTCTCAATTCTTATAACTCATTGAGTTGAAGTTTCCTATGGGTACCAGCCTTATCAAGATCAAAATTCAACTTCTTCACAGCCCAATATGCACGGTGTTCTAACTCAACCGGTAGATGACATGCTTTACCAGTACACAAGTCTCGTAAGGAGACATCCCAATGGGAGTCTTGTATGCAGTTCTATAGGCCCATAAAGCATCGTTTAAGCGTAAAGACCAATCTTTCCTAGAAGGATTGGAGTCTTCTCAAGGATATGCTTAATTTCCCTATTAGAAACTTCTACTTGGCCACCGGTCCGAGGATGGTAAGGTGTTGCGACCTTATGAGTGATTCCATACTTGCGCACTAGTGATTCAAAGGGTCTATTGCAAAAATGACTACCTCCATCACCGATTATTGCTCTAGGGGTTCCAAAACGGGAGAAAATGTTCTCCTTAAGAAAAGAAAGAACAACTTTATGGTCGTTGGTTTTGGATGCAATGGCCTCTACCCACTTAGAGATATAATCGACAAAGAACAAGAATGTATAACTTACCTTCAAAGAGTTAGGAAATGGTCCCATGAAATCAATACCCCAAACATCAAACAGCTCAACAATCAAAATGGGTTGTAAGGGCATCATGTTTCTCTTAGTGATACTTCCTAATTTCTGACATCGGTCACAAGCAACACAAAAAGCATGGCAATCCTAAAACAAGGTGTTGGCCAATAGAAACCGCTTTGCAAGATCTTTGCAGCAGTTTTCTTGGCACTAAAGTGGCCTCCACATGCATGGTCATGACAGAAGGAGATGACATCCCTTTGTTCAGAATTGGGGACACATCTCCTAATGATTTGGTCTTGGCAGTACTTAAACACTTCCTTTGGGATGACCCATATTATGTGTGATGCGTCTGACTATGCTGTAGGAGCTGTTTTGGGCCAGCGAGTAGACAAACTTCCTTATGTGATCTACCAGTAAGACCTATTTATACAAGTCGAGATTGAAACATAACCTGGCCTCATGAAGGAAGAGAGTAAAGGGTGAAATAATGGAAGGATGTGGTAACTGTATGGTGTTTATGGGTGAAAACGTTTTCACCATTATTTCCTCATTTATTTGACCGCTTTATTCCTATTCACGCTTTCTTAATGTGAGCTTAGTGTACGCTGCATGCTGTGACCGCCAAACCAAGACCCTGGAAAGCATCCCCCAGGTTGTGTTGATGTCTCGAGTGTTGGCTGCACCTTGAGTGCAAGTGGCGCTGCTAGTGGCGCGTGTGGAATGTCCCAATGGCATGTGGGGAATGCTTTTGTTGCGGGTTGCACCTTGAGTGCAAGTGGCAATGCCAGAGCTGCTAGTAGCGTGTGTGGCATGTGCCAATGGCATGTGTGGAATGCCTTGGTGGTAGGTTGTACGTTGAGTGTAAGTGGCAATGCTAGAGCTGCTAGTAGCATGTGTGGCATGTGTCAATGGCGTGTGCGGAATGCCTTGGTGGTAGGTTCCACGGTTTGCAAGTTAAGCTACCAGCGTGGGTTTTGGAATGTGTCAATGGCACGTACGGCCAAGTTGGCCTAGGTTGCACGTCTTGCAAGTTAGGCTACCAGCGTGCGTGTTTGGCATTTGTCAATGGCACGCATGGCCATTAGGGCCACGTCCTGGTAAGAAAAGCTACCAGCGATGCATGTTGGCATGTGCCAATGGCATGCTCGGCCATTAGGGCCACGTCCTGGTAAGAAAAGCTGCCAGCGATGCGTGTTGGCATGTGCCGATGGCATGCTCGGCCATTAGGGCTACGGCCTAGTAAGAAAGCTACCAGCGATGCGTGTTGGCATGTGCCAATGGCATGCTCGGCCATTAGGGCCACGTCCTGGTAAAAAAGCTACCGATGCGTGTTGGCATGTGCCAATGGCATGCTCGGCCATTAGGCCACGCGGCTTGGTAAGAAAAGCTACGAGCGTGTTGGCATGTGCCAATGGCATGCTTTCGACCATTAGGGCCACGACACGGTAAGAAAAGCTACCAGCGATGCGTGTTGGCATGTGCCAATGGCATGCTCGGCCATTAGGGCCACGACTTGGTAAAAAAGCTACCAGCGAGCGTGTTGACATGTGCCAATGGCATGCTCGGCCATTAGGGCCCACGGCACTGGTAAGAAAAGATACCGGTGATGCGTGTTGGCATGTGCCAATGGCATGCTTAGCCATTAGACCCACGGCTTGGTAAGAAAAGCTACCAAATGAGCGTGTTGGCATGTGCCAATGGCATGCTCGGCCATTAGAGCCACGGCTTGGTAAGAAAAGCTACCGTGAGTGTGTTGGCATGTGCCAATGGCATGCTCGGCCATTAGGGCCACGACACAGTAAAAAAAGCTACGGCGATGCGTGTTGGCATGTGCCAATGGCATGTAGCCATTAGGGCCACGGCTTAGTAAGAAAAGCTACCAATGAGCGTGTTGGCATGTGCCAATGGCATGCTCGGCCATTAGGGACCACGGCTTGGTAAGAAATGCTACAAATGAGCGTGTTGGCATGTGCCAATGGCATGCTCGGCCATTAGGGCCACGGCCTGGTAAGAAAAGCTACAAGCGATGCGTGTTGGCATGTTCCAATGGCATGCGTGGCCAATTTGGCCTAGGTTGCACGGTTTGCAAGCCTAGGCGCGGGCGCTACTTTGGCATGGCTACTAGAGGCCAAGGTAAGGTGTTTGGCTTGGCGCGGCTAGGGCCAAGGTAAGGGTGTTTGGCTTGGCGTGGTGCGACCCGGCGTAGCTAGAGCCAAGGCAGAGTGCGTTCGGCATGGCGCGGCTAGCTTGGGTTAGGTGTGGGTGACATGATTTGACATTTGCACGAGGCGCGGCCAGCATGGTTGGCATGCTTTTTGGCGCGTTTGGTGTGACTAGCATAGCTAGGGCCAAGGCAAGTGCGTTTGGCATGGCGCGGCTAGCTTGGGCTAGGTGGGGCTGGCATGATTTGCCATTGGCACGGAGGTGCGGCTAGCATGGTTGGCATGCTTTGGCGCGTTTGGTGTGATTAGCATAGCTAGGGCCAAGGCGAGTGCGTTTGGCATGGCGCGGCTAGCTTGGGCTAGGTGTGGCTGGCATGATTTTCCATTGGCACGGAGGTGCGGCTAGCATGGTTGGCATGCTTTGGCGCGTTTGGTGTGGCTTGCATAGCTAGGGCCAAGGCAGAGTGCGTTTGGCATGGCACGGCTAGCTTGGGCTAGGTGTGGCTGGCATGATTTTCCATTGGCACGGAGGTGCGGCTAGCATGGTTGGCATGCTTTGGCGCGTTTGGTGTGGCTAGCATAGCTAGGGCCAAGGCAGAGTGCGTTTGTCATGGCGCGGCTAGCTTGGGCTAGGTGTGGCTGGCATGATTTGCCATTGGCACGGAGGTGCGGCTAGCATGGTTGGCATGCTTTTGCGCGTTTGGTGTGACTAGCATAGCTAGGGCCAAGGCAGAGTGCGTTTGGCATGGCGCGGCTAGCTTGGGCTAGGTGTGGCTGGCATGATTTGCTATTGGCACGGAGGTGAATTTGGGTTTTGTTCGTTGTAACCCTAATTTGAAAAAATACCCCTATTAATTACCGACTACATGCATTGAATGTTCTAATAAATGTGTCCTTTGGTTACATTAGGTTATTTGGGGTTTTACGATTTTACCCTTTGTCTAAAAACCACCATCAACATTAAGTCCCCTGCTTAGCTCGGAACAGGAGCTTTGTTGCGAGGTAAGCATAAGATGGTGACAAACTATCAGCAGTAAATCGTAAATAAAATTGAGGAGGCTTGTCTGACCTTTTATAAATAGGATTTGTAATCCTTGCCTCTGGCAGTTTTGCACAAATCGGGAGGTTGGCACGATTGGGGAGTCAACATCATTGAGAGACATGAAGCTGGGTGGCATTGAGAAGTTTGCGCGAGTTGGGAAACTGAGCGTGCTAGTTGGTGGGATCGGCGCAAGGTGGGGAAGCTGAGTGTGCTAGCTGGCGCGACTTGGGCGGTCATTCGGAAGTTGGCGCAATTGGTGATACCGGTGTGGCTTGGGCGGTACTGAGGAGTTGGCGCAACTGTTGGGAGCGGTGCAACTTGGCGACGTTGGGAAGTTGGGCGCCCTTGTGGGCCCGCACGATTTTTGGTAAAGGGAAATCCTTCCTTATTTCAGAATCTTCACGCCCATATATATAAAATCCCTTTCTCTCATCTTGCACTTTGTTCTTTCATCTTTTTATACTAGCGGCAGAGTCTCAAAGAAAACCGGCTTCCAGATATGTCTTCCAGTACTTCTCTTGTTTCCCTTTTCATGTAGGTGCAAACCCTAAGAGTAGGCGTTTTTCTTTTATAATCCTTGCGATGATATTGCACATATGATTTTTTGGCGTGCTTCTTGTAGAAAATATTGTATATATGCACCCAAAGGAAATACTGCATATATGATTCGAACCCGTAGAAAAATGCTCCATATATAATTTTGAACCCGAAGAAGGATACCATGGACGCATTCGAGCCCGTAGAAAATACTGCGTATATAGTTTTGAACTCGATTGAAGGATACCACGAGACGTACTTGAGCCCGTATAAAATCTGCGTATATAATTTTGAACCCCAGAAGAAAATCTGCGTGTGCGTTTTGAACCCGTAGAGAATCCGTATATGAATCTCGAAGAAGAATACTGTATATGTGCTTCATATGACTTCGAACCCATAGGAAATATTGCATATATGAATTTCGGACCTGAAGAAAATACTGCGCGTGCAGTTTTGAACCCGTAGAGAATACACCCTTTGTTTTTTCCCTTTTGTTGGGTGCGGTTATGTGTTAGGGAGATAATTTCGTCTTTCTCCGTTTGTTTTGTGCAGATATCTTGTTACCAAATTGTTATGAAGAAATCCGACAAGATGTTACCTGAACAAAATTTCGCTTCGAAGGATGTTCATAGTTCCAATCCAAACACGGATGATGAATTCTTTGCCAAACCCCCGCCTTGCTTTCGGAAGAATCACCCGGGTTTCGTGCCAATTTTGTTAACCGGTGGTGAAGATGAAAAAAAAACACGTTCGGTTCATGAGAGAACACCATACGGTTCTGTCTTCATAAAGTGGTATATTCTTCTTCCAACATTGATTTCAGTATGTGTCAAAGCCCATTGCGTTCTTTTGATAGATGGGTTGAGTTCATGGTGAGTAAGGAGCACATAAATACCAACTTGACTCGAGCGCAGATTATTGATGTCGTCGAGCTTGAAGTAAATCTCCAGATTAGGAAGGAAATCTCGGGCTTGGTTGCTTTCATCTCCAGATGGTGTTTGGACACCCATACGATCATATGTATATGGGGTGAAATAACTTTTTCCTTGGAGAGTGTGGCTCTCTTGCTGAATCTTAGAATCAGGGAATCCTAATATCCGGTTGTCGAAGGTGAGGAGAAGATGCGGGGTGACCTTGCCGCTAAGTTGGGAGATTTCGCTCGAAAAGACTCCACTGCGAAGTCGAAGGATTCCATACGGAAAGAGGATGAAAGGTGCTTTTACAGCTGGTGGATATCTCAATGGTTTCAGGACGAGCTGGAACCTAAACAGAAAAGCAGTGATCTTCATGTTGCAAGCATTTTTGGCTCTCTCGGTTGTCTAGAGACATTTTTATGACGGTTCGGCAAGAAGGAAATAAGACCGAGTTGCTAGTGATTCTTTGTGAAGTTGGCAAAAGGTGAAGTTCTTCCCATTGGCAAGCTATTCCTTGGTTCCCTGTATGTGCATCTGGATCACCTAGTTGCGAACATGCGAGTTTCGAATGGTTTCATGAAAGTGGATTCATATGTGCACGTTGCTTTTCTGCAAGCCTGGTTATGGGAGCACTTTGAGAAGTACGCTCTGAAACCGTTGCCTTCGATTCCCGCGAGTTGGGGCGGCTCCCGAATTCTTCGATGGGTAAACAGGCGTCCAAGAGTTGGCATGAGCTTGGTTAGTCTTCTCGATAAGTCGCATGAAATCGGTTTTTCGCCCATGGGAATGGGTCCATAGGTCGGTGACTCAAATTGACACCTTTGCTTTCGCTCCGATCATGTCTTTGTCTTGACGGGAACTTGAGTGTTGGTGAAAACTTGTTTATTCAAAGTTGCATGTCCGGTTATATGTCGTCTTTCTTCATGGGGTCATTCCGAATAGTTGCTTACAATATTGACCGTGCTGCTCGTCACATGGGTTTCGATCAAGGGGTGCCTCTTGCTTACCAGCTGGTGGTTCCTAAGGATTCATTGTGTGCCGCCCTCAATGCCAGTGCCCTTGAGCCGGGTATGCGCCTTCCCTTCTTTCAAACGGGAAGAGTAACTTTGACGACTTTTGGCTATAATGAGTTCTGGTACGATGAGTTCATTATGATCCAAGATTTTGTAAATAACGTGGTGGAGAATGTTCGTTGTAAACCTTCCCCAGCAGTTTTGAAGAAGTATCCAATGTTGAGAGACCTCAAGCGAGGGTTTCCCGGCAACACGGAAAGTCCCCGGGCAAAGGAACAGAGAACGAAGAATCGTGCTGGCGGGTTCGGGCGGTTTCAAAAGATCCTCCTGCAGCTCTCGTGTCTTTCAGCTCTTCCAATAACCAGGTATGTGTCGCCTCCTTGTTGGTTTGTCTCAAAGCACGTGAATTTCTCTTGAAAACATTTGTCTTGTTTCTTCCAGGGCTTCGGTAGTGTTAATGCTTTCGCTGCCCTTGCACGTTGCCAATAGACGGCAATTTCTTCGAAGAATTCCGGCGGCACTGAGCCTTCTCATAACGGTGATGAGCCAGAGAAAGAAGAAAGTTCGACAAGTTAGAGTGATTTTTCTGACAGCACTGGTTCTTTTTCGGGAAGTGGTTCGGTGAGTTTCTAGCTTATTTTTCTTTCTTCTCCCGTTTTTTTGAAAAATGTCTAACTCAAGTTCGCAGGAGGAATCCGGTTCGGAAGACGATTCTGGGGCGGAGCCACACGAAAACTTGCCTTTGGTGACCACCACTAGGGTGACTTGGAGATGGAGTTAGCCAATTGTCGGGCACAGATGTGGTTCAAACGGTGGATGATTCCCTGATGGTTGCTGCCGTAGACATGGAAAAAGACCCTTTGCGAGTAGTGAGGCCAGTTGCAGGCGCCATTTTCGATCCCCCGTACTTGGTTCCTTATCCAGGTCATGTGATGGTTGGCGGTTTCAGCGTGCTGGCTAAGTATGAGGCATTGTACACCAGAATCTGGGAGAAGTATGGACATATGGCCACAACCAAGAAGATCACTAGTCGATTTGCGCTAGTTAAGCGCGTGGAAGAGGCTTTATCTTCCATCGAGGACATGCGTGAGGTGACTGGCCACACCGTTTCTGAAGACGTTATTGCCGACTGGGAGCACCATCGCGACGTGTGTGTAGAAAAGGAGTTCAATGCTTCGTGGTTTGTCGAAGGCCTTGGTGAGATCCAGAAGTCAAAAGATGCAGCAGTCGAAAGCCTTTCTGCAGAGGAGATTGCTCGACAGGAGGTAGAACTTGAAAAGCTTTCCAAGATGTTGATTATGAAGAGAGCGGCTCTTGAAGATGCAAAGTTGACTTTCTCCAAGAAGAGCAGACCTCTGTTGGATGATTTTCCTTGAATGTTTCTCTGTTAAACTTTCATTTAGGTTCTTCTTTTTTTTTTTTTTTTGAAAAACATACTGGATGTCTGGTTCAAAGTTCGACCGGTTTTGATAGACAGCTGGTAGCTTTTGAGGATATTAGATTATTTCTGGGATGAATGGTTTTGATAATATAACTCTGATTATGTTTTGTGAAAGGAATATTGCTTTTATGAAAGTGTGTGCTAGCAATCGGCACAAGACGCAATAGTATGATGGTTTTACTAATAACCTAAAAACAGATCGTATATCTTGCCCAGTGTAAATTTACTCACTTCATAGGGTTTTTTTTCTTCGCAAACACGCCCCTCTCCATGTAAAAGGCGGCTTTGCTGGTAGCGTCGCCAGCAAGTCCCCAATCGCTGGTAGCATCTTCAGCGAGTCCCCAGTTTTCTTGTGTAGTCTTTACGACTGGTAACCGGGTTGTCTGGTAGTTGAGTCGGATTGAGTCTCCTTACCCTACCATCTTGACATCTGGGTCGAAGAACGAGATCGACAGTCTGACATTGTAGCCGATAGATCAATCGTCCCGCTGTGGTCGCCAATTGTTTATGGGTAAAAATCGTTTCCGCCGATTTCGGTAAATTCGGTAGGTGAGTGAGAAACTGGTTTAAACCCTAAACAAATGTGCTGCACGTGAGCACTTTCTAGATTCGAGAGATCAATCTGTACAAGTCCGGCCTAAACCAAGAAATGGTCGTTCAAGAATTGCTTTGGTCACAAAGTGTAGGAGAAGGGTTGATTTGGGGAGGGAAGCAAATAAAGGTGTTGAGACCTGAATAATTCTGGGAGAGTAGTGTCTCGACTTGTATCAGAAAGTGAAAGCTTCGGAATCTTGCAAGAGATGAAAGCTTTTTTGGAGAGCTTGCAAAGTTGCCTTTTCTGAGAGTGTTGTGTTTTTTTTTCCTGACCGAGACTTGTTGTCTGGTGGAAATAGGTAAGACCTATTTATACAAGTCGAGATTGAAACGCACCCTGGCCTCATGAAGGAAGAGAGTAAAGGGTGAAATAATGGGAGGAGGTGGTAACCGCATGGTGTTTATGGGTGAAAACGTTTTCACCATTATTTCCTCATTTATTTGACCTCTTTATTCCTATTCACGCTTTCTTAATGTGAGCGTAGTGTACGCTGCATGATGTGACCGCCAAACCAAGACCCTGGAAAGCATCCCCCAGTTTGTGTTGATGTCTCGAGTGTTGGTTGCACCTTGAGTGCAAGTGGCGCTGCTAGTGGCGCGTGTGGCATGTGCGGAATGCCTTTGTTGCGGGCTGCACCTTGAGTGCAAGTGGCAATTCCAGAGCTGCTAGTGGTTTTGTGGCATGTGCCAATGGCATGTGCAGAATGCCTTGGTGGTAGGTTGTACGTTAAGTGTAAGTGGCAATGCCAGAGCTGCTAGTGGCATGTGTGGCATGTGCCAATGGCGTATGCGGAATGCCTTGGTGGTAGGTTGCACGGTTTGCAAGTTAGGCTACCAGCGTGGGTTTTGGCATATGTCAATGGCACGTACGGCCAAGTTGGCCTAGGTTGCACAGCTTGCAAGTTAGGCTACCGCGTGCGTGTTTGGCATTTGTCAATGGCACGCATGGCCATTAGGGCCACGTCCTGGTAAGAAAAGCTACCAGCGATGCATGTTGGCATGTGCCAATGGCATGCTCGGCCATTAGGGCCACATCCTGGTAAGAAAAGCTGCTAGAGATGCATGTTGGAATGTGCCAATGGCATGCTCGGCCATTAGGGCTACGGCCTGGTAAGAAACCTACCAACGATGCGTGTTGGCATGTGCCAATGGCATGCTCGGCCATTAGGGCCAGGGCCTGGTAAGAAAAGCTACCAGCGATGCGTGTTGGCATGTGCCAATGGCATGCTCGGCCATTAGGGCCACGGCCTGTAAGAAAAGCTACCAAATGATGCGTGTTGGCATGTGCCAATGGCATGCTTGGCCATTAGGGCCACGACTTGGTAATAAAAGCTACCAAAGAAGCGTGTTGGCATGTGCCAATGGCATGCTTCGGCCATTAGGGCCACAAACTTGGTAAGAAAAGCTACCAATGAGCGTGTTGGCATGTGCCAATGGCATGCTCGGCCATTAGGGCCACTACACAGTAAGAAAAGCTACCAGCGATGCGTGTTGGCATGTGCCAATGGCATGCTCGGCCATTAGAGCCACGGCTTGGTAAGAAAAGCTACCAGCGAGCGTGTTGGCATGTGCCAATGGCATGCTCGGCCATTAGGGCCACGGCCTGATAAGAAAAGCTACCAGCGATGCATGTTGGCATGTGTCAATGGCATGCTTGGCCATTAGGGCCACGGCTTGGTAAGAAAAGCTACCAGCAAGCGTGTTGGCATGTGCCAATGGCATGCTCGGCCATTAGGGCCACGCCTTGGTAAGAAAAGCTACCAGCGAGCGTGTTGGCATGTGCCAATGGCATGCTCGGCCATTAGGGCCATGGCCTGGTAAGAAAAGCTACCAGCGATGCGTGTTGGCATGTGCCAATGTCATGCGTGGCCAATTTGGCCTAGGTTGCACGGTTTGCAAGCCTAGGCGCATGCGCTATTTTGTCATGGCTAGGCCAAGGTAAGGGTGTTTGGCTTGGCGGCTAGGGCCAAGGTAAGGGTGTTTGGATTGGCGTGGTGCGACCGGTGGCCGTAGCTAGGGCCAAGGCGAGTGCGTGCGTCGCATGGCGCGGCTAGCTTAGGTTAGGTGTGGTCTGGCATGATTTGCCATTTGCACGGAGGCGCTGGCCAGCATGGTTGGCATGCTTTGGCGCGTTTGGTGTGACTAGCATAGCTAGGGCCAAGGCAGTGCGTTTGGCATGGCACGGCTAGCTTGGGCTAGGTGTGGTGGCATGATTTGCCATTTGCACGGAGGTGCGGCTAGCATGGTTGGCATGCCTTGGCGCGTTTGGTGTGGCTAGCATAGCTAGGGCCAAGGCAGAGTGCGTTTGGCATGGCACGGCTAGCTTGGGCTTGGTGTGGCTGGCATGATTTGCCATTGGCACGGAGGTGCGGCTAGCATGGTTGGCATGATTTGGCGCGTTTGGTGTGGCTAGCATAGCTAGGGCCAAGGCAGAGTGCGTTTGGCATGGCGCGACTAGCTTGGGCTAGGTGTGGCTGGCATGATTTGCCATTGGCACGGAGGTGCGGCTAGCATGGTTGGCATGCTTTGGCGCGTTTGGTGTGACTAGCATAGCTAGGGCCAAGGCAGAGTGCGTTTGGCATGGCGCGGCTAGCTTGGGCTAGGTGTGGCTGGCATGATTTGCCATTGGCACGGAGGTGAATTAGGGTTTTGTTCATTGTAACCCTAATTTGAAAAAATACCCCCTATTAATTACTGACTACATGCATTGAATGTTCTAATAAATGTGTCACTGGTGACATTAGGTTATTCGGGGTTTTACGATTTTATCCTTTGTCTAAAAACCACCATCAACACAAGGATAAAGTTATTCCAACTCCGGATCATAATAACGATCCTTCGCCTATTCAAAAGGAGGAGATTGGGTGTGACTTACCTATTGTTATAAACGATGTAACACCCTCACCAGAAGATCTTACAATTTATACCGACGAGAATCATTTTAGTGAATGACCCGATTCCGATGATGAGAATGTTAAAGAGATGATGCTAGAGGATGAAACCAAATTGATTGATTTCGTGGAAGACCCAATTGAACTTGCCAATGATTTTAATGATACCAACACTTTGGTTAAGGTAGTCAATAACGACGAAAGGTTGCAAGATTTGATAGAGGACCACGATATACAAGAGGTAAGTAATTCACATGAATTCTCTAAGGATGAAGAGGATTCCGTAAAACAAGAAATTGTGCAAGGTTTGTCTAACCCTTTGCATATTGATTCTTCTCCTTTACCTCTTATTGGTTTGAATGTATGTGCTTGAAAGTATTTTTGGATGATTTTGTTTCTAAATATCCACCATTGGAAACACTTGATGCTAACACTATGCGAGTTTGCCAAGAGGAATACATGGAAGTTCCCAAATTTTATGTTCTTTATACACTTCCGAGTGTGGACAAGAATAAGTGTGGGGGAAATTTCTATCAAGCGATAACATCATTATTATTTTCTTGTGCTAACATTTGTATGGAGTTATTGTTTGCAAAACAGGTATTATGGGTGGATCCCCAAATTTTACGATTATTAGTATATGGGGAGTGAATCTTACAAGATCTAAGTCGGGCCGTCGACTTTAAAACAAGCGCTTCATGGGAGGCAACCCATAGGTTTTGTATTTCTTATCCTTTTGCTTTTTGTTATTTCTTTTTCTTGTTCCATATCATGTTAAAATTTCCCACCTTGACTTTACTAGGACGATTCAATTACATTGAGGACAATGTAAGGTTTAAGTGTGGGGGAGTGGTTTAGTATATTTTAAAAAAAAAAAATTTGCATAAAACCTCCAACTTGTAGAGATTTTAGAGTCACTAGCATACTTCTAGGTATGTTTACATAGAGATTCTGACCGACATAATTGAACTTGGAAGTGTTAGAGAACTACGTTCGGATTTCTTACTTGTTAGTGTGTTAAATAATGGATTTAATCATGCCGGTGATGCAAATTAGGAGCAGAGAGAAATACATTATTAGAGTTGTTGATCAATCATTAGTGGAGACTACCCGTATTTATATCATGTGAGGCACCGACCAAATATTTTTTGTAAGAGCTTTCTTTTGAGTGTGAGTCACCATACGTTAATTCCGGGTAGAATGGTGAGCTACCCAACCTCCCACCAATAGAAGCACTATTCTTTGATCTATTGAGTGCTAATTTTGTCAATCATGAGGGTGACGTCTATAGATGAAAGCCTCCTTCTTGTTTTTCGATTTGGAGTTAGCACCATTCTCTCTCTCGACAACAACGGGTCCATAGAAACACCATCATCATCAACAAGGAGCGACATCAAAATCTACAAGGAAAGTTGAAGACGTTCAAGGTTTACAAGCAGCGGAACGAGAAAAAGAGCAAATTTCAAATTCAAGTAAAGCAACATACGATGAGCAGATTTTTACATATATGTTGAAGACTTACAATACAATGAGCATAATTCTATATCCAAGTATGAAGACTTATTTACGAGAGCAAAGAGAATCAAAGTGTGAGAATTGTTGAAGTTTATGATTTTGAGGCGATACAAGTGGTGAAGAATTAAGCGGTAAAATACTTCTCCCACGGCCACGGTTTGTTTTATTTTCACTTTGTTTTGTATTTTATTTCTTTTGTCTCCATAAAAAAAAAATTGAAAAAAGAAAAAGAAAAAAAAATGAGACAAGAGAAAAATTTATCATTTTTTTTATTTTATATTTAATAAGCCGTGGGGAAGGAAAATATATAACGAAGTTTCAAGCGACAAGGATTTTAAGGAAAAAGGTTACAAATTGTCAAGGATCTACGAAATTCAAGAGTTTATCATTAATAGTTGAAGCCGAAGACGAAGACCAAGGAGATAAAGACGAGGAGCGGAAGACGTTTCTATTGGATGTCGTGAGAGTGGTGTTATCATCATTGCAATCGGATGTGAAGGTGAGTAAGTAATCTCATCCTCGAAAATAGTGGTTGATTTCCTTTCTTAGAGATCGTCAGAAAAATGGTTTTTCAAAATGTTAAAAGATGTGTGTTTTTAAAATATTTCGGAAGTTGTCCTTCCAACCATTCAACGTGTTGTAGGATTTCTCTCTTCATTCCTACCTGCACAATGTGAGACCCATAAAAAAAAACCGTCTTTTTGAGTGCAATTATCAAAATCCTTTTTGGTGAGGCAGAAGTCGAGGCGAAATGCTTATTGATCGTTTCTCAAACACGCGTTCTCTCATTATGGTGTGGTTATTTCTCACTCAATATTTAAGAATGAGAATATGTTCTTTAGTATTTCTAACTTCTTATTACTAGCATGCAGAAACTATATATCCTCATAGCTCTTTGGATGTTTGGGACGCTGGAACGCTTTGAAGTTGTAAGTTCTAGTTTGATTTGCTCGAGGACTAGCAAAGTCTAAGTGTGGGGGAATTTGATAGGGTGTAGAATACACCGTATTTAATATCTATTGGTTATGCTTTCTTTGTTACTTTTCGTGTAAAATTATGTATTTTACGAGTATTTTTGAGTTATTAGGTACTTTGGAGTCACACGGAGGAAAATAAGAAGAAATTACTCTATTTGAGCCAAAAGGACAAAATTGTCATCTCATGGGCGAACACTATCGGGAGCCGAATCAAAGTTAAAGGGCTGCCAGAAGGGTGGCCCTTATCCAGGTGGATGTCTTTAGCACCCAAATCCTCCTTTACCCTAAATCGAGAGACGCGTTTTTCTCATTCACCTCATTAAGTTCCACCTGAAAACAAGAGAGAAAAGCAGTTGTGACTGCTGTAAATCCGAGAGACCAGATTGAGAAACTGACAGAGAAATAGAAATCGAGAAATGAAGAAGAATTGATGGAGTTTTGCTGATGTAAAGAAGAGATGGAACTGAAGAATGGATACCGCATAAATGGATCTGAATCTCATCTGTGTTTAATGATTGATGAATCAGAGACATGGGTTTGATGTTGTTACCATGATGATAATCAAGAGTTAATTGAAGTTGTTTCTGTTACCACGGGATGAAGAGAATCGAAGGAGGAATCGAGCTCGTTCTTGAGCTATTATGATATACAGGGAAAGAGGAGAAATTTGTGGTTAAAATTATGAGATGATGTTGTTAAAACGATGGATATTAATACTGTGAAGATCTGAGGTCGAGAAGACGAAAAGAAGCGATGGGTTTTGAGAGAACAGAAGAACCCAATTGATGATGTTGATTTCCATGGGTTTGAGTGAAAGAAAGGGGATCTGGTGGATGTGATGATGAATGGGTTCGAGTGAAGAAGAAGATGCTGATGTTGAAGGTCGAGAAGATGGGCTCATATGAGGATTGAAACTGGTGGTAATGATTAAGGGTTTTGAGATGAATTTAGAGTTGGCAGCAAGATGGGTTCATGGAAGAAGAGAAATTGAACCAAGAGAATGAGAGATTGATGTTGATGGTGGTCACTGTAACTGAAATTGAAGATGGGTTCTGGTCTGTGATGTTGTGAACATGGGAAGTATGGATTGAAGCTACACAAGAACACCTAGATGTATGTTAGGATTCTTAACAGGAGAAGACCAAAAATAGGTCTGAAAAATGGCCGGGAATCAGCCAGAAACAGAGGAAACTCTGTCCAATTTTCTGCTCTGGCGAGTCGACTTAGTGAGTCCGATGAACGATCCAGATGATTCAGACCCTGACTTAGACGAACTGACTCAGCTGACTCTTCCTCCCCTTAACTTGTTGATTAACGGTTTGACCGTTAGCTTGTCCGTTAACTCTGACGGTTAAGTAACCGAATATTCCGTCGACAGAGAAGAATCTCAGGTGATCGGCATACACTATCCGGTGCCGTTTTCTGTCCGGATTCCGGTGATCCTAGTAATTTTCCGGCGGACCAATATGTGCAGAATTTTGTGAAGAGTATTCTAGACTCATGGGTGTGAAGACTTGGGTTTGGAATTGGATGAAGAATTGGGCTTGGATTTGGAAAGCGGAGATGGAAGATATGAGAAAGGCAAGGACTTGGAAGTTGAGCTATAAAGGGAAAGAGATTCTATTCCTTGGAAGATTTGGAGAGCATTGAAGCCTATAAATAGAGAAGTTCTCTACTTTTCTATACACACTTATATACACTTCTACACCTTTTACACATACAACACTTCTCTTTTCTTTATTCTTTATTCTTTATGTGAACTCCTTAACATGAGTAGCTAATTTTATTATTGATTGAGGATGAATTCCTAGTTCTTAACATATTTTGAGTTTTGTTTTCAATTTTATCTTGAAGTTTTTCACATGATTATCGTTTGTTTTTACTGATAGGAATGTTTATACATTCATGCTTGATTGATAGGTCGTTTAGAGTGCACGCTAAATTGATTTGTTAATGATGTGATTTTGAAGTTGTTTGTAAAGTGGTAGTAAAAGTTCGTTCAACTCGGGCTTGTAAAGGTTTGATTTAAGAAAATAATAAAAACAAAGAAAATATATTCACAAGATTGTCATGATAACGAGAGGTACTGAGACTCAGGATTCCACCATTAATCACATTCAATTGGTTCGTATATTGATTCATAACACTTCTAGCTCTTTTATGGACTCTATTTCTTTGCCAAAGGTAGATTTTGTAAAAGATTAATTGTAAATCATAAGCATGACGTATCAAAAGCTCTAAGTATAAGCATACGTCATCAGACAAAATCACAACTAATTAGTAAAAATCATAAATCAATTAAATCAATGCAAAAGTCATGAAGAATCATTATAGTTACCAACCAATTGTGAAACGTGGCTTCCTCCGTCGTCCCAGTGTTGGGGTTTAGCTCCTCATATTAGAAACAGGCTTAAAATAATAATGCATGGATGAATAGATGTTTTATTGAAGAAATATGGAGTTTGTAACAGATATAATTGTTACAGAACCCGCCGTTACAGAGCCTAATGTTACAGAGAAACCCTAACAGTAATAATTGTTGGCAAAGTGTTACAAATTTGAAAGAAAAGGTGACGGTGTTTTTGTCTTCTTCTTCCTTCTTCTCTGTGATGATCGAAAACACCTCTGCCACCTTCGTTTCTTCTCTGCAACTACCCCCTATGTCTCCACCCCCTTCTTTGGAACTCTCCTCAATTATTTATACACCTCCAGTCCATAAATCTCGCGTAAAATCTTTGGTTTATAATTTTTTTTCTTTCACCGGAAGTCATGGGACTTTCCTCTCTGTGAACTTCTTTACGCGTCTTTGCATCTGTCGAAAATTCTCTAGGATAGAAACAAATCTTTCAGAGTAGATTCGCACCTTCCAATCCACATAACTTCCAAATATAAGCCGAAACTTCCCGTAACTTTCCTAGCCCCTGTTTTGTCGAGAACTAATGCTAATCCTCTCCTGTTTCGATTTAATCTCTATTCTGTGTCCTGTTTCATCAAACCAGGCCCAAACTAACTTGGTCCGAATAAAATACATGAGAAAATCTCGTCTAAATCCAACTCAGGGAGTTCGCAGGTAAATATGATTCTTCCCGCCTGTGTAGCTTGATCTCGATTGTACAGCCCAGTTCAGTCGATCCAATCACTCTTATCAACCCTGTCAAGCTCCAAAAGGTCCATCCCAACACAATCCTGCCATTGAATCTCTCCATACCTTCCCTCAAATTCGAACAGAAAATTATGCATGTGACTGCTTAAGTTTCCCGCCAAATCTCATATTTGAATTTGAGAAGATGAGTGCCCCTTATCCATTCCCGAGGTGCGAATAGCAAGTGCTCTGGAAATGGGTTGCCCCATAGTAATTGAGGTACCCCTTATCCAAAATGGGGGTCCGTATAGTAATTTTCTCCCACGAGCGCAAAAACCACTTTTCGAGCCAATTTCGCCACAAAAGCTTATTTCTCCAAAAATACCTATAGAAACACAAAATAATCAAATAAGTATAAAATTGAGCACTAACAATACACATTATTGAGATCAAAATAGACACATAAATGCGTCTATCAGTTAATTTGATCTAAAGCTAGTGAAAGTTAGGGGATAAGTAATCGTTTCTTGACTGTTTACACAAGTAGCACACACGAGACCTTGCGGAGGGATTCCGTAGAGCAATTGTGTGTGAAAACAACGTTATCAAGTAGACCTTGATTTAAGAGTCTAACTACTAATATCAACCTAATAAGTTCATAAATCTTCATGCGTTTATTTAAATTACATCTTGAGTGATCTACTACTAGGTGGTTTGGTAAATAGAATCCGGTAGTCGAGAACTTTCGTATCCGGTGATACAAGGGATTTAGGGGTTTAGCAATCGATCTAGTTGCTTTACCTACGGTTGGTGATAATCTGTGACTAATAAAAAGTGGAAAAGAACATAACTTGAATCATTGTTTTGCAACGAAGAAGGATTCCTTGATCTAACTTCTCTTATTGATTTCGACTTAAACTTTTAATTGCTTTGTTTAATTTCTTTTGCTTTATAAAATCTAAAACAAAATCCCCCCTTGTGACATTATAAGACAACTAAAACCTCTTGCTCCTCGTGGGAACGAACTTAACTACCACCATATTACTTGTAAATTGAGTGGAAAAATATTCACTAATTTGTTGTGGTTACGACACGCATCAGAATTGCTTGTTTTTGTTTTTGCATTGGATAAGTTTAGGTCATACTTGATAGGGTATAAGGTCATCATATACACTGATCATGATGCTCTGAAATTCTTTCTTTCTAAGAAGGATGCTAAAGATCGTCTTATCCGATGGATATTATTGTTACAGGAATTCGATCTCGAAATTCGAGATAAGAAAGGTTCTGAAAATGTGGTTGCTGATCACCTGTCTAGGTTAAATACTAAGTCTGCGGATGAGTCCTTGCTTATTAGAGAGTCATTTCCTTCCTGATGAACAATTAATGCTTGTGTCTGAGTTTCCTTGGTTTGCTGACATTGTAAACTATCTTGCCACAGGAAGAATGCCTTTGCATTAATTGGTCTATACAAGACCATTCTAAGTTCTTATCTGAAGTAAAATACTTCTTTTGGGATGATCCGTACCTTGTTAAGTACTGCCCGGACCAAATCATTAGGAAATGTGTCCCCAACAGTGAACAAAAAGATGTGATATCTTTTTTTCATGACCAAGCATGTGGAGGCCATTTCAGTGCCAAGAAAACTGCTGCAAAAGTCTTGTATAGCGGGTTTTACTGACCATCGTTGTTCAAAGACTGTCATGCTTATTGTATTTCTTGTGAACGTTGTCAGAAACTAGGAAGTATTTCCAAGAGAAACATGATGCCATTGCACCCTATTTTGATTGTTGAACTGTTTGATTGTGGGGAATTGATTTCATGGGACCATTTCCTAATTCTTAAGGTAAGCTATACATCCTTGTTACTGTTGATTATGTTTCTTAGTGGGTAGAAGAAATTGCGACCAAAACAAATGACCATAGGGTGGTTCTTTCCTTCTTAAAAGAAATCATATTTTTCGTTTTGGCACTCCTAGAGCTATAATCAGTGATGGTGGTTCACATTTTTGCAATAGATCTTTTGAGTCATTAGTACACAAGTATGGCATAACTCATAAAGTCGCAACCCCATACCATCCATAGACCAGTGGCCAAGTAGAGGTTTCTAATAGGGAGATTAAGCATTATTCTTGAAAAGACGGTTAACCCATCTATAAAAGATTGGTCTTTACTATTGAATGATGCTTTATGGGCCTATCGAACAGCGTATAAAACCCCTATTGGCGTGTCCCCTTACAGACTTTTGTATGGAAAGCCTTGTCATTTACCTGTTGAACTAGAACATCGAGCATATTGGGCTATCAAAAAGCTTAACTTTTCTCTTGATAAGGCAGGTACTCAACGGAAGCTTCAGCTCAATGAATTGGAAGAGCTGAGAAATGATGCTTATGATAGTGCTAAGTTGTATAAAAATAGAATGAAAGTGTTTCATGACAAGCGTATTTTGCGCAAGTCTTTCTCACCTGGTCAGAAAGTCTTATTGTACAACTCTCGTTTGCATCTTTTTCCAGGTAAATTGCGTTCTGGATGGACATGCCAGTTCTTGGTGCGCACAATATTCCCTCATGGAGCTGTAGAACTCGAAGATGTAGCAACGAAGAACGTTTTCAAAGTCAATGGCCAGAAAGTATTATTGTACAACTAGCTTGGCTTTGAATTCAGTTCTTAGCCTAAAAAACTATCTCTTAGTAATTGGCAGTCAGAACTTCCTACAAAAAATCATTCTCTATACATGTCTAAGTTAGATGCACTTTACACTCTTATCACATGTCTTTAGTTGTTCCAGTGCTAGAATTGTGCCTTTGAAAGATAGATTGACTTATCCAATTGATGTGAGCTAAAATTGAATACAGGTATCACTTTCATGGAATATGAGCTTATATTTTGTCCTAGAACTTTGTGGGTATGTTCTGAGCAAGCCCTCACGAGACTTCAAATCGTCCACTAGGGACACTTCGTGGTTTAAAAGGCTTATTGCATACGCTAAATGCAATCGAGAGACCAGCGACAGTGATGTAGGTAGGATTTTCTTTAGTTTTTGTTTTTACTCGCGGACGAGCAACATTCAGGTTTGGGGGTATTTGATAGGCACCTAATATTGTATATATTCTTATCATTTTGTAGGTGTTTACGGTATCTTGTTGCACTAATTGCTTATATTTGTGCCAAATTATGTATTGTGTTTTTCTTGTTTGTTGCGAGTAAATGTGTGGTAATTGTTCCTGATTCTTTGTTTTGTAATGTTAGGGGAATGAAAAGAATGGTCTGAACATGGGATATTCACAAAGTGAGGATGGATCTGTTATGCCTTGTCGAGCTAGATGTCAAGTCGGTTTTAAACAGATACGCGTAATGGAGAAGGCAGTCGGGGTGTGGGCATATTTATGAAGTGAATGGAGCTAGTAGTGAACAATTTCTGATCTTGAAAGAATTTTATGGGCCGAAATTCAAAACTAAAATACAAGGAAATGAACTCAAGCCCAAGGTCCTTTCTTGCATACCAAAATGAGGTATTCATGCTTTAGACCAGAGTACATCACCATCTTTCTCAACCCGATCTCACACATGAGAAACAAGTTTCTTTCTTTGTGCTCTTTTCCCCAGAAATTCACTCTGCTTATCTTTATCTCACAATTTTCTTTGCATGTCAAATGTATCTACCACCTCTGTCCCATCTATCAAACCCATACCTCTATCACCACCTTTCCCCTGTCAAATTACATGCTTAATCCCTATATTTATCTCTGTACTCATTTCAACCTAGCCCTAGACTATGAAGTGCAAGATTAGGTCGGCTGATTTCTTTTCAAAAGCGACAGAATTGACAAGCTAGAGGTTTGATTTTGTTACTCCGTGCAACATCAATAGCAGCAGACAACAAGAAATTGACAGTAATAGGGTGGGTGGCCATAATGAAGTTCATCTGAAAAATGGTGAGTTTCAAGAACATCTAATCGCCGAATTTCAGACTGTAATGGTACAAATTGTCACCCATTTTGGGGATGAACTTCGTGTATAAATGAGGGTTAGGGTTGTGCTTCAAAGACAAGGTCAGGCGCGTTGTACAAGCAGCAGGAGTAATAATCTAGGTCTTAATTTCCTGTTTCTTCAAACACCAACAAAAGCAGCAGAGAATTGACAAACTGACAGCATCAGACTATTGTGAAGACGGTGTAATGACTGTGCATGAGAATGAAAACTACATCAGTGGTGAGTTCCAAGAAATCCCTAAATTTGTTTTGGTGTATCTGTTGATTGAGTGAATGGGAATTTTGGGGGAGAAATTTATGTATAAATAGGGGTTGTCATGATGTATGAAGGGTATGCAGGGAGTGAGGTTTGAAGTACTCTAAGTAGTTTCCTTTGTTCTTGAGAAATCGGTTGAAAATAATAGAGTTAAATTGCATCAATGGGTTTATATATTTTGAATTGTATTTGTCTCATGTCTTCACTATGTTCTAAATTCTCAGCTAGGGCATAGATGAAGCCCTTATACTGCTAGATTTTTCATGTTTTCGATGTTGTTCTTGATGTGCTTTACTCAGTTAGGAGATATTTAACTTTTGAGCTGCAATATATAACTTTCACCTAGTATATCAGGTATCCTAGGTTGTTAGAACACATTTATATTGCCAAATCAACTTATGTTTAATTGATATCTTTAGTCCGTGATTATTTGTGTTGTAAGGAAGACATCTAATACTAGGGATTAATGCTCTAGTTGATTTTAAACTATCCATCTTTGAACCCCTTTGGAAAGGCGAAAGACTCGTATCTTCACCGATGATCCATTGTAAGGGAAAAGAACAATTTTTGTAGCTGAATTTCTAGTAGGAGTTAAGTGGTGGACTCAACTGCCCCAGTGCCTTTAACTTGAGTGCTTAAACCTTCTTTGCATTTGTACCTCTATGTTTTAGTTTAATCTTCATTAAAAATATCTAGTCATTTCGAAAAACCCTTTGATTTGAATTAGTAAAGTAAAGTTTTGAATTCAACTTCACACTTCCCTAGTCTTGGTGGGTTCGACCCGTATTTGCCCTGTTTACATTGTTGACACTGTGCCCTTGCGGTTTAGTATAATTGTATGTATCTTTTCTTAGCCTACCAGCAGGATAGAACAATGATATGATCCTATGGCCACTAGGTGTCTTAGGGAAGCATTTGGGAATTGCGCATGCCAATCAGCATTGATCACAGCTCTATCAAGTCTTTCTTGTATGTTTTGATTTCCTTATATATGATTGTCCCAAGTAAAATCTGAACCTATGTAACCAAGATCATACAAGCCAGCTCTCTCTAAGATGTTGTAGTAGTATTCACTATTCTTGTTATTGAAAGGTAGCCCTCATAGATTTTCAGATTGGTTGAAAATCATGTTAAAATCTCCTAGGACAATCCAGGGAATCTTTCTTCTGTTTATTTGCACACTTATCTCTTCCAAGAAATCCCAGGCTTCATTTCTATTAGAGGGATAAGGACTTCCATAGAAACAAGTAATAGCCCATTGTTTTGTGTCGAATGTCGTGTTCACTATAACATTTATCATATTGATATTCCATTGAACTACTTCAAAATAAAATCCATCTATCCAGACTATTACAAGGCCTCCTGCAGTACATATGGGATCAACTATATGGTAGTTAGGGAAAGCAGAAACTAGGGATTTTACAAAGTGTCTTTGATTTTTTGTTTCTGAAAGAAAAAGGATTTCAGGTTGTTCAGTCTTTATAAGATTTGTCAAATGATTTTGCGTTAAAGGATTCCTACATCCTTGCACATTCCAAGCTAAAACCTTCATCCTATACTAAGGAAGTTCCTACAAAACTAGGATATGCTAATATACAAAACTATAAAACACACAATTAAAGGTCTCCAAAGAGAAAAAAAAAAAAAAACTGTAGCAAGAGAAAATCTAATTAGGCTGAAATATGCAAGATTAGTATGGGCAATTATATGATCAGATGTAGGTAATTAAGCAGTTTAAGTAAAGCAGAATGGAAGTTAGTAATAATTAAAGGTTTTAAGAAGTACCTGTGTCTCCTCCTGCTGCTTCAAAGGGGTTAATTCTGGGAATGGGACTGGCAATAAGGCATTGGATTGAACTTTGTGTTCAATCAAGTTAGATCCATATTGATCAATTTGGAGAATGTTTTCATCAATAGAGGAAGGCGAAGAACGATTTTTCGAAGGAGATGAAGATAAAAAATCAGATATTATGATTTTAAAAGCTGATTTTGGCTGGGTTATGGGAGTTTTAAAATTGGATGCAATGCAAATTGGAGTCTCGGAAATTGGGAGAGAATGAGAGACAGAGGGATTAGGGGATAAGAGGGTATCTGGAATTGGGGATTAAAATGAATCCCTAGCATTTTCAAAAGAATTAAAGGAAAGTCTTCACCCACAGGACGAGAAGAACCAGAATTCTAAACCTGAACCGGGTTATAGATATCCTGCAAAAGACCGGATCCATTCTGTAGCTCCGATTCTGAAGATCTAGACTCGACTATAACTCGGAAAGTTTCCGAGTTCGCAGAACGGAACGATTCATCCTATGAGTCCGGTAGAGGGATGAATTTTTCCGGCAAGTTGAAAGGAAAACTTCGTTTTCCTAAAACAGTAGATGATGCCTGCAACATATCTTCTTCAATTACAAAGGGTCCAAGCATTTCATAAGATTGATTATGATCCTGAAGAGCTGGATTTTCATGCACATAGCTCTTAAATATATCTGTGAAAATCTCACACACTCCAGGTTGAGCTAGATAAGACTCCACCGGAACTGATTGTCCATGGCAGTCATGATTGTTTTTAGGGTTCCAGATTTTTACCAGCTCATCATTCAACCAGTTCATATCATCACTTGGGTACGATGAATCTACAGAGATATCATAGATATCTTCTAGGGGTCTGCCATTTAGAATGTCACAATCACTTACTTTGTGTCCTAAACGCAAACAGTGCGTACAAAACTTAGAAGGTAGGTTCAAATAGTTGAAGTAAATAGAAGTGACTGGGAATCTTCCTACTTTGACTAAAAAATGATCCACCAAAGGCTTTTCAATGTTAACCAATACCAGAACTCTTGGCTGGCAATCCGGTGTTTCGTTTCCTTTGAAGACTCTTGATACCTGACCGATCTTACTTGCGATTAACCCTATCATTTTATGGTTCTTCCTATGCTCGGACTTAGTATTAGACAAAGTAGCCCATAGCGGAATCTCCTTCACCTTATCTGTAGAGATACTCATCCCGTGGTAGGTTGTTGTTGCCGCAAGTACATTCCCAAATGGATACCATGGTCCATTAGTTGAGATCCATGCAAAGTCTTCGTGATTCCTAAAGGTGATGATGAACAGATTAGGATCTACTTCCCTAATTTGAAAAGATAAATTTTCTCCCCAGAAGTTGTTAAGTGCTCCCCTAACTTCCCATTGTTTTAGAACTGAAGTTGAGAAAACCCTAGCAAGTATACTGAAAGGTTTAATGCCATAATCTCTAATGGAGGTTTGAGGGGTTGGTAGGAGACTGGCATTGCTATGGTTACAAATATTTGAGCTAAAGAGAGTCCACTTAGGTGCTTGTAGAGATTCAAGTGTTCCCCCATATTGCAGAAATACAAGCATCAAGAGACGGAAAGAAAATAGAAGAAAGCTTTAAGAGGAGGAGAGCTAAAGACAATGAGGAGAAGATATAAGAGATGCAGAGATTTTAGAACCCGTGATCGATGTCTAAATCAAAAAGAAAGAGTATCTTATAGTTTATTCAAAGTTTTCAAATTTAAAAGATGACAAGGTACTACAGTCTCTTATCTAAGATTAGTCGAAAGAAACCTTTGACTGAAAAGAAAAGCAGAATGGGATATCCTAATAATGTTATTGTCCAAAGGTACGAGGATAGTTGAGGTTGACCATACAGAACTTTGCCGGACGTCAAAAAAGTTATCACTGGTTCCAAGGGAGCAAACAGTCCTAAGGATTAGGATGAAGGAGATCGTATTAAGAGATCCTATGTTTTCAAAGATAAAAAAAATGAGGGAGATAGATTAAATACTGGTAATAACCCTCAACTTCAATTTTGGCCCATACCAGAAGCACAACGGAAAGAAGAAGAATGCCCAAAGAATTTATAATACTTAAGGCTACCTCATTGTCAATTTAGTCTGCATAAAAACATTTATGATTTAGAGTGTAATTAGTGTGAACCTAAAGAATACATTAAGCCAAAATATGGAGAGATAAAGTTCCTTTATCCAGGTACAGCTGTATGCTTTTATAGGGTTAAGTAATATAATTCTCTCTTTCGTATTAGAAAACGAAAATTCTATACTAACAGAAGAAATCCACAGAGAGATCCACCGAGTGAAACATAAAAAGTGACCCCCTATAAATCCCTGGATGGTGGGTCCTAAGGGTTTGTTTCACGCGGGACATTTCACGGTGTATGTAGAACTACTCATTAGAAAAATAACGCGCGCGTTACAGTCCCAAGGCTGTCAACATCCGTATAAGATAACTCCACCAAAACAAAAGAGGAATAAAAACCCCAAAATTCCAGAACTGTCTACAATACCCCTCCATCTATTCAGCCCAGAAACAAACGGCAAATCTCCCCCACCGTATTTTCGTATAATTCTCTTTCTTAATCTCTCGGGAAAAAAAAATTAGATCTACGAAATTCATTTCCCTTCCGATTCTATTTTCTTCTACTGGAATCTCTTTTTTTTTTTTCCAAATATGGATTGTTAGAAACTATAAATTATAGATCGAGACAAGTTATGCCCTAAATTCAAAAAAGTAAAACAAAAATTACAAAAACTGGTTAGAATGGTGAAGATGAATACTCAACAAGATAGAAACAAAGATGAACAACTCAAGAAGACGATTAAAAATCCTCCAAAAGGTAAATCGAATCCTTTGTCTCATGTTGTTTGATCAATAATAAGATCGTTATTTATTATTGTTCATATTTTTGTTTGATTAATGTTCATTAATGGTCGGTATGAACAAATCTTACATTTCCCGACTGTTAGATTTAATTCCACTAGAACTAGTTCGTTGTGTTGTTGGTTGATTCTGGTCATTTTTATGAAACAATTTTTGGATGCGATATTTTTCCCTTGTCGAATTTGGTTCCACCAGAACTATTGGTGTGTTGATTAATTCTGGTAGTTTTGATGAAACCATTTTTGGTTTCATCATTTTTCCCTTGCCGAATTTGGTTCCACTAGAACTGTTGGTGTGTTGATTAATTCTGGTAATTTTGATGAAACCATTTTTGGTTTCATCATTTTTCCCTTGTCGAACTTGAGTAAAAAATTGAGGACAATTTTCTGTTGGCGTGTTATATTGTCTTCATTTTTTTGATGAAACCATATTTGGTTTCACCATCTTCTCTTATGGTTACATATATCTGTTGGGTGTGTTTACTTGATGTTTGCTTGATGTAACCAGATTTGGTTTCACCATTTTTAGTTATGGTTTCATCATTTTTCATGTATGGTTTCATCATTTTGTTGGTGCTTATTGTTTACTTTTGGTTTCACAACAGGGAAAAAAAGAGAAACAAAGCCATATAGGTGCTCGTTGCATCATTTGTGCACGGAAGCATCTGCAATAAAGGCTTTGATACAAAAAGGAGAACAATACTCGCATGTCGTGCCTAAAAAAGTACCGTTCTTTTGGCAAATTCGGTTTTTGTTGAAGTTTAAGCTACTTGTAAAATGGTTATCGACTAATTGTAATGGTGACAAATTACAGTTTCTGTAAAAAAAGATTTAATTGATTTCAGTTTGTAGTGCCTTACAGCTTATGTCTAAAGAATATGATTTCTATTTTTGTCGGGAACATTGATTGTCACTTAAAAAAACTGGGATAAATTTTCACTAATTCACTACATTGTAACACTTGATAAGCATGTAAGCAAATCTTTAAAATTCATCATATATCTGCGACACCAAAAAAGCACTGCTTAGTAATTTTACTGCACAAAACAGTAGACAACATTATCTTTTATGGTGTTAAGATGCAAAAGAAAAATAGCAGTAAAAAATTATGAAACCAAAAATGGTTTCAGCAAAAATATGATGAAACCAAAAAAGGTTCCAATAAAAATATGATGAAACCTATTTTGGTTCCAACAGATTGTAAAAGCCCGCAAGCTCTGCCAAACATAATCTAAAAATGAAACAAACATGACACACTTGCAACAAATTAACATGTTTAACTATAGAAAGAATAGAAAAGAGAATAAATGAAAAATAACTCTAAAACAAACATCAAAATGAAATCTAAAAATTAGGTTAAATACATATTATATGTAGTCTAAACTAAATCGAAACTGAAATTCGAAGAATTGTAATCGAAATGGATTCACATCTGTCGAGCATGGCATGTCCTTCGGTTATGGGTAGTCAAAACATGGAAGCTACCACAAGTTCTCATCTTCTTCTTAGGAAGTGAACATGTATTAAAAATTATCTTCTTCTTACTTGGAAGACCTAGTTGTGGCGGAGCATCGGGATTAATAACAAGGGATTTTTGGAAACACTATAGATGGCCTTTCAACTGTGGGAACTTGATTAGTTTCTCTAAAACATTGGTTTCATGCAAATACCTCTTCAGCATCTCCACTGAACAGATGTGTACTTGTTGTGTACGTCGAACTCTAGCCGCAATTCTGACCTGCCAACAATGAAAACTCAAAACTACTGAGACATAAAATTGGCCAAATTATCAAGTACAATATAATGCTGAAAATGCACTTAAATAAGCTAAGATAAGAAGGAATGAAACAACCCAGTCACCATCATCACCACTTACTGACAACAGCAACAACAGAGACATACAGTTTACACAACATAAATATTTACTTTGTGCAATGTGAACATTTACCTGAACTGTTGTGCAATGTGAACATTTACCTGAACTGTTGTGCAATGTGAACATTTACCAGAACTATGCCTAGCTTATAAATTTTATGCTACTATAGCATATACGTAGGTGAAAATTTGTGATATCTGTGATAGCTTGAATTGGTAATACTAATTACAACAAGATTATGTATGATAAGACTAGCAAGTGGCGATCGAGGATTTTACCTTTTCATCATACTCTTTCTTGCGTAATACCTCTCAAGCAATGTATACAACGGTTCCAATGGTTGATTTTGGTAGTGAATGCGGCACCAGGGACTGGTAAAAATCATACAAAGTTAAAATCCAAGGAAGGAGTTTTTTCGCTAACAATATTGAGGATTGGTTAGCACTGGTTCATCCATGATCAAAAAAGATGACATTGAGAATTTTTTCAAGTACAATGTCATTGAACTAAAGAGTCTCCACTACTTTCAATAGAACCATGCCTAGCTTATAAATGTCATGGAACCATAGAAAAGCAAAAGAAAACTCTTGTTTGTTCCTTCGTAAAAAATCAACAATGACAACAAAAAAGAAAAGAAAAAAAAAGATAGGTTTAGGACCAATTATACAATCAAGTTTTCCCTAACAATTTCCAAAAACCCAAAACAAAGCCCTAATTTTGGAATGAATAAAACAGAAACAAATACAAAACGATTTATAAATCAAATAAAATTCGATAACAAAATGAAATTGATTCAAAATCCCATTTCTGCATATGTAAATTAAAAAATTTACCTTCTGGAAATTAATTTGGAGTGAGGAAGATGTAGGATCATAATATCGCAACGGACAAGGTTCGCGGGATTAATAAACGACGGTGTCGCGAGAGTGTCTCGAGAGAAGGTAGCAAGACTCGCGAGAGTGTCTCGAGAGAAGGTAGCAAGACTCGCGAGAGTGTCTCGAGAGAAGGTAGCAAGACTCGCGAGAGTGTCTCGAGAGAAGGTAGCAAGACTCGAGAGAGTGTCTCGAGAGAAGGTAGCAAGACTCGAGAGAATGTCTCGAGAGAAGGTAGCAAGAGCCTGCGAAATCATTAAAGGGCTCATGAGAATATGAAATTTGTATGTGAGTTTGTCATCCATTATGTAAACACCTATATAAAGAGGAGAGCAGGAGAGAGAAAGGAGAGGAATAATTTTGGAGGGGGACACTTTTAGGAGAGAGAGATATTTTTAGAGAGAGATTTATTTTCTTTATCATCTTCTTCCCCAAATAATTAGATCTAGAGCTCTAGAAAATATCCATTAATGGAGATTCTCAATGTAATTCAAATGTAACCTCAACAATCATAGTGAAGAATCGTGGATGTAGATCACATTGATCGAACCACGTAAAAATCTTATGTGTCTATTTAAATTTCTAGCACTTATATTTAAAATTTAGGTGATTAATATGATTTAGATCTACAAAATATAGTGAGGGGTGTAGTGTGGGATTTCCTTTACTACATATGCGCTAGAAACAGGGACCTAATCTTGTTGGTTCAAGAAAGTTTAGAAAAACGGCTACTGTTGGTGATGAATTCAATTGGATCTATAAACTTAAAGAGAAATTTCCATGAAAAGTAGTTACTGTTCATACTTATTATTTAGATCTACAAAATTTGGGTTCAAAATGGAAGTTTTATGGAAGAAATCACACTTTCGGGGAGAAAACACCGTCAACAATTCAAAGACATGAAGAGAGGAAGAGGAAAAAAAAAAAAGGTTGTTGTGATGAAATTCAAGGAAGAAAGCTAATTTTTAATGGAAGATTTCATATTCAAGGAGAAAAAGAAAAGAGGAAAATTGTTGAAGGAAATAAAGGAAGAATGAAGAAAAGGATAAGAACAAAACGCTGTGAATTTTATCACAAACAGAAGCTCGCACGGATGGTTTGAGTTGGAGGCGAAGAGGCTTGATGTCGCAAGATCAAATCTCGCCACAGTCATATTTTTCAAATATTTTTGAACTTTCAAGAGGAAAAAAATGGAATAAAGCTATAGCATTGTGTGTTTCCTTCGCAAGCAACAAGTAGCCCGGATGGTCGTTTGCGAAGAGAACAAGCTTGGGGTTGCGAGTTTGAATCCCACCTTTTACATATTTTTTAAACTTCAGAGAGCGAAGAAGTGAATAAAGTTATAGTATTGTGTGTTTCTTTCACAAACAGCAGCTAGCACAATTGGTCACCAGGCGAAGAGTATAAACCCGAGAGGTCGCGGGTTCGAACCTCCCTCCTCGCAAAGAATTTTTGGCTTCGTAAAAAAGGGGAAAAATGTATAATCTCGCAAGGTTGTTTCGTTATCTCGCAAGCAAGAGGCAGCACAGTTGGTCACTGCGAAGTTAATGAGTTCATGGTCGCGAGTTCAAGTCTCAACGAACGTGTATTTTCACATGGATTTTTCGCAATGAGTATCTCGCAAGAAGAAAGTAAGTGATTATTTCTTGAAACACTTCGCAGAGGCGGGGCTAGCACGGTTGGTCAAGAGGCATGAATGCAGCGGGAGGTCGCAGGATCAATTCTTGCTCTCGCACATTTATTTTTGTTATGCGAAATTTCGCGCGAGACTTTGCTTATCTCGCAAAGAAGAAAGTTGATGATTATCTCGCAAGTTAATTTAGCAAATGAGGATTAGCACAATTGGTATGGTGCGAGAATATGCAAGAGGCAGGTCAAGGGTTCAAGTCTCACTTCTCACATTTCTTTTCTTTGTGAGATTGACAACAACAAACCACAAAAGCTAAGTACCACTTTCCTTAAACATTTTACTTACAAAAAATAAAAGATTTTTGATTTGATTTACAAAACGCGATACAATCGCAGAATTACAAAGATTTCACGATTACAATAATTCGAGAACAATATCTCGCACAGATCAATTTATATATTTCCCTTAAATACTTGCTTTATTTCAAATGAGAATGATATCCAACATGGAGAGTAGTAGCGGGCAAACCTTTATGGCGTACACCCTAGTTCGCGAATTTACCTTATGATTTAAAGCAAGAGGCAATGTACCTAAAGTCGTCATATAAGGGGGTACCTATTAGGATCATCTCCATGAAGGATGTTTATCGGATGAGACGAAATAAGTTATACAAAGGAAATCAAAACAAAGAAAAACGATTTGAACTTGCAATTAAATGAATATTTTTGATAAAAGAAATGTTGAATACTAATCTAAATTTTTATTTGCATTACAGCATAGCATGAGGCAAAGAACATGGAGCGGGAGTTTCGCATGATGGATTCACAATACTTCTTATATTTAGAGGATTAAGTACTTCTTATACTTCTCAAAGGATACTTCATACTTCTTATATATTTCGAGGATTGAGTACTTCTTATGCTTCTTCAAGGATACTTCATACTTAGCATACTTCAAGAGATAATACTTCTTATTCACTTCGCAAAGCTTCGGAACTTCGCAAAAGAATAGAGGCAAGTACGTACTTTTCAAGAAAAATATTCTTTCGCTCGTTCCTTCACCAATTGAAACCAAGGATTATTACAACAATGAATTTTTCCTTCAAATCGCTCTTCAAGCAATATTCAAGGAAAAAGAGGCAAGATGTAGGATCATAATATCGCAACGGACAAGGTTCGCGGGATTAATAAACGACGGTGTCGCGAGAGTGTCTCGAGAGAAGGTAGCAAGACTCGCGAGAGTGTCTCGAGAGAAGGTAGCAAGACTCGCGAGTGTCTCGAGAGAAGGTAGCAAGACTCGCGAGAGTGTCTCGAGAGAAGGTAGCAAGACTCGAGAGAGTGTCTCGAGAGAAGGTAGCAAGACTCGAGATAATGTCTCGAGAGAAGGTAGCAAGACCGCGAAATCATTAAAGGGCTCATGAGAATATGAGTGTATGTGAGTGTCATCCATTATGTAAACACCTATATAAAGAGAGGAGAGCGGGAGAGAGAAATGGGAGGAATAATTTTGGAGGGGGACACTTTTAGGAGAGAGAGATATTTTTAGAGAGAGATTTATTTTCTTTATCATCTTCTTCCCCAAATAATTAGATCAGAGCTCTAGAAAATATCCATTAATGGAGATTCTCAATGTAATTCAAATGTAACCTCAACAATCATAGTGAAGAATCGTGGATGTAGATCACATTGATCGAACCACGTAAAAAATCTTATGTGTCTATTTAAATTTCTAGCACTTATATTTAAAATTTAGGTGATTAATATGATTTAGATCTACAAAATATAGTGAGGGGTGTAGTGTGGGATTTCTAGCTACTATTTTAACTCGCAAAGATTTACGCACCGATTCCCTTAATGCCGACGCTCCTTTACATCCCGAGAGTTGTTTCAACCTCTCGAAATAATTTGATACAAATCTTCCTCTACCGTATAAGCCTATTGATTTCCCTTAGATCAAAGATCAAGGCTTGGAAATTTGTTTACAATGATAAAGCTAGCAAAACTCACAAATCTTAACACTTACACTCACTTAGACGAGAAGCCCAAATCTTTACCACCTCTCAAAACAATCTTCAACTTATCAACCGAGACTAGTTTTCGGGGATATCCATCTCGAGGAATCACAAAGTCAAAGACGAAGAGAACTTTCCGATTACCATCTATCTTGTCCGAAAGAGATTACGAGAATCTCGATAACAGATGCAAGATCAAAGAGATACACGCAACTATCATGGTAAACGATAGCCTGGACATGGTCACGAATCCCCAAATCAAGTCTTTCACCGTAAACCCAAACTGGCCAATATAAGGCGCTAATCCAATAATCACTTGGGACAAAGTGTCAAGGATTGAATTTCGATTGAATCACTATTTATAGTTTTTCAAGACTGATGGTTGCATAGAATTAAAGCTAAGATAACTTGAGAATCAAGCAAACACTTTCTCCGTTTAGATACTCTAATTATGTTTCAAGTAAGCATGGAGAAATTATCTTTAAATCACATTAGAAGAATATACACAATGGTCGATTCTGAACCGTGTATGATGCACTCCGTCTGTTTTGGAAATATGCCTTATGAATTATAATTAAGTAATTTGATGTTCATTTAAACACTTAAGAATTTAATCATGATGCACATACACAAGTGCTTTAGTGATCAATGATGTCTTTGAGGTGTTTAAGAGAGTCATAACAATGCTAAACATATTTAAAAATAAGTCTTTGAGCATCCCAAAATTCTACCTGGACGATTAGTGAAACAGACGTGAACAGTGAAGGCAAATTCACGAGTCGGTGCTACATCTCAAGAACTGGGTTCAACAACTCTACGCGGCTCGAGAACTCAGATGGACTCGGTTCGTAAACCGGCTTTTCCAATTGTTAGCCTTTTCTACCAACCTTAAAATTTTAGATCATCAAGGTTCGTGAACTATCCCTAACCGAATTTATGGTTTGTGAACCGGGTTCGCCAACCTTTCATGTATTTCGAAAATCATATATCTACGGTTTGCAAGTGGTTGCCAACCACCTTGTTTCTAAATATCGAAGTTATGAATTTATCTCTTTTGATGTTTGAAACATTCTCAAATGATAAAATCATTTGAATAGGCAATTTTCAATTGATCCACAAATTAATTATTGAGCAATAAATTATCTTAAACTAATATTGTTAAGGAACTTTGAACATCCATGCTTGAATCATATTTCGAGATATTTAACAACACAAGCTTGACTCGCAATTTTTTTCTTTATGCAATAAATCCAAGATTGCTAATAGGTAAATTTCTTGGGGGTGTACCAAAATACAAATAGGACAAAATAAAGAATTGCTTTTTAGGTTGGTACACCCCTAAAATTTGGTACCCCCATTAGCAGACTTGAATAAATCTACTATAAGTCATACGCCATAGTCACATAAATGGAACAGATCAACATTCAAATAACTTATTGATGAAGTTCTTCAAATGTATTCGTGGATCTTCAGTCTTCGTGGGTGATGTCTGATACTCAACTACCAAATTCTAACTTAGTATGAGACTTGACTTGATAGGACGAAGAAGGATCCCACATTGAGTGAACAAGAAGAACAAGTCAGATGATACGGATGTCACACCTAGAGTTGACGGCGGAGGTCCCAAAGAAAAGGGGTAGTCAAGAAGGTACCCACATCGAGGAACAAGAAGAACAAGAGACGATGCGGGATGCCACACCTAGAGTTGATAAGCGGAGGTTCCAAAGAAAATAGGTAGTGAAGAAGGTACCCACATCGAGTGAACAAGAACAACAAGACGACGATGGGAGGCGCACCTAGAGTTGATGAAGCGGAGGTTCCAAAGAAAAGGGGTAGCCGAAGAAAGTACTCCACATCGAGTGAACAAGATCAATAAGGCGAGCTTTATGAAGCCACACCCATAGTTGACGGAGCGGCGGTTGCAAACAAAAAGGAATGCATTGTGAAGGAACCCGTATTTCAAGTCAAGCACAACAAGGTGAAAAATCCAGAAGCCATACTAAAGATAAGTGACATCATAGGAAGCGACCCATATCTAGTCAACAACACTATGGTGAAAAATCCCGTAGGCACGATGAAAGTTGATGTAGTTACGGTTCCAAAGCGAGGGGTAGGACAAGAAAGTTCGCACTCCCATCACATATTCAACCACTTGAAAGTTTAGATTTAGCATAGGATGGGTTGGAGATAATAAAGCTACACGATGGTAATATGAAGAGGTATGAGGATCCCAAAATAGTAGGCCCATCAGGTTACCATACAAAAAATAGTCTTATATGGGGCAACTAATAGGAGATTATTCGAGAGTATATTGTATATACGGACGATGTCGATGGATATGGAAATTGTGGTTATCATGCCGTAACCGAAAAATCGGGAATCTTTGAATCGGCGGTTAGTAGAGGGATGACACCATGTCGATATGCAAGAACGAGGATGGCCTCCCAACTTATTAATAAGAAGAGATTTCATGAACAATTGGTAGATGATGAATAAGAGTTTAATAGTTTGTATGCTCAGGTGTTAGCGAGAACGACATTAAGTTCCTTCATATCAATATGAATAAGAATGTCGGTTTGTGGGCATCTAGTGGAGGATACATTTAATTGTGTTGTTCATTATTTTTCCCCCACCGTACAAGCAAATTATACACCAAAGTGGAAAAAGTGTGAAGGATCTCTTAAGAAGAGAAGAATTGTTTTGACGTTCGTGAACGGAATCATTTCATTATTCAACCTCAAGGAAAATTGTCCATTGTCACCGGGTTTTGTGCGTTGACTAAAAAACAAGGATATATCTCCAACCACTCTAAGAATGGATGAAATTGTATGAGGAGAATCATCAACTTTGGGATGCGTTGGCCCTATCAATTAACCGAGAAAAGATACAAGTTCATATGTGTGGAAGTGATGATGAGGAAAAGATAAGCAAGTTCAATATTTTGTTTTTGGAAGTTTTGAATCAGAATCATTAAATGATATCTTGACATTTCTAGGGGACGGCCGACAAAGATTATTAAATTCCAATATTACAAATGTTTCCGAACATGTCGAGATAGAATTACGCTTTTTTATTTCAATGCCGGCATTGAAATCGAAATACCTTCGGTCTTTTAATAGCAAAACTTACATAGAGAAATTAGTAAAAATAGACATTGAAATTAAATTACTAACAATGCCTAATTCTACTCAAAATGCTTATGCTCCCGGAAAAATGAGTAGCACGGCATGGTCTCTAAAAAATTATCAATGTCGGAACTCTAAAATTTCTTTGGTTTGGAAAAAAAAACAGAGTACCGAGATTGTTGTTAAAATTTCGACCATGCCAGACAAAGAAAAAAAAAAAAAACTATAAACCCGCAATGTTAGACATTACCGAATTCCGGAGTGGGGTACTTTGACACAAAGGTTTACCAACATGATAAATCAAATAACAATACTAGATTGTTTAACGAACCATATCTAAAAAGTTAAGATGTTCCAAACCGAAAACAAAATGAAACAAACACATCTAAAGTCTAGCAAAAGACACAAACAAACATGAACTAACACTAGATTGTTCAAGATCTAATTAATACCATAAAAGAAACATTAACAAACATCTTTGATTACTCGGTCCTTGGCTTCTTGTGTACCCTCTTCTTCCTTTCTCCCCACAAGGCCTTTTGCTTCTCGGATCTTCAATTTTGTTGATAAGTGCATAATTCACATGATTTTAGTGTTAATTTCATGCTTATTTTAGTTAGATTTCTTGCATATTATCCTTGTATTACTCTTGTTTTCCATTTTATTTGTTTTTCTAGGTTAATCATTCAAAGTCAATGGAAAAGGCTGCAAAACAGATATATATTGAAGTTCTCCAAAGATCCAAGTGTCTAGAGCCAAAAGAAGCGGAAGAAGTGCGAAGAAAATGAGCAAAGAAAGCCAAAAAAACACAAGAAGGACTAGAAGACCAAGTTCAACTCATCCAAATTCAGGATTTCTTATCACCTTTAATAGAATTCAATTACAAAGAGAATGTTGAAAGAACGAGGTCATTCCGAGTTCGGACGAAAAAATTATGACCTAAACGATATGCTGAAAAATACAAGGAAGAAAACAAGGATGACCCAAATTTATACCATGACGACTCTCCTGAGATTTTTGGGCGAGAAAGGGGTTAATTTCAAAGACTTAGAGTTGTTAGGGTTTAGGGAAAATTACCACGACGACCCTTGGAGCGTTTCCAGACAGAGCACGACTTATTTTGGGTGTTTAGAGTCGTTTGGGTCGTGGTTATGGACCTTGACGATCATTGCGGGCAAAGTGTGAAAGAATGTTTTAACGCGTTTTGGACTTCTAAAAGGAGGATACTTGGTCCCAATGGGATTCTAAGCCCTAGATTTCGTGATTACTATATAATAAGACCTCATAAACATTAAGAAGACATCTTTTACACTATTTTGCAAGTCTTGGAGGAGAGGAACAACATAACGGAGGAAAAGCTAGGGTTTTGAGCGGTTCTCATCTATCGTAATGATTTTTTCTCTAGTTTATCAATTGTATAACATGGATGCTACTACATCCATGAGTAGCTAAACCCATACTTTATTAAGGATGAATTCTAAGTTTTAGACTTGATTTGGTTTAATATATGCATCTAGTTTGATTTCTTCATATGATTATCGTTTGCTTCTACTTCGATTAACGTTTATAATTGATAAATTGATTGCTCCAATTTGACCAACTATAGTAGTTTATTGATGATCTATTGCTAGTAAATGATTAGGATATCCGTGTAATTGTTTAATAATCCTTACAAAAGTAGATTACGTGAGACCTTGCGAGAGGGCTTCGATTGAGCAATCACGTGTAGAACAACATTAGAAAGTGGACCTTTCGCTAAGAGTCTAACTACTAAGATTAAACTAAGTCATAAAACTTAAAGCATTCGACCAAGTTACACCTTGAGTGTGCCACTACTTGGTGGCTAGGATGAATAGAATCTGATATTCAAGCGCTTCGGTGTATCCAAAGTGACCAAAGGACTTTGGGGGTAGCACTGTGCTAGTTGTTATCCCACGGATGGTGATAATCTATTATTAATGATGAATGGATGAATATATTAACTCATTGACAGTTTAGTAACAAAGAAGAATTCCTCGATCATCTCTCTCTATTGCTTGCAACTCAATTTCAATTGCTTTATTTAATTTACTTTAAAATCTAAAACACCCCCCCATTTCAGGACACTTTGGCAACTAAAACTCACCGCTTCTTTTGGGAACAATCCGTTCTTCCATTATAGTACCGTTTAATTGTGTGGAAATAAGTGATTTAATTTGATTGCACTCACGACAAGCATCATTTGTCTATCTTTTCCTCGACTTTCTTCATTTCTGCCGGGGTCAGCACATCTTCTTTCTTGTTCTTGCACTTAAACAACTTTCCCAATTTTCCTAGCCGCGCACGTTGTTGTCATATTTTTCAAAAAGTACCAACAACGTAATTGTCTTTTGAAGTGCGGTTACAAAAGTTTCAGCCGGAGTCGTGGCGGGAGGTTGTGCTTGCGGAGGAACTTCAACGGTAGCCGCGCGGACAACATAAGGATGCGAGTACTTCAAATGACCCGTGAGGAAGACTTGTTCGGTCTCATAACCGTTTTCCGCCAACTCCCAACCAATCCTATCTAGAACAAGTATTTGTCCTTCCATCTCCCTCCAATGTACATTACGGGGTGGTGGACTGTAAACAACCATAATATGCTTATCATTTGCTCGGCATTGAGGAAAGTTATGAGAGAATTTATGATAAGATGTATCCGTAAGACTTTTCTGGTTGTACCCAAGTTGGCGCATTACACGGCGAGGGTTGTGTATAACAAATCCTTTTTGATTGAACAACGGTCTGTTGTAAAATGAAACGTTGTCAGGCCTAGCAAAGTGAACTCACTGGCATTCTTATATGGGTCAAACACAACATCTTTTGGAGCGATAGATTCCAATTCCGGTCTCATGCGGATCAATCGACTTTTGTTATTGGGCTTCAGAGTATTGATGAAATAGTATTTCTGAGCTAGAGGCTCTTACGGTCGCCAATCATGCATTAAGTTCAACGATTGTGTTGCGTGAAAAATATTGGGAAGTGTTCATAAGCCCACACCTTTACAATAAAAGATAGTTCAAAGGAAATGTATAAGAAACAAAATAATTGAAAACCAACAAAATTAATGACAGTGATCAGAAAAGTCTAAATTCTGGCATAACCACCTTCCTAACAGTGGGATGAGCTGACAGATCCGCAAATCTTATTCTATTATTTACCATGATTACATAAGTTGAATAGATCTAACGATCCCAAGAGTCCTTGTAGTCAAATAATATTTGCGGATCTGTCAGCTCACCCCCACTGTTTTCCGTCTGTGCGTTCTGGATATGTCATATTTATTAGGAAGGTGGGCCGGGGATCATTTTCCTTTCCTCACCGGCTTTAACTTCAACTTCAGCTCGTCCTAACCCTTGTGAGAAGAAGCCACCTACTCGGGATGGTTCATCCTTTGGGAATTGTTCCTACTCTTCTTCATCAATGTTGCTTGTATCCCCCATACGTTCCTGAATCACGACCTTACCACGGTCCTTATCAGATCGATTATGTCGAGGACGAGAAGACTTAGTTTTTCCTTGTTCAACAGCTTTCATCTTTCCTTTATCGACTTGTGTTGGTTTAGACCTACATCCCAAGACACACGTAAATATAGTCAAAAAAAATTCGGCATACAAGTGATCAAATATTACATTAGTAGTCATACTGGTGAAAACATAACTACGATGCCGGCATAGTATAAATATATCGACCAAACCGGCACCGAATAACAACGTCGAATAAAATTTACGCTCCATTCCGGCATTTTTTCCGGCTTTGTCCAACTAAACCTACATCATGCCGTGACCTTATGTCGGCGTTGAAATCGTAAAATGGACGATGCTGGCAACTATCTAATTATTTACAGAGATATCAATAAAATCGAAACTGATATCGGCATTAACTATTATACCACGTCGGTTAGATTATACCGGCATGGTAATCATATTGAATTTCATGCCAGAATTTGATTGTAACTGCATTTTTTCAGTTACTAATTAAGTTTATTGAACTTTCAATTTAGACTTTCTATAGGCTTACGGATCACCCTAAACATGCATAATCTTAAAGATGCATAAATTCAATATGAACGTTCTTAAGTCTAGATATCACTTACCTACTCGACCTTGCTCTTTCCTCTTCCTCGTCTTTTTCAGCGAAATTACGTATTCTATCATCGTGTAATTGTTGCGCTCTTGATTTCGATTTTTATTTTCCGGTATCCTCTACTGCTCCTTTAGGATCGTCATTTTGCTCATTCTTTTTCCGACGACCCATGTTTTTTTGGTGACGAATAATCGGTTGGAGTTGGTAGACAAGAGAAGAAAAATAAGAGACTTGAATGTTTTTGGTATATAGAAGATAAAGAGAAGACTTGAATTTTTTGGTAGAGAAGATAGAGAAGTGTGATGGTTACAGAGGGGATAAGAAGAATGCATTTTAGAATTAGTTTTTATGTTTTTTATACGTTTTCAAGGGGTGCGGCGGTTATTCCAAAGGGTTTAATGATGGTTTAAAGGAAACAAACCGTCATAATGCCGACGTTGTCTAATATTCATAATCCACGCCGGTAGTCTGATGGATCAATTGAATTGTTGTACAGAATGTCGGCATAGATGCTTGGTCAATATTCTATGTCGACATTGATGCTTGGTCAACATTTTATGCTGGCATTGATTCTCGATAATTTCGAAAAATTGATTGTTAACTGAGAAAGATTTTGGTTAGTTAAAATATAACTATAACGCACCTAAGCCAAACTGAGAACAATAATGTTAACTTTCACTAGTTGGTCTAAGGCGACGACGGTCTGTTTTATCATTGTGGAATATCAATCTTTCTTTTTATAGAGAGAATATATATTTTTTTGAAGGAACAGGTATTTATTATATTAATCCTCAAATAAATTGAGGCGTTCATGATAATACAATAAGGTGGATCATCATGAACCCACCATCCGTTTAAAAAGTTTGAAATTGCAAATTAAACTAAGTAATGAGCAATTGAGTTTGCGTCTCTAGGAACAACTGTAAAATTAATTTCGCTGAAATCCTTGACGCGATCATAAATTGAGAGAACTGTAGAACGGACTTAGGGTTCCAGTCTTTTAGTAAAAATAGGTATATATAGTTTTTAATCTAAATCCATTTTCGGAAACGGACTTAGATTTGTGCCCATGGACTCAGATTTTCAGAAATGAACTTATTCATAATGAAAAAGCCCCATAGCCAACATTCACAATCTAGAAATTTCATAAAAAAATTTATTGATATTATAAACTGGCAAATTATAGGTAAATATTAATGGAAATGTAAATTTAGCATAATATTTTTTTAGATATTTCTACCTACTTTGAATTTTTAACTAAGGATAATTTTTATTTGCATATCTGTAATTTAACCAAATAAAACCAATCCTACCTTGTATATCTACTATACTTAGAATATCACATTAATATCCAACTCTTATTGCTTATCACAAATTCTATATTTTGTCACACAGATATTTGCAGTTAACTTAATTAACAATCCATTGTCACAACGCCATTGGTTTGAGATTTCAATTTCAGAGTTGGGGTTTGTCTTTTTTTGAGTCAACACCTATTATGAGGAATGACCCACTGGTTAGAGAAATCTACCCCATCCTTGTGAGCGTACACATTATTCTTGCGTCTTCGATAAACTGGATACCCATTATCATCCACTGTAGTCTGACTGTTGAACTCTTTTGGGTAGTGCTTCGAGCACTTGTTGTCTCTCATGCATTTCTGGTCTGGCTTGCTAATTCCGCAGGGTCCATGTAGCATGAACTGAACAACAGCTTTATGCCCATCTGGATCATATTCTTTGTCAGGTATTTCTGCCGATATAATCCTATCTATCTCGGATGGAGACTGTGGCTTGTCCTTTTTATCCAACCACAAGAGGATATGCGCATGTGGAAGTCCTCTTTTTTGAAACTCAATTGTATATATTGCTGCAAAACAAAGGGGCAAAGATCAGGTTACTCCAAACAACTAAATTCCCAGTTAACCACATTGTTATATGAAAAATGTACAATTTTTTTTTTAAGACATACCCGCAATCACGGTCCCGAAATGTTTCTTCTCACGTAAAGATTTCATCAGCTCCTTTAACTTCAAATTAAAGACTCTACTTACGATATCTGGTCTATCTTCTGCGCGCTGTCCAGGTGTTTTGTCCAATACAATCTGGATCTCAGACCATTTTGGATTGCAAGTGAATGTTACAAACAGATCTGGTATACCCTTGCATCTACAAATTGCAATGGCATCCTGATAATGTTCCATCATGTACCTTGGGCTACCCGTAAACGTAGAAGGAAGTACAATTCTTTTTCCATTAGACCCCCCAACAGTGTCTCCTTTCAATAACGCATCTTTTAGCCCACTGTACAACTCAGCCCGGATTGTGGGTTGGTTGTTTCTTACCCATCGAAGCCGATACTCTTATAAGCACGCATAAGCATCAACCACATATTGCTGCAGAAGACGACCACCCCTTATTAGCGTCTGTCCTTCCCCCGTCCTCTGTTGCAATCTATACGCATAATACTCACGCATGGTGATTGTCTGACGCTTCATCAATTTACCATTTTTGGACACCTTAGGATTTTTATAAAAAATATTTTCCGTGTAGCCGTCTTCACCATACGGGAACAATATCGGAAACTGCATCGGCATGTAGCACGGATGTGTCTCATCTATCCTAGTATAACCATCCTTTTTATGTTCAACTATAATGTCCCTAAACCCTTCATCCTTTTCTCCTTGATCCATTTTATCAGTAGAACTCCGCACAAATAAACCAGCAATTTCGGAACACGTTGGTAGGTTGTATTCCCTAGGATCTTTAGCTCGATTACCAATCAGCCGCATACGGTATTCAGGTACGTCTGTTTCACGGAATCGATCTCTAGCCATTCTAAACGCCTTTGCCACCTCATTATGCTCATCAAACATGGAGATTAAATTTTTTATCACATCTATATCAAATTCATCATTGTTTTCATTATCACCAGAATGTTTCTTTGACGAACCTGCATTGCCCTCAGGTGCCTTGACAAACACATTCCTTCTGAGATTTGCTTCTCGTTCTATATCTGCATCGTATACATAAAACTGAGCAAATGCTGGAATTTCTCCTACAGGCAACAATGATCCTATAATGTGGTAATTGCTTCCTTGAATCTTGTAAACGTATGGGCCTCCACCTTTGTTAACTTCATGGACCTGCCGACCTCCCGATGACGTAAATGCAAACATAGAATTGTATAGTCTAATTAACCTTCTAAATTTTGTTGATTGTTGACCACCTTTGTAGTCCATCATTGTCTGGAGAAACGCAGGAGCATCTTTAAGCAGAGGAAGTTGAACATTGCCCTTCGAACAACAAATAGAATATTTAACCTTAGATGGATCAGCAGATTTCTCAGTTATCTCCTGAGGCCAGACCATTGCTCCGCAATCTGGGCATGTGTTGCACGGAGGTCCGAGATCGTTTTTCTTGATACCCAATTCTGGTCAAACACCAAACAAATATGTGGTTCAGTGGGTTGAAAATAGTACAAATACACAAAAAGAGGTTAAGAAATAGTACCAACAACAGATACATGGAGTATATATAAAGAGAAGACGAACCTTATCTCTTTTCTATAGATTATAATGTTATGTCATCATCATCACCAACATCATTTTTAAGTAATGCTATTAATACTGATTACCTATATATGTCTCGGGAATATATGCCTTCAATTCTAGGTTCTGCTCATGGTAGTTTGCATTGATACATATCCAAGTGATATCTGCATTTGGAACCCAACTACCCCCGTGAATACAAACCAATACCAGTACCGTCATCCTACTCAAAACCTTATTATTGTTATACACATGGGTTTGGTTTTGATTGCAAGAAGATTCTAAAGTAGTTGCAAATTATAGGGGGATTTTTTCAAACTCATGGAAGATACTTGGTCTCGACGTTCCGTATGATACTATTTTAGTAAATGCAAATTATAGAGGGATTTTTTGTAATGGTGTCCTGCATTGGCTTAATAGAGGATTTATTATGTGTTTTGATATTTCTGATGAGACATTCCATAATGTGCCAATACCTTACAAAAATTCAAATGAGAGTGGGAACCGTTCCACAACCTCGAATATCTTAATCAAAATTAATTTGCTTCCAACCTCGTAAACCAAATCAAATTAACCAAATCAAATTCTTATAATGAATTAACCTAATTCAAATTCTTCCCTGTAGCGTAAGATGAAACAATTGAAAACAAAATCAAACCAAATTAATGAAACCCTAGGTTTCAAATCCTGAATTCATTACCAAAATTTCTCCTTGCCAGTGATAGAAACCCACAATTTGAAGATGACGGAGAAAAGAATTGAAGAAAAAAATCTGATGGAGAAGGAAAGTAGATAATGAAGGTGACGGGTAGGAAATTGGTTAAAGAGAAAAGAGGAGAAAAAATTACGGGCTTCACTCTCTGCTCGTGGTTTTGGGAAAAAAGAGACTACCTCGAAAAGGTACGGTGTATTCGGGATTATTGAGCCAAAACAGAATCGACCAATACTGGCCACAGGATCCCACCTGGACGCACACGAATGACTCCCGCGGCCGTTGGGAAGGGAAACTGTGCCTCCTTTGTATATGATCCATGCAGTTGGAGGATCGTGATATATGCACACACATTGATGCGTGGACAATGACGGACAACAAATGGAGTAAGCATCTGGAGATTACTGCACATGTGACAGATATGTATTATGGAAGTCCAGTTCAAACTTTACAGAATGGTGACATCCTACTTGAAGGTGGACCAAAGGCGGAGGAAAGAGGCATTGGTTTGAGGGTTTCTCTATGTTTTTTCCACTAAAGAAATGGAGCAGAAAGGTTTCATTGCAGGAGACGATTTCAAGTAATTTTTATGCACTTTGCTTTTTTAGTGTTTAACTTTTTTGCATGCGCATGAATGTAGAAACCCGAGCATCATGTATGTTATTCTTTATCAAACTTGAATTGAAGTAGGTCTGCTTTAAATATTTCGTATTACTGTCATAAAAAATCCAACTCACTTGTAGAATGCTCGACCACTTCAATCTCTAGATGGGCACCAATGTCCGAACCACCATTGGAGTTTAAACCTCCACTTTTGATTACACCATTTTTATTACGTACCCCTTGATTACAAAGCACCAAAAATGAATGTGTATAGATTACTTATTACTGTGCTAGAAAAAACATACATTTGTTTTGACAATGTATAAACAAAATAGGAAAAATAAAAATCTGTATAGTCTCAATAAACATTAACTAACCTGTAGAATGTTCAACAGTGTCCATTGATCCACTTTGGGATCCAAGATCACTTTCCTCCATTGCCCTATTCCTCTTAAGCACCCCTTGAGTACAAAACAACAAACATATTAGTAGTCAACTCACTCTGGAAATAACCTGGACTTGAATTTGTTTTGCAGTTCCTTTCCATTACTATACTTTTACGCCTTTGGCGATTCACCCTAGCATGTTCTGGTTCACAACTTGGTTGCTCTGGCACTGTTATCGGCTGTAAACTTTCTGTTGGCATCAAAAATAACAACAAAATAAAATCAAACAACGTCTTGGAACATGTACTTATTCGTTGAAATATGCATATGTTTCATCCGTACCTTCAAGCAATCTACGTATTTTCTGTTTTTTTTTCTCTAGTATCACGCCCCTACGCTTCATACGATTCACCCTTGCCTGCCCTGGAGTAGTCGGATCTATCATAACTGGTTTCTTGGTTCTACCCAAGGACTTTCTTGCTGCATGGATCATATGTAAGGGAAAAAAACAATGATAATCCCAAAAAAAAAAAAACATGACCATGAAACATACTCAACCACAAAGTATACCTGTATTTTTGCTCTTGCGCACTCCACTCTCAATGCTGGAGTCCCGATCCATCACTGACTGTTGCACATCATATTTTAGATCTTGTTCGATAAATATTGAGCATTAAAAAAAACAACCAGAAGCTACGAATAAAGACTTTTATCGCAAAAAGTCATTGAAAAACAATGGGAATAGCAGATTAAAAGTGATGAGTTTCTTACCGCAACGTAGAGTGGAGTTTACGATCCAAAAAATACACCTGTTCTTGGAATCAAATCAATTAATCAACGAAACAATAAAAACCTTCATCGCAAAAAGCCCCAGAAAAAACAATGGGAATTCTTTATATAAAAAGTGATGAGTTTACTATCAAAGCATGCCGATGAAACACATTCAACCATAAAGCATACCTGTTTTTTTTCTCTTGCGCAATCCGCACCAAAGAAAATCATTTGTGCAAGGACCTTAAATAGAGAGTAGATAAACCCAAAAATTACCAAAAAAAAAAAATTTGTTTGTAGGAAATTGGATATCATATTGCAATATTCACATTTATTTATTCATTGCAATATTTTCTTTTATTTGCAATATTTCTTTTTATTTTTGATTGATATCCACATTTATTTTGGTTTTTCCATAATATTTTCATTTATTTGGATATCATATTGCAATATTTTCTTCCCTCCAATATTTTATTTCTTTTTATTTTTGATATTGATATCCACATTTATTTTGGTTTTTCCAAATTTTCCATATGTATCCAATATTCACATTTATTTGGATATAATATCCTAATATTTTCTTCTTTTCAATATTTTCTTTCTTGTTATTTTGATATCCACATTTATTTTGGTATTATCAAAATTTTCCAAAATTGTTAATTGTTAATGAAATCGCTTTTATTCCAAAAAAAAAAATTACCAAAAAAAAAAAAATTGTTTGTAGGAAATTGGATATCATATTGCAATATTCACATTTATTTGGATATCACATTGCAATATTTTCTTCCTTCCAATATTGCAATATTTCTTTTTATTTTTGATATTGATATCCACATTTATTTTGGTTTTTCCATATGTATCCAATATTGCAATATTCACATTTATTTGGATATCATATTGCAATATTTTCTTCCCTCCAATATTTTATTTCTTTTTATTTTTGATATTGATATCCACATTTATTTTGGTTTTTCCAAATTTTCCATATGTATCCAATATTCACATTTATTTGGATATAATATCCTAATATTTTCTTCTTTTCAATATTTTCTTTCTTGTTATTTTGATATCCACATTTATTTTGGTATTATCAAAATTTTCCAAAATTGTTAATTGTTAATGAAATCGCTTTTATGATTTTTTTTTTATTTTTTTTTTTGCTGATGTTCATGATTTTTTTTTTGAAATTTGGAATTCATACTCCTAATGATTTTTTATTATTTTATTTTTTGCACAGGTATGACTCCCAACGAATTCTTTCTAATACTCTTAACGGACTCTTCACTCTATTCAGGATTGACTCCCACAAATCAGGTTCATGCTTATAATATTTTTTAGTTATTCAATACCATGTAATGAGGGTTGGATTTTTTTTTAGCGTAGTTTGGAGATGTAATTAAGGGGATTTCATTACAGAAACTGTAAATGGACATTGGACATTGGTTTATTTTTATGATTTTTTTTTTTTTAATCATATGATGGATTTAATTTTACGATGGAATCATGATGAACATTTTATCTTATTTTATCATGATGATGTTTTTTTTTTTTTTGGTAATGTTTAAATTGCTTATATTTTTTTTGATATGTTTCTTAGATTAAATAAGATTTAGTAAATTTAGGAATTTATTTTCTAATATGTGATTGGCCAAAAAATATTGCGCGGGCCCAAAAGATTCTCTTTGGAATTCTATTATTGGTGAAATTTAGAATGGTGGGGCAGAATCAACCGAAGCTCGATTAACCACGTCGCTCGAAAAAACTCTCGTTTTTATATAAAGAATAACATACGCATCACCGTAATCCATTTTGGTTTCTTGCACTTACATTCCACAAATATTAGCATATAAGGACCCGTAGTAACAAGATTCCAAAAAAAGGCTCAAGGGCGGTGTTCTTAGAGTAGATCCAACACTATGTAGAAATTTTTAATATATTTGGTTTCTTCCTCAACATCCGCTTCTATCTTTGCGTGTCTTACACGTTCGTATATTTCTTTTGTTTCTTTGTGATACCATGCTTCATCTTCTTCTTCTCTTTTCCATTTAAGTATCTCTTCTTCCATTACGGCAATTGACTTGGTGGTTTCTTTCTTCCTTATAAGTTTTCTTATATAAAGGCAATTGATTTCGTTGTGGATGATAATGGATTTCCTATTGGAGTGGATAATTTGTTCTTCTTAAGTTTTTCTTTTTCCATGGCAACAAAGAACTCGACAGTTGGTGATGGATTTTCCATTGAAGATATGTTGGAGCTTCCAATTATTTATTTTTGTTTGAGATAACAAGTGAAATGGGTAACTCTACCACTATAAATAGATCAATTTCCACTTTAACAAACCGAGCATTTTGTTACTCTGAGAATTTGAAAAAATTGCGGTTATAATTGATACATTCGCATTAATTCCGCGTAATTTTTAAAATCTTGAATGCCAGAGTTACCAAAAAAATATCGACAACGCCGCCATCAGAATGCCGGCATCGAATAGTATTTGATTACCATGCCGGAAGTGTGGTTATTTTATAAAGAAACCATAAAATTTTGTCACTCTTTACGGGCATAGATGTTTATATAAATACAACGCCGACACTATAATGGCAGACAAAGATATTAAGATAATATGCCGGAATTTTAATTTATTTCACTTTTCGTAGGAATCACGGATGCACTTAGCACGTGCATCAAGCCTTTGAACCACTAGGTGACCCAAGTGGACGAGTTATAGTCTCATGAGGGTTTACATAGAGATCTACCCACAAAACCAAACCAAAAACTAATAAACCTATCGATCTTCTTACGAAGATTCCGTCTCTGATTCACCCAGTTAGTGGTACTCCGTTACTTTGGTTACCATGTAGCAGACGTTTTCTTCAAACGTGAATGCTTCCCCCTTTTCCACTAAACAGCGCGCTTTCACGACTTCGTGCTTCAAAAACAACACAAAAACTTTTTTTTAAAATATAAATTGAAAAAAAATGAAATGTTTCGAATAAACCATAAAAATACTTACGAGTTGTTCATGGGGGACAAGCTATTGCGGCTAGCATGCGAGATCCTCGATTTGTTTAATACTTCTTCTTTTCGGGTTCCCATAATCGTGGCTAAACCTATTATAAATCTTCCCCATAATATCTAGACGAGAGTCATCTAGAACTCTATTGCGTTGTACCATGCTCTGAGTCAAACGATATCATTGGTTGTACGTGGAAAGTAGGGGATGCATAGATTCTATACTAGTCTATTTATGGATTACTCTTCCGGGGTTTAGGTTTTTATAATACACGGGTTTGGGACAATTGGGTTCAAGTATTAGCTCTCTTTTTATATAGAAATACCTCAATGGCTAGGTTTTTGAAATCACAAACGCTTAAGCATTGGTGTTTATAAAAGTTAAGAAAGCCCGATATTGGTTTAGGTATTGTTTTGTATTAAAATGTCCATGTCGGTACTGATTATGTTTATTTATTATATAGAGATTGGGCCAAATATGAAATCGTTTCCATAAATATATACAACGCGATAAAGAAACCGGCATATAAAGTATTTGTACTTCTATGTCGGCATATGTGAAATTCAAAAAATGCTTTTCTTAAAAAAATATGAGTGTTGAAGCTTCATTCTCTATAAGACCCACCTATTCCCTTGGAAAAATATACTGAAAGCACCCACCAAATAACAAAAATCCTTTTCTTAAGAACTCAAGCGTAAAAAAATATATCAAGCAAGCACAGTTAAAGCTTCACAAGCGATGAGAGATTCATCAACAAGCTCTATTTGCAAACTACCATCAAGCTCTACTTGCAGAGTAAGTAGACTCACCATTACCAATACTATATCGATAGTTAAAATCTTCTCTAGTAGGACGTATCACTAATATAATCTTCTCTTACAGAGTCATCATTGCAGTTGTCAAATATGCAAGTCACCTTCTCATTTAGCCATGGATGGTCCTTATATTTATTCGAAGTATAGATATTGTGATGGGACACGCCGGTTTTGGATCGTAAAAACTAACGATGCTGAAAATGGAAGAATGTTTCTAAGGTGTTTGAATTACCCAAAATGCGAAGAGTTTTAATGGCTAGACAAAGCTGTGGCACTATCAGAATCAAGAAAAAAAATACAAAGACCAATGCAAGCCTATTGATGGGTGTGATGGGTGTTATATGAAGGGAAAGGAATATGTTGAAAGAGAACATGAACCAATGAAGATGCTACTTGACATCGAGCTTCCAGACGATGTCATCGAAAATATTCGCAAAAGGCTCAAAGGTGCCACAATTTTTGAAAAGGGATGGGATACTAAATAGGAGATCAAAAGTACTCCATTCCCATGTTTTTTAGTATGTTTTAATTTAAAGTTTCAAATCTAATGTAATAGATTATTTAGGAATGAAATAAAAAGAGCATTCGTAACTTATTCCAAACCAATGCCAGAATTCTTAAAACCTAAATTTCTGAAGGGTGCATAGAAAGATATCTTATTTACCATGTCGGTTTTCTGGAAAATTCACCAAGTTTAAAAAAAAATCAGATTTTCGGCATAGACAGAATACAAATTTCCATGCCGTCAGGGTCCCAATTTTATGCAGGAAGTGTGTGACTTTCATCCCAATATACTGGCATAGTTTCATAAAACATTCGAATGCCGGCATTAGTTTCGGCATGGAATTGTAATGATATAACAGCGCCGGAACCATTGCCGGCTTTGGCTTATATAAAAATTTCAATGCCGGCGCATAACTAATTGTGTAAATAAAACTTAGAAAAAACTTTTTTCATAAAAATCTAAACGTGTTCAACATAAACCAAAAACCTAAATGTTCTTAATCCAATACTACAAACCAAAAGTAAACCAAACAAGCAAAGAGTTAATCATGAGTTACAAACAAAAACAAGTTCCAAATTGTTCAAAACCTACAACTAATTCCAAATTAAGAAACACAAATACTATGACTTGTTTTTGGCTTCTTGAAAACACCTTCCTTGTCTCCCGAACAAAGCTTTTGCACTTGGGTCTTCCATTTTACCAAGATTTTCCTCGACTTCCTTCATTTCTAGGGATAGCACCTCACCTTTCTCAAGTTATTGCAACCAAACATCTTCCTCATATTGCCAAGATGACGCCGCTAGTTTCGTACGTCCAACACATAATTAGTATATATATAATAATAAAAGATTATATTTACATTAAACGACTAAGCAATTAACAATACTTACAAGCAATACAACGGTTTTCCGAGGTCCGATAATTGTGAGGTGGTGCTTCGTAGGAGTTGGAACCGAAGGGTTTTCGGGGTTGGAATTTCACCGGGTCATCCGGCGCACAACAAAAAAGGATGTGAGACTTGATGGTAAAATCATATGTAGTCGGGATGGGCTTCATCACCGTTTTCTGCAATCTCCCAATTAGTAGTATCTACCAAACGATGTGGTTCCCTATCCCTCTAATGTGTTGGTTCTGGATTTGGCGTATACTCTACCCTCAACCTTAAGGAAGTTGAAATGCTCTGAGAATAGTCAATAGTGTACCTTTCAAACGCAAGTGTGAAAAGACGAGGGTACCCAAATATACCTCAATCTAAAACTTTTCCACCTATAAGTCCTCTTACTGAAAGTGATTGTCTATGGACAGAGTCGAGAAAATACAAAGAATGGGTATTCACACTTTGTGTGATCGTCTATGGATACGAGATCGAGGCAATACAACAATCAAAGTGTGATTACTTGATAATAGGTTCGGACTTAACCAAACTCTATAGAATCACTATCAAGTAATACAGAATTAACGCTTGTGTATTTTAATTCTAATTATAATAAACAATTATAATTGCGGAAATAGAAAAGTAAAAGACACAACAAGATTTTGTTAACGAGGAAACCGCAAATGCGAGAAAAACCCGGGACCTAGTCCCAAGTGAATACTCTCGAATTAAGCGGCTATACAAAATCAAACGGAAGCTTCGATAGTTGAGACCAAGCAACTAAACCTATAGTTCACCTAGTTTCTTCAAAGATCCCTTGTTCCCGACATTCGATAAGTGCACGCACTTGAACTGTTAGAGCATTGCTCGGCCGAACTCGCGTTGCTATCTCAAGCTTGTTTGTCAAGTTTAGTTGTCAAAACTATATCTCTTGATTTCTAGTCTACTATAGCTATGTCTCTAACTAGGATAGTTAAGTGTAGTTAAGATCCAGACTCCACGGCGTTCATTGATAGACGCATTTATGTGTCTAATTTGTCCTCAATGTTTCGTATTGTTAGTACTCGTTTTGTCCTTATTATGGTGTTTTGTGTGTTTGTAGGTATTTTTTTGGAAATAAAGATTGTTGGAAAATTTACTCAAAAGTTGCTTTCGGAACACCCCTTGGAGGACATTTGCTATTCGGACTCCCACTTTGGATAAGGGGTAACCCAATTACTAAGGGGCACCCAATTGATATTCGCACCCCCGGCTGTTGGATAAGGGGCAACCCTTTCTTCCTCGTTTTAAAATTATTTTTCATGAAAGTTTTTAGCAGGAATCGAGATTCTTGGTTCGAGCTTTGGAGTTGTTTTTAGAGTGATTCAATGGTCAAACTCTCGGGATGGTCTGTTTGGGCTTAACCAGACTTGGTGTATGTATTTGGTCGGCGAATTTGGTTTGTATAATCCAAACGAAGAGAAAAGAGGTGCGTGTGCATGGGAGGAGTTATTCACGGGATGACATTGTAGATACGTGTGTTTGGACGCTGCGAAGCATGGAGAAGTAAAAAAGGGAAGTTTCAAAGATTTATCAAACACTCGTTGACAGAGTGGGAAGTTAGTCGGGGAAGAAATCTCGTGGTCGGGTAAGAAAATATTTTCCGAGTAAATGAAAATTTTAGAGTAATGAGCGAAGATTCTTGTCCAAGTTGAGTATATAAAGGTTCTTTGGGGTCGATAAGAATGAATACGGAGAGTTTGGGAGAGTTTGGGAGAAGAACAGAGCAATAGAAATCGATTTCTGGAATTTTTTCTTGTTCTTTGTGAAGGAAGAACACGAAGAACATTACACTTCTAAAGACATCGTTCTTCTTGTTAAGTGCATATTTTGCATAAATTTAGTGTCGAATCCATGCTAGTAATTGCTTATATTCTTGCGAATTATTGTATATTACGTTTGTTTTCTCTTATTTATGTTTTGCTAGGTGAATCATCCAAAAGAAGCGAATTGACACTTAAAAGTGCAATAAAAGAAGTTAGCCGAAAGCGGAGAAGGGCCAAAGACCAAGTGTAACTCATTCAAATCAAGGAGTTCTTGACATCATCGTGAAGAGGACGAAAAGACCAAGTCAACGGCGAAAGAACGAAGTCATTCCGACATCGTACGAAGATCTTTTGGGCATTTGAAAGGAAAGGGATAGGAATTGCATTGTCGGTCTCAAACCGAGCAAAGCAAAGGAGGGTCACTAAAGGCACCGGTAATCTACTACGGGCTGCTATCATCTTCTCCAACTCACAGGAAAACTTGAGTTGCGGGTTAAGTTTTCAGGCGAGAATCCGGTTGTAGAAAGATGGAGGAGATTCATGTGACGCTGGTAGCTCAACTTTGGTGCTGTGCTATTATCGTTAACGTGCAGTGACGAGACTGTATGATGGCAGTGATAGAAGAATGGGTTCGCTGTAAAAATCTCAGAGAAGGGAGCTTGGCATTTATAGGGATGAATCGATGGAAATAATGGAGTCGAACTGTGGTGGTTGGCCTGGTAGTGTGATTCTGTGCAGCCGAGAATGGAGCTGCAGTGTTATTTTATCAATGGCGAGCTAGAGGTGTTGCCGACAGACGAGGTGAAGCTTCCGCCGCTGATGAGTAATGTCGAGCTGGCGATTTGATTGATAACATGGGACCATGTGGGAGGTAATGAAGATTGATGGTCGTCGATGGAAGAAAGGATGTGCTCGGGTTTGTGGTGATGATGAAGGCTGTGATGATTGATGGAGAATCTCGAGGGCCGGAGGCGAGTTGCTGTTGATGGAGTTCTGTGAAGCATTGGAGCTCGATTACGTGAAACGACAAGAGATGACGCTAGAATATCATGGTTTGCTTTCAACAGAGATGTGGTTGATTCACGACATTGAGAGTTTGAACACAAAACAGGGAAGAGAGCTCTGAATCGTGACAATAGATGGATGCTCGCCATTATCGGCGTAAGATGAGGAAGGTGATGCTTGTGCCGGTGGTGCAAAGTCAGCTGGATTGAAGAGTTGGTTTTCAGTGATGATGAAGAGACAGATCGACGGAGAAGATATGGCGATTCAATTGTGTTGGGTTTATCGAGCTTTGCTGTGAGCTAATGGCAGCAATGACGAAAGATGGAGCTCGAGTTTGCAGCCAACAGTAATGAGTCTGTGATGATCAATGGATGCTGCTGATATTGAATGGAGAGCTACAGACGAAGAACATGGCAGTGGTGACTATCGAGATGCACCGGGGTAGTGGAGATTGAAATCCTTGCCATTATCGAAAGAAGAATAGAAGTCGTGTTTGTTGGAAGAGGCGATGATCCGTGGTGAGCTGGTCGTGATTGATGGTCTGGGTTGATAAAATCTCGGAGAAGGTGGAGCTCGAGATGCTGCCTCTTGGTGTTGTTAGTTGGAAATACGAGAAGTCGGTACGCAATGGAGAAGAAGAAGGAGGTTTGGTTAAGAAAACTCGGGGAGTTTTATTTTCACGGAGCTTCGGAGTTCGCAGTTTTCTCGGAGGGCACAGTACGTGAAGTTATTTGCAAGAGCTGTAAACTCAGATGAATTAAAAACTCACCGAGATAGGAGTGTCCGTGAGATGACGAAGTGAAAAATAGAAATCCAGGGAAACTGAAAACTCACAGAGGGAGAAGTGTCAGTGAGTCGGACGGTCGAGAAGTGAAAATCCAGGGACTTGGAATTTTCACGGACACTCATATATCCGTGGGAAATCAAAGAATAAGGGAATGGGCTGTCAGCTCCAGCCGGATCGACAAGCCAAAATAAACTAAAATGGGCCGGACTTGGATATTTGCGCGTTAAAGCCCATATTTTTTACATAGTTTCTTTACACGGCCAGGTTTCTTAACTTGGTATTTTGGCGAGTTTTGGCAATTGCTTTGCACGGGATTCGAGCACGGGCACAACTACAACTTGGGTACCTATAAAAAGAGAATTTTTAATATATCTCATAATCTTTTTATCAAGTTTTGGAGAGAAGAACACAAGAGAAGAAAAGCTAGGGTTTTGGAGCGATTCATCACCGTAACTATTTCTTTACCATTTTATCATATGAAACTCATGGGTTTTGTTAGTACCATGAGTAGCTAAACTTCTTAGTGATTGGGATGAATTCTAAGTTCTAGACATGATTTGAGTTATTATATAAATCTATTTTGAAGTTCTTCACATGATTATTGATTGTTTATATTAATTAAAATATTTATGATTGATTGATAGATTGTTTAGGTGCCATTGAACTAATTTGTTGATTAAATCAAATGCTAGTATTGAGTTAGGAGATAAGTAATATCGAATAATTCATACAAAAGTAGAGAACACAAGACCTTGCAGAGGATTATCAGATAGATTGTGTGTATAAACAACACTAGAAAGTGGACCTTGAGCTAAGAGTCTAACTACTAGGATCAATCTATAATTCACAAAAGATAAAGCATTCTGGACAAATTACACCTTGAGTGAGCCTGCTAGGTGGTTTGAAGAATAGAATCTGGTATTGGAGAGCTTCCACTCCAAGTGATTTAAGGAATTTAGGGATAAGACTTGAGCTAGTTGTTATTCCGGTTGGTAATAATCTGTGATTAATTGTATTAATGGATGAATATAATAACTTGATGACGGTTTAGTAACGAAGAAGGATTCCCCGATCATATTTCTCTCCATTGCTTGTAACTTAATTATTTTTAATTGCTTTGTTATTTACTTTGAATCAAAACAAAACCCCCATTGTGACACTTTTTGACAACTAAATCTCCCTCTCTTCGTGGGAACGAATTTGACTTCCATTATATTATTTTTAATTGAGTGGAAATAAGATATTAATTTGATTGCACCTACGACACGCATCACTTCTCTACAAAGGTCAATC